>OZ024921.1:40620905-40955073 GCA_964017225.1 Netelia inedita
GGCGCATGCGCCCCTTCAATTTTACAGAACGAACGAAAAACACTCTGTAAATGCAGACGACGTGTTGGGTTCGCGCGTTGTTGCAAAACTCGAGTATAACGTCGCACACGTGCGCTTTACATTATGCACGTGTATAAAACTCGATCCGGCCAAGTTATCGCACGTTGTGTACGAGTTGTAGGTGTATATCGTGCTAACATTACCATCGTTCATTTATATATATTTATATATATATTTACATGTGTATATAGATAGATAGATAGGATGTCGATGTAGCGCCGTCGACGAAGAGCGAGCGAGAGAGCGAGAGAGTCGTCGAGAGTTGGAATCGATGGAAACTAGGCTAACCCAATTAGTCGAAACAAAGGCTTTCGGCGGCTAAAGACGATTATATCCAAGGGCGGAACGTCGCGTCGCGCCATCCCTCCACCTAACCGTCTAACTCGCTCTCTCCGTACGACGTAAACCTAACCGATGCATATAAACCCCATCTTGACTACGTTGTCTCTCTTACACCATGGAGTTCCGCTTGTGATTATCGCGTTATATTGTACAGTTTGGCAAAATTTACGGGGCGGAATTGGAAAATTGGCAGAATTAATTAATTTTGTATATTTTCAAAAGAATTGGAAATCAAATGAATTATTTTCGATTTTAATCGATGAAGAATCTTTGTTATAATTTTATAGAGCGATTTTTTTTGATTTGTCAAGTTGTCACGAAAGGATTGTCTCGCCGTAAATATCAATCGATCAAAAGACACGGTAAATTAGAAATTCGCGCGGGGCTTCTCGCTCGTCATTTTCCGGACTTCGCGGAGCTTCCAACGTCGAGGAAGCCAAGCGATCGAGAACGATGTGGTCTCTCTCGTGTATGCGATGTGCCCCGGAAAAAAGGGTGAATCCAACGTGGAACTATCGTTCAATATTTCTATTTTATTTACAAAAAGTTCATTTATAAAGTTTTTAATTTGGAAAATTTATCGAAAAAGTATGAAAAAACGATGTTTGTTGTTGTTTTTTTTTTGCACGATTTAATATCTCAAAATAGATTTGAATGATGAAGAATGGATAAATAAATTCAAATTTATTTCAAGAATATAAAAAAATCGATTTTTTTAGTTCGCGTTTTAATGTCTCGAAACGTATTCGAATGATAAATAATAGACGATGAATCGTTTACCATCGAGATTTACAAAAATCTATATTATAAATATGCAAAATTTATTGGAGAACTATGAAAAATCGATTTTTTGTTTCTCTTGCACGATTTAATGTCTCGAAACATAATTGAATGACAAATAACGAATAAAATGATGGCAAATCGCTGTTTTCGATACGCCTGTTGAGAATAATGTCTGTTTTTTCGCGGACGCGACTGTCGCGACCAGAAAATCCAACTTCATTGATACGCGACGAATATATTAATAAACCTGGCACGGAGTTTGACCGCGAGGACACGCGCGCCCGGCTATACGGCATCCGCGTTTTTTTAAATATACATATATATTCGGGATTCTCCGTGGACGATACACGCGACCGTGTCGCGAAAAATTCAACCTCGTCTCTTTATTGTTAGCGACGTAGCTCGCGACTCGGGAATTCGACCTTGCGAGATCGAGCTCCGAGAGAATCCTTTATCGCGTATTGTATTATTTACGCGAATATACGAAACGTCGTCTCGACGATTTTATTCCTCGTGAATCGTTCCGTGATGCGTGAAAAAAACTAAAATTCAATAAAACAAAATTGTGATCAAATCATTTTTAAACAACCAAAAAAAGAAATAAAATAAAAACGAGGAAGTCTCGAGATCGTTATTTTTCCTGTTTTTTATTATGATCCTTGCAAAGTTCGCGTAAAAAGCTTCGTTGAAGATTACCCTCTGTTCTCGGAGGGGGCAGGGGAAGGGGGATTTATTTTGCTCCACGAATCACATTTTTTACTCTAAATTGTTGAATGACCGAACAAAGAAAAGAAAAACTATCAGTCGTCGCTCCCACGTACACAAATCTTTATTTACGTCGCGAATTTGTATTAAAAAAACGAAAAAAAAACAAAACAAAACGATAAACACCTGTGAAAAAAATGTCTCGTTATAAACTCACGAACGAACGGAGGAGCGAACGTGAGAAATTGCGATAAATACACGGTGGTGTCGGTTTAACAGTGAAAATTCAACCGAACGTAAAGCGAAAAACAAAAAAAAATACTCGTCGAACGAAATATTTTATTTTTCGTCTCTCTCGTTGTGTTTTTTTTCCTGTTTTGTTTCTATTTCGTTCCTTTTGTTTCGACGATTCGCGCGTATGACAACAGCCGCGAGTGTTTATTTCCAATGGCTTCGGCAGGGCCGAGAGGCAGAGGCGATTTCGACGAATATTCCGATCAAATAATTACGAATGAAAAATCACGGAACAAGTTTCGTACGCGCGTTGATTTTGACGAAAAAAAAGAAAAAATTTTTTTTAAACAATATTCGCGCAGAAAAAATGATGAAAAAAAAACAGAAAAATACGTTTTTTCTTCTCTTCAAATTAATATTCGATTGTCGAGAACGATTATTTTATATCGAAAGGATAATTATTTAAATATTATTTCGTGAAAATAACATGGATCGAACGATTTATCATTCTTGCTGAAAAAAGAAAAAAAATGTTCGCGTCAATGCCCGTAGACGAGGGCGCACTTGTTGCCATTTATATTTGTATACGTAACGTAATTTCTTTTTCTCTCGACTCCCCCAAAGTCAGCAGGGTGTGTGCCAGAGACCGTTTTCTCGTTTCTCATCGCTGACACACGGTGAATTCTCAACTTCGAGCTTCTCTCTCTCTCTCTCTCTCCCTTTCTTCTTCTCGTTAGTTCCCGGGGATGAAATATCCACCTTCTGCCGTATGTACGTACATCGAAAGAGGGTGGGAGAGAGAGGGAGAGAGAACAAGCGGGGAAAACGACTTCACGTTTCTCTCCACCATTTCCGGAAACGGTCTGTCTCGTATCAGCGACGATGCGGGCCTCTATCGGCGTGGCCGCTCAGGTTTCCCCCTGTCCCCCTCCCTCCTCCCACCCCGTATGGCGCAAGCACTAGGAAGTACCAATCAATGGAAACTGGATTTTCGACGTTGAACTCTGGCGCGCTTGCCTGATGGCCTCTCCTGCCATTTCTCTCTTTTTCTCTCTAACTCACTCTCTCGCACTTTTTCTCGCACTCTCTCTCTCTCTCTCGGACTGTTAGAGTTTCGCGTGTTCGTTCCTTTTTCTCTGTTTTTCACCCCCTGTCCCTTCCCTCCTCGACTTTGCGAGCCTGACCCGTGGATATATATATATATATGACTATGTAGACCGATAAATCTATACGTCTTCCACAGCGTAGTTAACGTCAAAAGGGCGTAACTGACAAAAAAAATCTCATTTTAAATTATAAACGTTCGTGCCTTTCATCGTTTCATTTTTCATGTTTTTCCCACGAGAGAAAGTCCAAATTCTTATGAACAGGCGGTGTTATTAAAGAAAGAGAGAGAGAGAGAGAGAGAATGAATGAATGAATATTTATTATACCCTAGCTAGCTTTGGGGTAATATGGTGAGCAGTATTAGGCTTATAAGCATCAATACAACATCGCCAAGCAAATACATCACATAAATGAATTACAAAATTGCAACTTAAAAATTAAAAATAAATCTAAGCTTGAGTTTCACAATGTGAACTCCTACCTTTCCTATCAAATGAAGCGCTATGGCGCAACACAGATTTACTACAAATATAAAGCATACACAAAAAGTAAATGCATGAAATAAGCGAGTGTAGTTTACATGCACGCAAAGTATCCCAGTGCACACAAATATGCAAAATAGTTAGATGTAACACGAGTGCATCTTACATAATGTGCTAATATACAATGTACAAAGAAAGTGAAATAGGCGAATAGAGAGAGAGAGAGAGAGAGAGAGAGAGAGAGAGAGAGAGAGAGAGATAGGGTGAAGACAGAAAGGAAGGCAAAAAGAGGGGGGGGCGAGTATGAGATTACGATGGGATGGTTAGCTTTTTGGAAATGCTTCTGATGTCGGATGGCTCGCAAAGTGCAGCTTGTGCCGGATACACGAGCTGGCTCAACGGCCGGAAGGGAACATTTCGTCCGGAAACTCCGGAAAAACGAGCAAAGCCAGCGAGAGAAAAAGATTGGGCCGGCTTACTTTGACCCTTTTTTTTCTTTTTTTTCTTCTTCTTTTTACTGGTACGATGAGTTTTCGCGTGATCCATTTTTCTCTCCCATTTAGGATGATAATAATAATAATAACAATACCAATCGACGATGATTAATCAATAAACATAATAATGATGCAAATATTAATTAGTTCATTTCGTAATAATAATAAATTTTTGCCTCTAGCGTGGTTCTTTTTTTTTATTCATAATCTCGATCGAACGATATATTAAATAAAATTTGTTTTCCAATTGAACACCGAATCAAATCTTGAATGAGAATGTTTAAATCTCTCTCACTCTCTCTCACACACACACATACACACACACACCCTCTCTTCGTTCAATGGAATTAGGATTTCACGTAATTATCGGATTATCGAATTGTTTTCATTTAATTTCAACCGCACCGGGGATGAGTTTCGGTCGGGTCGAAATCTCGCGGTCTCAGCAGAGATAAGAGGGGATGGTGGTCTTTGGCTTCCGGACACACTATCGTTCTTCGATATATATATATATATATAAGCCACGTAATGTTATAGCATGATGAGGGTGTGAGAGGGGGATGGTAGTTCTCCCTCCATAGCTGCTGGCTATCAATTTCCTGCAGAAAATCCTGTCCCGTCAGCACCCTATTTCACCGATGGGGGTCTCTCATACCCCTGGACCCTTTCTCACTCTCTCTCTCTCTCTCTACCCTTGCCTCGCCTTAGTTTCGAAACACGAAAGCGAGTCTCGCGCGTCCTCGATGATCGAGCTGCAACGAAACGAAAGTGGAAAAAGTTTTACGTGGACGGACAACTTCGAAAACGTTCCCTTTTCTTTCTTTCGTACGTCTCGTTTTCTCTTGTTCGCACCGGAACTCTCCTCAAAAGTACAATTCTTTTCGTTTCGTCGCGATAAAAATTATTCTCGTCAATTTATTTATTACGTATCAATGTTTTGTTCTCTATTTGGATTCGATGGTACGAGCTAAATAAAAATTCCAAAAAAAAAAAAAAAAAACATTAATGTCGTAGAAAAAGATAAGCTCTATTTTTCTAAAGAATTCGTGCGGTTACGATAAGCTCGCGCAGCTGGTAATAATAACGTTTCCCACGTGGTGTGAAGGAATCGACTCGATTGAATTGTTTGTTTTATTTTTGGCTCCCGCGCATGTATCGAGAGAGAGCGAGAGAGAGAGAGAGTGAGAGCAATGCTGTACGAGGAAAGTTCTCGATAAGAGACGAACCTGCCAGGACCTTAAACGAGCCAATAAAAGCGTTTATATAGAGCATCGCCGTTCGTGCTTGGCGCCCGGGTAGAAATATAGGTATACGCACCCTTTTGAAGGCGGGATGGTGCTCACTTACCGGAACAAATGACAAAAATAATAATAATAATAATAATAATAATAATAATAATAATAATAACAACAATAATGCAATTTAATCGTGAGATTGGTAACAAAATATAATAATTGTTTAGGCTCTCATATCGTTCTAACGTTCTTTACGCTAAAGACGACCGTAATTTCTCCATTCTGTATTATATATATATACATATATAAAGAACGGCAAAAGTTTAGCCCTATGCGTCTGATGTAAGCTTGGAAGCAATGTAGGCTAATCAGAGATTTGCGCTAGGTCTTGTTCACTTCGTCCCTCTCTCTCTCTCTTTCTTTTTCATTTTCCGTCGTTCCGCATCCACCGTAGGTGCCCTCAACGCTTCTGTGCTTTTGCTTGTCCCTCTTTACTGTCTTTGGCGCCGCCGCCAAACCTCCCTCTTCCTCGCTCCTCCACTCTCTCTCTCTCTCTCTCTCTCTCTCTTCCTCTCTCGTTCTCTTTCACTCTCGGCGCTAAATGCGCGTTCCATCGTTTCTGTCGTCGCTGCTGTGCCATGCCAGAGCTCGGACAAACGCGCATACGAGAACATACGTATTTCGCTTATCCCGTGTCCGAGAGTGAGAGACAGAGAAAAAAAAATATATGTGTATATATATAACGTATGAAAAGAGTTAAAGGGAAAAAATGAACATCGGTAAAGCTCTCTCTGTATCCCTCTCTCTCTCTCTCTCTCTCTCTCTCTCTCTCTCTCTCTCTCTCTCTCTCTCTCTTTCGCGCGTTCGTTTTTTTCCCTTTCGAGAGCGGCTTCCCTTTCCTTGTACGAGTTCCACCCAGCGACAAGAGACCATCGCCGTGCGTTTCGTTCGTATAAATGACTTTCGCGATTTATGGAACGCGAGATGCGCGCTCGTAATAACGCGGGCAAGAAAAAAAAGAACGTATCGCCACTCGGTATTTCACGTTCGGGAATAAAACTACGGGCTTGATAAAACATTCACGAGGTAATAAAAATATATGCGTTTTTTTCGCTTAAATCAGGAAGGGGTGGTGGAGGACGACGAGTCATTTTGATTTTTGATGAAGTCCGTGCGAATGAGATTAAAAATCAGAAAATAATAATAATTCTCATCGAGAAAATGTTAAAAATCGAAATAATTGAAAAAATCGGAAAAAGGAATGCCACCGATCGTGGGAACGAAAGTTTCGCAATAAAAAATTGCGCAGTGTCACGATTATATTGTAATCTCGATATATTTCAATTAACGGAAATATTTAGTTTTTCCGTAACTTCGTTACAAATTCTTTTTGGACGAAACAAAAAAAAATCTGCCCCCCCTTCCAACCCCCAAAGTCCCGAAAGTAAATTACGAGTGTAGCCTATCGGCACCGAATTCGCAATGGAATTCGTAATTTCTTTCCTTCGCAATGGAGAGACCAAAGGAGAGAAAAAAAAACAAAGAATTTCAACGACTTTTTTCTGCAACCTTTTGAATTATCCGGATTGCGCCAATTTCGCCGGAACAATTAGCAATCCGATTTGAATAATGGTTGGGTTCGCAACTATGGATTCCGTACCTCGCTACTTTTCCTTCCCCCACCCTCTCTCTCGTCCCTCCCTCCCTCTTTCTCTCTGTCTCCGTAATGCTCGCAGAAGAAAAAACCGCGATGTAGGTTGGAAAGAAAAAGACCGAGAGAGAGAGAGAGAGAGAGAGAGAAAGAAATAAAAGCTCACCTCTCCTTGGATGAGTTTCAACCTCGGCCCTTTTTTTCAGACCCGAAAGAGCGAGATAGAGGGCGTGCGAGAAGCTCGGGCACGTTTCGTAGGTGCAAAACTTGTGCCTTTAGGTATATGTACATAGTACTCTGTTGCTATGTATGACCGTGTGCTCGGAACGAGGACGAGGTACATTTCGCCCACGTTGACCCCGCACCACCACTTATATATATATATATATATATATGGAAAAGTAGTAGTCGTAGTAGGAGTTCGTACGCGATGCCGAGGTCACGCCTCGCTTCGAAACGATATTCGGAAAAGCGAAGGGGGGAGGAAATCCGCGAAGCCTGATGAGACTTGTGGAGTGAGGGGCAGGGAAGGGGGGGGGGGTGGGCGAGGGCACATGAGGCGAAGATAGCGATAAGGGTAGTCGATTCGAGCCACGAGTACGTGATAAAAGTATAATTAAAAATCGGACCGCCTGCGCTTTATAAGAATCAAAGGAACTGAAAAAATGAATAATTTTTTATTTGATTCTACGCACTCGAAAATGTTCTCGGACATGTAAATTTTGAATTTTATCATTATTTTTCCATTCGAATTTCTTGATTATGAATTTTTATCAATTCTTATTTCTTTTTCTTACTTCGTAAGTTTTATCGATCGTATCGTCAAATTTTGATGTCGAGTTTGATTTCGGGGCGAGGAGTCTCGATGATTGTTCGAGCACAATATTATTTTCACACTTTTTCTTCTTTGTTTTTCTTTTTCCCCTTCTTTTCTTTTCTCTTGGGCCCAATTCGTCATCGAAACTCGTTTTGTCGATATTTACTCGAGATTTTATTCACGAACGATGTCGAGAAGATTCGGAATTCTTTATTTCTTCCCCCTCGTACGACGAAGAGAAAAATACGAAAAAATAAAGTTAAAATGAAAGAAAAAGCTCTCATTCCACGCCGCATGATGGTGAAGAGCCCCGAGGAAATATATAGAGTCGTGTATTTTTAAACTCTCTCTCTCTCACTCTCTTTCTCTTTCTCCCTCCCTCTCTCTCCGTCTCTCTCTCTATCTTTCGCTCTCTCTCTCTCTCTTTCTCGAATCGTACTATATGAACGAGAGTCTCTAAATATTGTAACACACCGTGGCAATTTTCTTCTCTCTCTCTCTCCTCTCTCCCTCTTCTTTTCTCTCCCTCTTCTTCTCCTTCTATATTATATCAATTGGATTCGCGGTGTTTCTTGGATCTTCGACGGGAGGCGGAGAAAAAGACAGAGAGCGAGAGAGACAGAGTGAGAAAGAAGAAGAAGTGGCTCGTGTCTCCCCGAGATTCTTCAGAGTCGCGTCTATTACGTGTATAAGGAAAACGCATCGCCCCAGGTCTGACTTTTACGAGTCACAAAGTGAATTGATGATTCGCCGTTTTCCCTTCATTCTCGTTTCTCTTCCCGTTACATTATGGTACATCTGCGATATCAACATGCACTAAAACTCATTCAACCCCTCTGCCTCCCACCCTCCCACCGTCCTTCATCCCTCATCGCTCTTTCGTCTTACTTTTTTTTTTGTTCTTCCCTCTTTCTTTTAATACTCGTCCAGCCGGGAGTTTCGATACGTCTCGTTGAGCGACTCGAGAACCGCGAAATTTGTAAACGTTTCATTCCGTAGGATTTGAGGGACGTTCTCTTCCACACGAACACACATATCTACATACACACATACACACACACACACACACACACATATATATATACATGTTTCTACTTTCGTTTTTTTTTGCTTCTCAACGTTCCTCCTCGTCTCTTGGCGTTTTCCTCGTTCACTTTGCAACGGAAAATAGTCGCTGGTTGCATACGTATATGTATATATGTCATTTATATATAAAGTGCAGCGAATACAGAGAGAGAGAGAGAGAGAGAGAGAGAGAGAGAGAGAGAGAGAGAGAGCTATGTAGAACGATAGCTCAAGTGGATGATGTGAATTCTCTCAGCGAGTGGTTTCTCCCGCGAGTGCTGCGCACCATGACGTCACCCTATATTCCTTCTCTGCCTCCTCTTCTTTCTCTCTCTCTCTCTCTCTCTTTCCCCCTCTCTCTCTTGTCACATTGCCCGTAAGCTTTCTTTCCCGCGCGTTATTTTTCGCTTTTCTACATTTTTAAACTTTGAACCTCCTCCTCCTCCCTTCCTCACTCTCTCTCTCCCTCTCTCTCTCTCTCTCTCTCTCTCTCTCCCTCTCATTCTCGCGCAGTTGGTTCGCGAGAGCCACGGATGACGAATTCCGCTCATCCCTTATATAAACCCGGCTACATATATATCTTTCTTATAATACATTCGCTTAATACGCTTCCGTATAATTCTCAAAGTTCGTTTTCATTTCTCATGCTCTTGCGAGCGCGAATAAGAAGCTCCCCCCCCCCCCCCCCTCCCCCTCACCACTTGCACAGCTCGACGGTTTTCCCTAGCGTGGGTCGCGACGTCACGGCATCTCCTCAGCCCGTTTCGCCCGTGTTTCAACTACGAGGAGAGATTCGGAGACACGCCGAAAGATACAATGATTTTAGTCAAATCTTATCGGTTTGAGAGAGGATCCTCGTCGTCGAGACGAGAGGGTTGTATCATCGTATATATCTTCGCTTTTCCAACTCTTCTACACTCCTATACGCACGATCATTTCATCTCCGATAACTATTATCACTCGCCATATGCGCCATCTATCGCACCATCTTCCAATCAAAATATTATCATATACACGTTTATATATATTATCATTTTCACGAACGTATCTCTATACGTATATTCCTATATAACGTACCAATTTACTCACTGGAATATTATTAAATTTGCGAAAGCACCGCGAGGACATTCGTTCGGTGAGAATTCTCACGTTTAACGAGCTCCTGTACCCCCTTCATCCCTTTTTCTCTATCTCTCTCTCCCTCGCATGCTCCCTCTCATGCACAGCAGGGTAAACACGCGATATACAATTCATTTATAATTCGTTAAGTACACGGAAACTTCGGATTTGCATACACGGCTAAATCGTTTGCTGTATCTAATCGTCCTCTTACGTATTACGCGGACGCCCTCCTAGTCATTAACTGAATAAATACGCGTCTATACACACACTAACACGCACACGTCTATATATATATATATATATGCGTGTATGTATCTATGTACAACGATCTGTTTCATACATATCCGTTATGTACGTAAATGATTGATTTCGTGGATAGATTCGTGTATATACCTCCCTATGTTCCCTCTATGTCTGTATATGGGTGCTTGTGCGTATGTGTGTTTTCATCGGAGGAATAACATTCTTGCGGTATACTCCGATATTGGGTATTACTACACGGTATCACGTTGGGACGGAAGCTGGGAGGAACGGTGGCGATACCGGCGAGGACGAGGATCGGGGATAGGGGGTTGGTTTGTATTGGTCGGAAGGGTGGTGGGAGGTGGGGGAGGCGCGATGATAAATTTAATCGCACTCGCATAATTGAATCCGATGTTGCTGGTAGAGACGTGTGCGAGAGCGCGGATTCTCGGCAAACTCGACGCCTTGACTAATATATACCGCACGGTTTGTGTGTGTATGTGTATGAGAGAGAGAGAGAGAGAGAGAGAGAGTCAGAGAGAGAGAGAGAGGGAGAGCGAGCGAGAGAGACTGAGAGAAATTTAATAAGCCGCTGCCTTCGACGATTAGAACTAATGACTACTGCCTTCTCAGATATTACCAGCGGTGACTAAACACTATACGTATTGTGCGTTTACGTGTTTATACTTGGAGATTTACGCCCGGAGAATGAAGAGGAAATTTTTTGAGCGATACGAAACGAGGTTCTGCCGCGACGAGATAAATAATGAGAATAAATATTTTTTTTTGTTTTTTTGTTTTGTTTTTGTTATTAGGTTCTTTGTTTGCGGTTTGCTGATTTAATTTTGTTACTGCACGCTCGAACGAATCGCAAAGTTATATTCTCATCCCCATCCTCTCTTCTCGTCTCGTCTTTTTCCGTTTCCCTCGCTCTCTCGCTTTCGAAGGTACAAGAGAGGCAGCGGGAGGGAGAGAGGGTTGCTGGCAAAGTTTTATGGCTGGACCGTTGCTCGGTCGTTTGGTTGCCGGTGCGGAGAAGAGGGTTGGGTCGACGTAATATAAATTATATAACGTTATATGTACTCCTGTTGTGGACCACACACCACGAGGGCGCATGACCTCGGTTGTTCCCTAGGTAGCTAGCTAGGTTTCTCTCGCCACTGTGTAGTCTTGTGGTCTCGTACACGCTCGAGGTACGACAAAATTCATGAAAAACGATGTTGCGGCTATGAAAATCCGTGAAAAAACATCAAAACATCGCAGTACGATGAACCTGGCGGTCGTTTTTCAAAAAAGTTATGGACATTTTAGCGACAAAGTATTTTTTTTTGGGGGGGGAAATACGAAAAAAGTTTCAAATATATTTTTCTCCGGCTATTAATAATTCAAAAAACAAAACAAAAATTTCAACTGTTTTCATCGACGATTCATATTTTTGTACATTTTTCGTGATTAACGAACGATAAAAAAATAATGAAATTTGCATTATCGCCGCGAATAATTTTTTATTTTTTATTATAATATTAGGTTTTATTTGATAAAAAAAGGCGAAGATCGATCAACGTCCGCTGGACGCGATACACGCCGGGTCAATATCGGAAAAAATGGAATATCTGGGCTAAGAGCGAATTTCCGTGGTGGAAAACGAAATAAAAAATTACCGGCGAGTCCGCGACCCGTCGGAGAATTTTCTCCCTCTCTCCTGCGGAGATCTCTCTCTCTCTCTCCACCGGCACGACTCGTCCCGACACCAAATCGCGGCTGGCACGGAGGAACGTGAGAAACCGAGATTACTCTTCATCCCTCTTGGTTTTCCGTATACATATATATATATATATATATATTCGTATACGACCAAAAATTTTACCCGGTGCACGTTCGAAACGACAGCGGAGAATAATAATATGCCCGCATCGGCATAAATACTAAAAATAACAATTTTATATTAAAAAGAAAAAACGACGAATAAAAAATGTTCAACCGCGTACCCTCATGAATATCTCTCATTTCGGTTTAAAATAACTTGTCAAACACTCTTTTCGAGCGGCGAATGAGAAAAAGTTTGATCCAATTTTTCTAAAATTCTAACATTTTAATAAATCTCAAAGCTTCGATCGTTCCGGGCCAAAAATGATCGCTCGATAGCTCATCCCTGCAGAAAATTTCTACCCGATAGGTCTAAATGCGTTCTTACCGTCCGTTCACTTTTTTGTGTCCAACGAATTTTTTCATCGCTCGACTGTGCACCACGTGTGAGAGAAAAAATGGCGAGAGGCAAAAAAGTGAGAATGAAGCACAGAGAGAGAGAGAGAGCGAGAGAGAGAGAGAGAGTTCTAGTGACAGAGAGCTGTGAGGTTCATATATACATATATATAAGAAGACCGACTACGGGACGAACTGATCGACTGGCGAACCTTGAAATATCGATTTGTTCGTTGAAGCTGATTTAATCGACGTGTGCACTACCAGCAACAGCGTCAACACAACAAGGAGTAGAATCGAGCGCATATATATATATCTCGTTGGTTGGTCAGCGTTATACTCGTTGACGCGAGTGGACAAAGGCGAGACGAGAGAGCCCATATATATATATGTGTGTGTGTTTGCGATTTATATATGCATATATATATATATATGAATGTTAACATATATTGCGCGGATTCGTTGACAGCGTCCCGTTATCGTTGTCACTGTTGTCAAAGACGCGGTGACACAGTTACCACACTTGCAAGTCACCTCGAAATATCCGCTGAAAGACTCGTCGGAGCGTTACAAAATTGCGGAACTCATAGAGTCGTGTTATATAGATATACGATGCATTGATATGCACACAGAAACGTACGGTAAGGTAAATATGGCTTCGGAGAATCTCTAGCGATAAATATATATAAATGCTCGATTGACCGGCGTATGTATGAAAGTACTTTGAAAAAATGTACGATGATAAAATTGAAAAAAAAACAGCTACGATATACAGAATTTATATGCATTTATATATATATATTTATATTTATTAGAGGTGTATATGTTTTTAACCCTTTACCTTATAGTCACGTGTGAGACTCGTGGTCGGGTTTGATGTAAACAACACGTGCCACGTTCATTTGTTAATGCGGGCTCATCAAAAAAGGGGACTTGAAATGGCAAAAAATTGGTTTTTTTCAAAAATGGTTTTAGAAAAATATATTTTCAATGGGAATTTCTCCTGCAATGCGAAAATCATAGTCGTTATATCGACAATTTGAAATTAATGGACAACAATGTGAAAATACTGTGAAATTTCACGTTCCACCCCTATTTTTTCTTTCATTGATAATCAGTAAGAAAACTCGTGGGAAAATAAAGCGCCAGCCGGTATGTACACAAACGTTTCGATTTCACGAAAACGTCGCGAGTTGTCCAGGAACGAGGCGTTCGTGCGAGCCGAGAGGACGGGGGAAGATATAGGGTTGAAAACAAAAATCGCGGTAGGTTCTATGCGTGTGTACCGAGTGCAAGGAAATAGCCGTTGATGGAGAGAAAACACGCGATAAGGAATTTTTTTTGGGCCGTAGCTTCTCCAAGGTCACGAGGAGAAAAAAAAACATTCTCTCCTCTTCATCTCGCGTGTGGCGGCTCCCCGGAGAGCCGTTCGTCCCAGAAAGTCTATACGCGCGACGCTGATTAAGCACCAACCCCCCGAGCACCACGTATGCTTTTACCTCGATTCGCCTTTCCATCATCCACCGTTGAATCGAGAGGGTCTCCTCGCATCTTGGTCTGGCATACGATCACGGACTTACATTGCTCTTGGTTAAGCGAGTAGCGACCCCCGCGAATTCCCTTTCTTCACCATTCAGGGGTTTTCAGGTTTTATCAAGTATTTTTAGTGATATATTTATATAATGGATAGAAGGGTGTACATAAGGGTTAGAAGTTGCTACGGATTATTTTGCCATCTCCGGTATTTTCCTTTCAGTGATGAAGTCTTGCTCGCAACAATTTCGCGAAGCCTGTGCGACGATGGGGTCGCGATAATTAAATAACACGCTGAGAAATTAATGGTAAAGAAGATAAAGCGTTTATTCGAGAGACATTTTACAAAATTATGAGAACTCTGGTATAATAATATTATTTTCGTGTTCAACGGGAAATGTAAATTTTCGTAATATCCTGTGAAGTTTGTTCGAGCGAAATAAAATTGACCCACTCCTGAGGTCCATATCGCAAAAAGAGTAAATGGACTTTCAAAACTTAGGGTCGGTGGACGAGTCGAAATTTGGTTTTACTAAAATTAACCTCGAGGGTGTTTGCGGAATCGGAAATTTTCTCTGGAACGCTAATATAATATTTATACTTTTGATTATTAACATTTTGCCGGGTAAAAGATGAAAAAACTGAAAATGATTAAGTTTTTTTGGTTTTTTAACGGGTAATTGCTAGCAACCTGGAACGAGAATGTCGTATTCGTGCTCGAATGGGAAACGATAAAAAAATCATCGAAAAACATTAACCGTCGCTACTAAAACGTAAAGTCAATTTTAACGCTCCTAAAAAACACCTAAAAACGCGGTTTTTTTGTTCGCGAGCTGCTCTTCGCCCCTCTGTCTCGACGTTGCTCTTCAAACTTTATTCACCTTCGAGCTCAATTAAAGTTTCACGCGGAATGAAAGAAAAATATTACGAGGACGAGAGCAAGACGACGCGGGTGTGAATATATTTTATCGCTTTTCTTTCCCGTGACCTTTGTCAGAACAGAAGCTCGTCCTTCTTTTTTTCTCATGAAAAAACCTTGAAGGAGCGATACACGTGTATAGAAAAAAAGTTGCACAGTCATAACAAGAGAGGGTGAACAATGAGTCGGTGAAGGAAGAAAAACACAAGAATGAGGAAGAAAAAGTTGACGATAATAACGAATAATAAAAGAAATACGTAATTTCATTATTTCCGATAAATTCTCATAATTGGTTTTCTCCTCTATGTTGCAGGGGTTTCGGAAAGCAGGGATACCAGTGCCAAGGTAAGACTTCCTATCGTCGAACAAAGCGAAATAAAATAAAGAACAAAGAAACTTGAACGAGAAAGAGTGGGAAAAAAATAAGCCATCCTCTTCCGTCCTCATGGAGCAAAATAAAACGAAAAAAAGGCAAAAAACAATCGAAGAGAAGAAAAAAATCATTTTTTTTTATTGTTTCAGTCTGTAGTTTCGTCGTTCACAAACGATGTCACGAGTACGTCAGCTTCACGTGTCCCGGAGCTGACAAGGGTGCCGATTCTGATGTGAGTTTTACATCAAATATAATCCGTCCCTAATTATAATTATCCCTTTGCTAAATTAAAAAATACAAACAAAATATATCAACACGCGCCTTTCTCTTTCCGTCTCTCTGTCGTTCACTTTCGACAATTATTTTATACTTTTCCGATAAAATCGTTTTGTTTTTGTTGTTCCTCGAAATTTCTCCAATCAAAAAATTTGAATATTTTTGATTAATTCGTTTTCACAGTCGTCCTCGTATTTTTTGTTGGATCGTACGTGATGGAGAACTAAATATAGTAAAAAGAAAGTGATCGGTACGAAGTCGTGTTACTAAGGGAGACGGAAAGAGCGTCGAAAGGCCGATGTGTGGGG
This sequence comes from Netelia inedita, assembly GCA_964017225.1. NCBI lineage: Eukaryota > Metazoa > Arthropoda > Insecta > Hymenoptera > Ichneumonidae > Netelia > Netelia inedita. The sequence goes on from OZ024921.1 coordinate 40,636,857, forward strand.
ATGTAGGGGGCTAGATCCGCGAGAAAAGGTCTGTTCTCCCTGCTTGTACGTCGTATCGGGGTTATAAAAGCTATCTGATTCTTCGCAAAAATCTTTCGCACCACGCCGCTGCCCGAACTCCTGCGATATCGATTCTCGTTCGCCTACGTTATTACGTCGTTACGCTTCCACGAAAAACGCGGAACCGTTATGTATACGATCATAAAATCAAATACGAACAGAAGTCATCAAGAATTATCGTTTCGTATTTTACCGAAATCTACAAAAAAAATAAGTTATCGCCGTAAAATTTCTCCTATCACGAACAACAAATATAAAACCTTGATTTTACGAATTTTTTATCGAAAAAAAATTGAAAAAATTTAATTTTCATCATTAAAATAGCAAAAAAACGTGAAATTTTCAATTTTTCTCTCACGACGGCGCACCTGCATTCTCGAGACAAATCGGTGAAAACTATCGTAAATAAAAAACGAATGATGAAACTTTTTTTCACATATTGTTTTTTTTCTTTTTTTTTTGTGAAAGATGGAAAAAGGAAAGGTGGAGGTATAGCGATGAGGCGCTTAGAGAGCGAGCGTAGCGTAAAACTTTTGGTCCCCTGCGGGATCGAGAGTTACGATCCCGTAGCCCCGCGTTGTAGAACCCTCTCTCTTCTACCCCGGGACGTGATAGTTCCTTAATCCCGAAACGGAGATCCTCGACACGCCGGGCTTCGTACGTACCCCCTCCCCCTCCCTTTTCTCTGTCTCTGTCTCTCTCTCTCTCTCCATATATATATCGTTACGTAGTGTCGAGATTCGTGCTGCGGCGATAAGAGTTTGCCACTGACCGCTGGAAAGTGAACCGCGATACAGGATGTTGGAGGGTTGGTTCGTGGGGGTAGAGGCAAAAGCCACGGGAATCCACATCGTCCAGGGAAATCCTATTGCATCGTCGTCGTCGTCGTCGTCGTTCGTGTAACATACGTAGAACTTTCGAAACTCGTGATCACTCGGATGAATGGAATCGTGGCTGGATATTAACGAACGGTTGACCCTGGCTCTATTCCGACACTCCGTAAGATTAGTTCGACCTCATTATGATTTTGCAAACGTACGCGACGTCTCGACATTTAGTATATTACAATTTTGTTTTCGCGATCGTACAAGTTCGGTTCGCGTTGTTGACAATTGATGGAATTAAATAATTTTCGTTTTATGGATTGAACTCCGATAATTCTATTTTCATTTTTTTATTATCGATTTTTCCTCGATTCTCGGCTCGATCGATCGCTCGAACCTCGACCATTCAGCAGAAATGTTGATTTTGCGTAATTAATATTAAACGGTTTAATTAACGTTCGAATAATCAATATTACACCTCGATTAATTAACATTTATTACAATCCATGGATTAATTAATCAATATTAATTAGTAATAATTACATATTTTTCACAAAATACGACACATCCTTTATTGATATCATAATTTCTAACTCTCTTCCTATCCCCGTTACGTTCGAATTAATTTTAGTTTATTTTGTTTCCACCGGTTGAGTTCTCGACGTTTTTAACATTAATCGTCATTAATTAAATAACCTTCGTCTCGATCTCTTGGCTCGTTCGCGATAACGCTAATTATCGTCGTAACGATCTCGTTACCGGCTAATGAGCCATGCGCAGCATCCGACACGAGTACCCCGAAGCTTCGGCAATCGGTTTAATGTGTCGTACTCGGATACTTTATTTTCGCATCCCCCCACTCGTGACCACTTTGAATATAACGAGAGGGGGCGCATCTCGCGTAATAACACTTTAACGCATTAGTCGTTTTCCGCCGTCGTCCATTCATCCTCGAAACTTCTCACGGGACTCGCTACGTAGCGGCATTATTGCGAAACTAAAGAACTTGCGGGATTTTATTTTCGTATGAAAAAAAAGAAAAAAAAAGTAAAAAAACAAAAAAGATAAAAGAGAGAAAACGTCTCAGAGGAGGAATTTCTATTTATTATGTGCGTAAGCATATATATAAACGTATTATGTAAACTGGCCCTCTGGTGGTGTCCCTTGGTAAGTGAGCGTGTCGAAACGCACCCGGGATAGAGATTTCGTATAAAAGAGATATCTCGCACGCGGCTCACCTCGTAATATCCAAAGTTGGATCATCGCGAGACCTCCGAGAGAATTCTAACGGTCGGAACATTTCGCCAGCCGCGAACTCATCGTTTTTTCCTCGTTTTCCTTTTTTTCCGTTCTTTTTTATTTTGTCTCCGGACGAGGCTCGAGAGGGTTGCGAAAAAAGTTCGGCCGAAAATAAATCTACTTTCGCGTATCGCAATTCACACTTCCACGTCGTGTTTAATCGAATTAGCAAAGTCCTTTTTTTTCTAATTCGTCATTCACTCGTTACAAAAATTATTCGTTCTTGGAAAATCTTTCATACGATTTATTTTGTACTTTCTAACGTTTTTTATTATTTCTTCGCCCGATCGTGAATTCCGCGATCGTCCCATAATTTTTCACGCGATACCAACAACCTCCCTATAACGCGACGGATATAAACAATAAATTTCTCCTTTACGTCGATACATCGAGCTCGCTTTTCTCGTCGAGGTTTGCCACTGTCGTCTTTTTTTCGGTTCGATTTTTCTTCTTTTTCTGAAAAAAAAATGTTTTTTTCGTTTGTTTCTGTGTTTTATCTTCTCTCGTCCTCGCGCACGTGTGCGCATGCGCGCTCGCGTGGGTGACCGTCTCGTACGTCGTAATACGCGGCCAATATTTTTTCTTTCCCGGGCCTGCGGATCGCTCGAGTAAAACGGCGAGAGAATAGCGTGATCTATCATCTACCCCCCCCCCCCCCCCCCCCCCCCCCCCCCTCACTCTCCATCTACCCATTCCTCCTCCTTCGCGAGCGCGGATACGCGAGCGAAAATGGATTGGCTATTATTCTCGGGATGTACGGTCTATACATACATACATATGTCATATACATGCGCAGATGGCATTTTCCTCTTCCTCCGAACTCCCCCCCCCCCCCCCCCCCCCCCCCCCCTTCACCATCCATCTTATACACACTCATCACTATAACTAATACTCTCGTTCAACACTCGGGGGATCTGATTTCGTATCGATCTTTCGCATTGTCTATCGCGACCGCACACCCAGCGTATATTGACCCAGTCTCTTGTGACTTTTCTCGCCCTTTTTATTTATTTTTTATTTTATTTTTCTTCCTTTTCTCTGTTTTTTTTCTATCACACCCTCGTAAACTTCGAGGCACAGTATTGGACACTTACGAGGCGAGGAGGAAAACAAATTGTTTATCGAGAATTGTGACAAACTAGGAGACGATCGATCGAGAGATTTAAAAAAATTGTTTTTGTGAATATTTTGTTACAATTTTTTGTGCTTTTTTCATTTTTATTTTTTGACTCACACCTCGTTGATATCACGTCGTAAATGGCGAGATTCGTTTTTATAATAGGGATGTGTATTAAATTTTATATCGTTTTCTCGATAACGTCGATGTAATGAAATTTCCACGATAAAGCAATAGGGGTGCGCGGTGAGGGAGAAGGGAGGGTTGTACAAGGGACGAGGAGACGGTTCGTAAGCCTTCGATCTGATTTATAGAGCTATCCGCTTTAGGCACTTTAACGTCAAGCTCGACGACGGAAGATCGAGAGAGGGTCGAGAAAACGGTTGACAGGGTTAGCCCGAGGGGTCGTTCGACGAATTCGCCCCGCGTGTCAATTTCACCTTACCCGAACATTCCTCCGACCGATACACGTTCGTTCGGCGTGCGCCGATTTTTCCTTTCCAAGTTTATCCTCGTTGCGATCTTGTCAGACTCCCCTCACCCCTTTATACGAACCATGGCAAACTCTCGTTAATATCTTTTCAATCTCAAGGTACGAAATAATTTGAGAGAAAAAAAGAATCACTCACGATCGAAATAATTATCGTCGATGTAAAATTAATCGGTCGATCGTAAATTGTTTTTATTCTCTTTTTCATTAATTTTATCGATGAGAATGATTTTTGAAATATCGAACATTCGATCGAAACAATATTTTTGTGATAACGAAAGTCTGCCGATTCGTGTTATCAAATTTATTTCTCTCCTCGATCCTCGCTTAAAAACCTTCTTGTTTAACGTCTCGCTTAATATCATCGTGCAAATTGAACAATTTCTCGTACACTTTATCGTCGTACTTCGTCGTCACGACACTTGGTTATTTTTTGTCTACGTAATAATTGTGATTACGGTGAAAATAAAATGAACCGACACAAAAAAAAAATGACAAAATAACGCAGGACACGCGGACGAAGCACCATTTCAAGCCTCACACCTACAACAGCCCCACGTTCTGTGACCACTGTGGTAGTCTTCTCTATGGTGTCATCCACCAGGGCATGAGATGCCAAGGTACAGAAATTCAAAACAAAAATTTTGAACAAAAACAAAAAACAATACGAAAACACGAAAAAAAGCACAATTTTCGAACACAATTACACCAATTTAACAAAAAATTAAAACAAACAATTAATCATGTCTATGTGTGTCGCTATATGGTACGAAAAATAGACGATATGTACTGGTTGACGTACACGCTATGGTGTTGCTTTTTATATATTTGTCACACTGTACATACACACACGAGCTAAACAGGACGAGAAGCAACGAAAAAAAAACAAAAAAAAACTTTGACGTTTTCGTTCGATCGACCGGTGTACCTATACGAGCACGTGGCACACTTCTATATATACGCTATCACTTCTCTCTCTCTCTCTCGCTATAAATATTTCAACGTTTGTGCGTGGTGTGCGCGTGTGTAAATATAAATATAAATATATATATATTTATAACTGTATCGAGATAAATAATAAAAAATAAATAAAACAGATATTATGGATTAGTCGCGACAAGGGATGGGGGAGGGAGGATTAAAGAGAAAATGGAACGAGGGACGAGATTTGAAATCAAATAAATCACGAACGAAAAGAAAGGTTACCTCGTTACGTGTAATGGACAGTATACGTAACGAGGGACGTATATGATATGATATATATGTATATAAGTCAATTTTTATATCTCAATGGCACAATGGAGACTTCTATGTATGTTTATGTACCTCACGTTGTGTCACGTCTCGAACAGATCTGTTTTCTTACTGCTGTGCGTGTCGTGTTTTCGAGATCGATGTATGTGTATGGGGCGTTCCGTGTCAATATAGTCACGTGGGAAATAAACGTGTGAGTAAAATTAAAAAAAAATTAAAAATAACAACGAGCAAGAGACGATAATCACTAGGAATCGATTGGAAAGAGATCGATCGAAAATAAAAGTAAAAAGAAAATTGTCGAGGGAATAATAATTGCGAAAATATTGAAAAAAATTGAAAAATATCGATTTTTAACGATCAACGGAACGAATCGATAAGGACAATTTTGAGATTAGCATCGTGACGAATTGGAGATTATGCGCGTGTCGTTGAAAATTTTGGAATCAAATTTTTATATTTCTTTTTGTTTGTTTCGAGGTAAAATCGACACGGAACACCCCGTATAATGTACCATAGACCTATATACGTATATCCATATTGGTCCATACATCCGTGTGTGATTTTGTGTACACGTCGTGTCCCGAGCATGGATCTTGCTACGTGAAGAGGCTTCGGGAAAGACGAGAGAAGAAAGCGCGCGCACGCGGAAGAATAAGGGGCAAATAAATACGGATGCATAAAAGAAGATTTACGATCCGAGCGAATATGGAAAAAAGCTCGCTACGGTACGGTGCAAGATCTCGTAAGAAAATTTACGAACGAACGTCGCGTGAATTTTTGATTCTCGGCTCGTTTATATCGTTATCGGCAATCCGCGAGATCCATGCTCGCAGCTTTGTACGGATTTTTATTACTTCGATAAAAAAAAATGAAAAGAAAACAACAATCGCGTGGGTGTGATTTTATTATTTTTCTCGCATATCGCTTGTTACGAAAGTTTATTTTTCTCGACACCGCGCTCTTACCGTCGCTTCGATAAATATTTATTGTCTATTTACGGTCAATATCGCCTTTTATCACAATTATTTAATTAAAATATATTCGCATTTTTTTTCAAGCGTCGTTCAATAATTCGTTGTCTTCAATCTACCCGAAAAATATGATTTCGATTATATCCCGCGAATGCGAAAGTACGGGCGTGCCACGAGCGGTAAAGTACCGTAATTAATTAAACGAGAGTGTATTTTTTTAATCACTCGACGAGGGTCTTCCCCCGCGAGTGATACAAGAGCCAGGAGTGTTTTTTTCGTCCCGCATATATTTCTTCCGTCTTTTATTTTTTTGTTCGTGTTTTATATGGATATATATTTTGTTGTTGTTGTTGATTTTTTTTTAATCCGCCAACATCGAAGAGAACTGCGACGTTCGGTATCTGTCGTTGCTCGAAAGCTCGCGCGTAATAAAAAAAATCCCCCGATACGTTCGTTTACAACCCTCGAGTTAAAAAATCGATGGAAAAAGTGGCAAAAAAATGAGACCTGGATCGCGAAGACACGAATATTTGAGGACGGACGTTGACGCTTTACGCGATATACCGTGTGCGCGACAATTTTGTTTTTTTCGTTTCTTTTTCACCGATAACAAAAAGAAAAATACGTCGTACGAATTCCTATCGATTCGACCCATCGAACGTGACAATTTCACCCCTCGAAATTTCGAATTCGGGTCGCTCGTCGCGAATTATTCATTCGTTACTCAGCATTGTGTATATTTTATACGTTTTGTACATAAAGAGGCTTTAATTATTCACTAATGTACATTAATGTCAATTTAACTTGACATTGTATAAAATTAGTAATCGTACCATCAGCATTATTATCGTTTCAAGTTTAATTTCTTCATTCTCTCTCATTCCCTCTCTCATTATTCCTGACCGTAGACGTATTTTTAAGAAAATTGAAATTTATATTGTAAATATAAGTAAATCTCGTTGTTTTACTCGTTGATCGTGTACTATCTGCTTCGCTTATATATATTTATATATAACAAATATAAAAATATTAATATATATATATATATACACACACATCGTATATTACATATCGTACTTTAGCCTTGTAAATGTTTCATGGCTAATATTGGATGTCGACGATTTTCGTATGTACAGTTTCTATCTGTGTTCGGCTCTTCCCTCCTCTCTCATATATACATACATAAATTTATATTTATATATATATGTATCCTTGGCTAATTTCCAATGTCTCTCTCCGGGTCGCTACACGCTTTATCACAAAGAGGTCCTTTGTAACTCGTTCGACGTGATAACGATCTTCTATCCGTCGCTCTTCTCCGAACCCTTGCAAAATTACTATCGTCACTTTCTCCTCGCGATTTCTCTACTTACCACCAGATTGCTCGATACATTTTCTTTATCGATTAAAAAAAAATATATATTTAATAAAAAATCGACGCTTACGTTTGATTTGGAGACAAAAATTGGACGTAATAAGTTTTTTTAATCTTCGTTCGTCACTCTGGTACGAACTATCGTTGTTGGAGTTTTGCGACGAGGGATTGAACACACGTATTCGATCGGAGAGATCGGAGTTCGTCGAAGCGAAAGAGGGAAATACGTGTTCGCGGTATTCGAGAGCTTCCAAATGGAATTCGATGAAAAATTGGTCGTTTCCATTATTGCACTAGAGCTCTGCGTCCTCGACGTGGATCACGACCTCGATTATTAAGCCATTACCGCAGGTAGCGTTCAATTAAACCATTATCTAGCCACCGATGGGTCTGAGTGCTTTCTACGTTCGAGCTTTCGTGCGCTCTATTCTCGAATCGATTCGCCCTGGCGATGACTCGTCGTACGCTTATCTCACACGCGTTATCCTTGTTCGACTCGCGTCTAGATGAACACAAAATATCCCCAAAATAAACGAGAAATAATAAGGAAAAAATAAAAACATGGAGATAAAACGAAGAAAAAAAAATACGAAACTTTTTTATTTGGATAAATTCACCCGGAAAGCTGAGCGATAGGGACGCCACCTGTTTCTCATCCGAGTGGCGGGTCGGTTTCACGTTTTTTTTTCTTCTTCTTCTTCTCTCTCTCTCTCTCTCCTTTTTCCATTCGTTTCGCTCTCATTGCGAAAAACAAAAGGTAACAATGGTGGCGATATTGTTTTTTTTTATGAATTCTTTGTTTTTATTTTTTTTAAATATTTTTATCGCTTGGCGTTCTTTCTTTCTTACTTTCGTTTTAATTATCGTGTAGTACAGCGAAAGCTCTCTTTCTCTCTCGTCGTCAGACCCATCGTAAAAGCGTTCGCGAGTCGTCGAAACGACCCAAAAATAATGTATCGCTAACACGTATACCTCGTACGCATATATATATATATATATATATATATATATATATATATATATATATATATATATATATATATATATATATATATATATATATATATATATATATATATATATTTATGCGATTTTTTCGAACAGAATTTCTACTTAAATTTCATTGCGATACAAGGGAGAAAACGTAAAAGATCGCGTATACGAGACGCAAAAAGTCGGAAATAAACGTCGAGTGAACAGTTCGACGAGTAGCGCGAGCGAGGAAACTTTTTATTTCAAAAATCTTTTTAATACTTTCCAGCTCCGTATTAACGACGCGATAAATTTTTCAATTATAAAATCACCAGTTTATTATTTTACCTTACAAAAACAAAGAAATTCACATTTTTTTCTCCCTCATTGTCCAAAAAAATAAAAATTTCGTAAAAACTGCAACACGAAAAAAAAAGAAAAACGAAATTTCGTTTCGGTGATAAAACGAGAGTGAGAGAGAAGAATTAAAGCTTTTTTGTACGAGAGGTCAGGATGCCACTCGGGGCAGTTTTCCAATGGTAGAGGGCGTACACGTCGCGAGAGTAGAGCGGAAAATTGTGAAAGCCGTGAACCAAGAGAGAGAAAGAGAGAGAACAATGTGAGTCAAGGGAGTGGTCGAGAGCGTGCGACAGTTATAAGTCGCTTAGGGTCTCGACTCTTCACCTTGCAACTCGCTATATCTGATAAAAACTAAGGGTACGAATAAAAGGAGTCGGGGAAGCGCAAGGATGACAAGGGGGTGGTGGAGGGAGGAGGGGGCAAGACGCGAAGAACAAAGCGACCGAGGGTGAGAGTGATGAAAATCGTTTCGCGCAAAGTTTTTCACGAGGTCACCCGTACAAAACTTCGAGAGGAGTCTACGCCACGCGAAACGTGTTTACCGCAGAAGTACATATGGGAATCTCTCTCTCTCTCTCTCTCTCTCTCTCTCTCTCTCTCTCTCTCTCTCTCGCGCGCGCGCCCTCTTTAACAACTCAACCTGGAGATTGTGGAAAACTTGTTCGTCTCCCTCTCTCTTTCGCTCTCTCGCTCTCGATCTATCTCTATCTCTCTAGGTGTCGGATTGAATCGTGGGGCAAAAGTTAAACGGGGAGGTTATATACGCGTTCATGAAGAAGAGAGTATTGACATTGTGACAACAATCGAATTTCATCCAAGTTAAAGTCCACCGATCGACTACGAGTTTTCACGAAGAATCGAGGCTCGATTACTCTCGCTTATGCAAATAATCGATCGGTAATACGTATATTTTGATAGGGTAATGGGGAGGTAAACGAGGATGATGGCAGAGACGGATTTGCGTCCTTAGGAAAAAATGGGATTTTGCCCGTAATTTGAAGTTCCATTTTCGTGACGAAATAACAAAAATATATTTACCACGGTTACGTTATGTTTTATATATATGTGAGGGGTAACGAGGATCGGGATGAAAATAATTACGTTGTTGAAAATATTTCTTATTAAATAATTTTAACGTCGTGGTTTTTGCCACCCTCCGTCGAGGGATGAAAATAGAGGGTACAGTTTCAAAATTTATTCGACTCTGTCAAAAACACTGTTCGAAATCGATTTATTTCCTTGCGATATCGTTAAAAGTAAAATTTTACGGTCTACGAGACAAGAATTACTGGAAGTTTTTTGTTTCCGTTGAAAAATGTTTGTGTCTTCTTTTTTTTCGACAGAGAGATATGAGAATCGATCTTGTTAAAAGGGGATTTCGGTGTACTGGCCGGATGACTGATCGCGAATTAGGGTTTAAAAAGTTCGACAATGACGTAGGTGGAGGCAAAAGCACTGGAGATGATTCAGGAGTGGGGGAAGGGACGAAGAAGTGGTGGAGGGGTGAGCAGGGGTGGAGGAGTTGGATGCGTATGAATCGCATACGCTCGTGATGAATCAGGGGACGAGAAAACTGTAGGAAGACTCGTTTCACGGTGAGAGAGCAAGAGAGGAAGATAAACACGGGTGTGAGGGTTTGGCAAACATATATAAAGCTAAGGGCGAGAGAGAGGGGTAGAGAGGGAATGACAGGAAAAGAGAGTGAAGAAGAGCTTAATGTTTGCTCTCGTCCATATGTGTTTCGAAAGTATCGTTCGGAAATGGGAAATGGATGAGAGCCGTCCGCGGGGACGTCTGGCAGCGAAGTTTTGCCACGGGAATAACAAATTCGAGAATAAATAAAGAAAAAAAAAGAACAAAATGAAAATTAAACAAGCTCGAATTCTAGCAGAAAAAAATCGCGATTAACGATCTGGAAATAACGATTGGTCGTAGTTCTTTGCTCGCGATTGACGATTTTTTTAAATTATATTTTTCAAATATGAAGTTTTAGTCCATTTTTTTTATCGTAAAAAAAATTCGTTTTTTTATCGTGCGTGCTGATTTTCTGCTTTCTCTCGATCAATCTCTCCCTCTCTCTTTCTCTCTTTTTCTTTCGCAATTGGATTGTGAAAATAAAAGAAGAAAAAGTAAATAAATGCATTACCAAGAGAAAAAGAAAATTCTGAACTCGCTTCTCTCTCCCTCTCTCGTTATATTAGCCCTTCTGAAGTCAAGATGCACCCTCGACGTGAAGGAGTACAAGACGAGGAAGAAGTACGCGCTGGGCATATCTGCGAATATATTTCCGTTGCAATACGAAGACTCGCGATTCTTTATCCATTTTTATTTCTCTAAATATTTCTGAAAGAAACATTTCGAGTTTTCCTCCCTCTCTTGGTCAAACTCTCTCTCTCTTTCACTCCCTCTCGTGAATCCAAGGACCAAAAAGTCAGAAGTGGAGTACGAGGAAGAAAGTTGGGATGCTTCTCAAGGAAATATATACAGTTTGCCTCGTTCGCCGAAAAGAAAGTTTTCCACGATTGGATGAGATCGTTCCACCTTCTGATGGCGAACCGCCCCCTGTCGCTTCTTTCGCCCCCCTCCATTTTTCTATATATTCTTTTTTCTCTTCTTTCCGATACTTCGGACACGAGACTCGAGTGTACTCGAGACCAAAAAGGGAAATATCCTACGTCGTATTTTTAGCTCCGATAACACCTATATACATATTTCTATGTAAATATGTATAACAACGTGTATATACATACCTGTATATGTCTATTACGAAGAAGGTAATTTTAGCTCGTACCGGAAACGCTATTATATTCATGGCCAAACCACACAAAATGAGTAAGAGAATTGTCAAGAACGAGTGCCAGAGGGACATTTTTGTACGAGGAATAGAACCCTCGAGGAACGTTGGTTATGTGTGTCCTGGTCGTAGAAAGGACCGCAACGTAGGTATTCCTGCGTGTTGCAGCTGCACTCGCGGAATAGAAGAAACGATCCGGGAAAGTTCATGGGTCGAGGGTAAAGCTCGTTCTCTCTTGCTCACCCTCGTTCTCTCGTTTCTCGTTCAACCCCAGCACCGTTCGGGGTCAGCGAGCAACAGGAGCCCTCCAACCGAAGAGTACACAGTGAAGAAAGCGTTATACGCGTATCGTGCGAGGGAGGAATGAATTCTACGCTTTTCTTCGATCCGAATCGATGAAATTTTTTTCCTCGGTCGACGAGTCCTCGAGATACTTGGACCGATCTCATCGTCACGTAGCATCGTTATTTCTCCGCGTGCGTTTGTTTTTTCTTGGGCTCTCGTACAAACGGTGATGTCTCTCGTCTTGTATAAAGGATAACGCCTCGTAGAAGAGGACTCTAAGAAAACGGGAAACGTGGCTCGAGCACGCTCGATTAACGAAACTGGGACATCGTTGCATCGTTCGAGAAAAGATTTTTCTCTTTTCTCGTAATTTTTTTTGAAATTTTTTTTAGTTTTTTTATATTGAAAAAAATAATTTTTCTTTTTCTTTTCTATTTTCTTTTTTTATGAAATATTGATTGTTTTCTTTTAAATTTTTCGTACGAGAGAATTTAAACTGCGAGTCGATGATTGAATAAATTCGCGAAATTGATTGATTTTATTTTTGAAGCTGATGGGCGTTTGGACAATACGCTCGAGAGTCGAATAACGACGATATACGTATGGAATAAAGACTGAGAGAGGGGACTGAAAGATACGTGCGAGAAGAAACGTACTATTGCGAGCGAATTTAATGGAAATCCGAGAGGGACGAAAAGCGAGATAAAACAAAGGTGGAGGAGAGTCGGAGGAGTTTCTTGGGACAAGTGTTTTATTGGGGCAGTGGGACAAGAGACGAAGATGAAGAAGGAGGAGGAGGGGGCGGAGGAATATACGCGAAAGGGGAAAACAGCCTCGACGGAGGGAAAATTGAGAAGACTCGGTCGAAGAAAACGTAACGTTGGAAAAGAAATGAAAAAGTAGGCCACGTGGAAAATCGTTCGGTCCGTCTGGAAACGTTGACTCGCGATCTTCCCAAAGAGAGAGAGAGAGAGAGAAAGAAAATAACCCTTTCACGAGCAGCCAGCCCCTGCCTCCTCTCTCTTTGGTACACAACGAGTAATACGGTTGAACGACGAGATAAAAAAAAGAGACGTTTAAATAATCTCAATAATTTTTTATCCTCGTCGTATATTTCGCGAGATGAAATCTTCGATGGAATCTCATTAGAAAGTGTTTATTTTATTTATACGTTTATATCAGCGTCAACATAAACAGATATTCAAGTTTTACGAAATTCGAATATCTCTCGACCGTCTTCTCGGACAATTTTGCGTTTCGTTTCGTCTCGCCAAACTTTTCGGGACAATACGCGATACGTTCTCGCGACGAGTATGCTAATTAATCTCCGTGACGAGGGTATATTAACGTTTCGGGAATATTGTCGTCGCGTAATACGTACAAGATTTATTCACGGTGTCGAAATTTCGACGCGCGACAACGAAGTCGTTCGCGCCATGATAATGTCAAATTCGATGATTATAAAAAAAAATTTTTTTTAAATACATTTTTTCACACGGTCCATTGCGTCGACCACGTTTCAAACAAAATTACGCGTTACCTCGTTTTTTATATCTTCACTTCGTTCCCTCGAAATTCAAAGACTTGATAAATACGGAAAAATTGTTGTTTTTTTTGTTTTTTTTTTATTTTCCTTCTATCTCTCTCTTTTTTCTCGTTTCTTTTTCTTTTATCCGGCGAGCGTCAAAGAGATTTAAATAATGGCTCGGTATATTCGCGAACGACTCGCGGGAGCAGGGACAAAGGGAAAAAGAAGCGGCAGACTGCGAATGTTTCAAAGAAATATATACGTATCAGCGTGCGGCCCGTACCGAAAAAAGACTTTTACGCACGCAACACTGCCGGTATATTTTCTTTCGAGCCGCGAGGCATCGAGAATCGCAATATGCCGTTCTGGTTTCAGGACCTAGCACAAAGAGTTACAAGCAACGTGGGAGTGACGAGCTTTCTCTCTCTCTCTCTTACTTTTTCTCTCACTTTTTCTCTCACTCACTCCCTTTCCCTCCACATCTTTTTCTCGAATTCCACGTATTTTTCTTTTCCACGCTGAACATAAGCAAAAGCGCAAAGATAAATGATACTTCGAAGATGCTCCAAGGGGTTAACGAGGCGAGAGCAAAGAGAAAATTCTCATAGTTCAATTATCCCGGAGCCGCGTTAAAGCAAAACCAGAGACTCTAGTTTTCGAGTTTAAACTTCCTTTGTGCCGTCTCGGGCGTGTACTTTTAGCCTCCGATGCTTCGTTTCTTCCGATTTCGAAACAAAACAAATACGCAAAAAAAAGCAAATAATGGTTTAAATTTTTTCGCAGCCGAACAATTTTTTATACGAGTCGCGACGTTTTGTTTTGTTATTATGTTTTTGAATCCCGAAGATTCAGGAATCGTTCTTATTCGACAATAAAGCGAATATAAAATAATGATCCGATAGGATTTTTGTTTTATTTTTAGCGAAAAAATAAAAAATAAAAATAACCGAGGCTAAATAATCCTAACAGGGTCAACAAAAAATTCGATATCCCCGAGGGAGAATTTTTCGTGGCACTTTTCCACTCGAACGTTTCGATAAAAAATTCATCCTCTACGAGATAAGACTCGGGACCAAAAGTGGAGACGAGATTGTTAAGTCCTTCGATGTCCCGACTTCTTTTTATTTCTACGATATATTTATATATATATATATATGTAAGTTGATAAAAAGTTTCTTCTATTTCGCGTCTTACCCCACTCGAAGCTGTTACGAGCGCTTCTCGTTCTTTCTCCTCTTTGTTCAACGACATGGCGAGAGTCAACTTCCGCGAAAAACTGTTTCTCCCTCCGTCCCTCCCACCCTCTCTCTCTCGTTCTTTCCTCTTTCACGTTGCTAACCTCTCTGTGAAAATGCCCTGCTCGTGCCGTGGATTACTCTGTATCAGCTCGTTATATTAACCCACGTAACAATTTCTACAAGACCCCCCGGTGTGGTTACGCGCCCTCTTGCGTTCTCATCCAGAAAATTCTTTCAACCTTCCCATCTCTCTCTCTCTCTCTCTCTCTCTCTCTCTCGTTATCTCTCTTCCTCTCTCTCTCTCTCTCTCTCTCTCTCTTTCTGCGAGAGCCATTAGTGTAACGAAGTTGCGGGAAGGGAAATACAGGCAAGACATCGTCGGGGCAAATCCTTACTCCTTTTATCTTTGCCCTCCTTGCGTCACTCGTTTGCTTCGTCTCTCCAATGTTTTTTTGTACTTGAGATACCCCGCGGTATTCAAGACCAGCTTCTTCGTCCTGTCGCCATGAGCCATTTGTCTCTTCTTTCTTTCACGTAATTTATATATATATATATATTAACTGTGCATCGTTACACGCGCGTGACGCACGATTCACCCTCTCTCTCTCGCCCCTCAGGAACCGTTTCTCCGTTCCACACGGGCGTATGCAAATATTATATAAAGCCGCTGTTACCCCCTGTCGGATAGCTTGCGTAGCTCGTTTCTCCACAACCACCACCCCCCTGCCGCCCTTCCAAAGTATACAAATTAATGCGAGATCAATATGCGATTACGTCGAAATTTTCGCGGGATTATTCAACGAGAGCGCTATTCGAGACGAGAAAACGAAAGACCGGCTGAAAGGGAGGAGGAGGAGGAGGAGGAGAAGGGAGGTGAGGGCTTGGAACGATGGAAAATATTTATGATCCATTTCTTGTGTATAATTGATGAACGAGGAAGAAAAGGACGGAACGACGAGGAAGAGAGAGAGAGACAGAGAGAGAGAGAGAGGATTGACAATGGACAAAGAATAGAAAAATTTATGATACGAAACATAGACAAGAATCGAGAAGAAAGAGAGGGTGGCAGGGGCGAGGGGAGGCAGGGGTTAACTCTCCTATCGAGAAACGAAGGTCCGATCGTCGCGACGATATTTTTCGATGGAAGAAGAAAGAGAACGTTGGAACGTAAAGAGAAAACCAAGAAGTACAATAATGCAACTAGCTCGAGGCACTAAAAGGGACACGGTGCACGGAGTCCCTAGGTGGACCGAGACCAGGGATGAGAAGAACGCAAGGTTGAGAGGCCAGAGGCCGATCGATGTATCGAGAATCACTCGACATCGACTCTTCTCCCCCCCCCCCCCCCCCCTCTCTCTCTTTCAGTTTCACTCACAATCAGTTGCTCCTTCCTTCGTCAGTTCATCAAATATCCACCACTCTTATGAGAGAATAAAAGTTTAAGGTCGCTCCTTTTTCTTCCTCACTCTCTCCCTCACTCTCCCTCACTCACACACACACATGCACACTTTCATTCTCTCTCTTTTTTTCGCTCTCTTCGGGCCTTCGGAGAAAATTATCTCAGCAATCTCGCTCCTCGACAAACACACACACATACACCCCTCTCCTCGTCCACACTCGTCACGGGTGATGATGAGGGCTTGTTCCCTCGGCCCGTGTACCGGAAGTCACGGTTTCTCGGGCTCTCGCACATCAGTCGTCGCGTGCTGCGACGTTTCACGCTCGGAAAATATGTTCGCATCATCACTTATCACTCGAACCATTCGCGTTGGACACGAGATACAAGGAAATATCGTGGGGAGGTTGGGGAACAACGATGTTCGCTCGCACAGAAATTTATATATTTATTATTGTCGAGACATCGAGTGAATCGAGGTTTAATCGCGAGATGGATTTTCCGACGGTTTTATCACAATAATTGGGAAATTTTATCGTCTCGCGAGATATGGTCCACGAGGTGATCGAACTTATCCCACTGCTATTCTATTTTTGAATCATTAAGAATTCGAAACGTTCGTCGTCGATCGTCAACGTTATTACAAAAAAAACGTACTTGTATAATTTTTGATAAATTCGTATCGCAAAGTATATACACGTGTGACAGTGTTTTGTCGCCGTGTGCGCGACTGTCTCTCCCCTTTTTGCACCCTTTGAGATACCATTAGGTTAACAAAGTTACAACGTAGCGGGTAAGGCTACGAGGCCATCCCCATATTATGCTCTCAACTTCAACTCTCTCTCTCTCTCTCTCTCTCTCTCTCTCTCGTGCTTTTAGTCCTTTATTATTGCGTCCTTTTGTAACCGTGTGTGACGAACGTCATCGCGTCGTCATGATGCACCAAGCGTTCCCAACCGCCCGCAGCATCAACCCGGTCTACGGAAATAATAGATAGAGCGAAGGATGACAGAGAACGAGAGAGAACGAGAGAGAGAGAGAGAAAATTCGATGGTCCCACTCGTGTGAGAGCTTGCAGAATAAACTACATATATATAAACACTCAAGTAAATTTATACATCCATATATAACGCGATGATGAAAATGGCATGAAAGAGCGAGAGTAACGATGCGGGCAGTAGCATCGTTGTTTCTATGTACCAGGACTCCGCCACTTTCCAACAGTCCAACGTGACAAATATTTCACAGTGTGTATAAAACTGACTTTAAGTCACTTTCTTGGGGAGGTTTCATCGTAGACTTCGTCAACACACTCTGCCACGTTCCTCTGGCTTGTACATATAAGACCATGTTGTAAGGGAAACACCGAGAGAGTGAGAGAGAGAGAGAGAGAGAGAGAGAGAGAGGGTGAGAAAGAGTGAGGGGGATAGAGGGGGAGGAAGTCAAAGGAGACCGGAAGTCGTGTCCCACAGTCAGCGCTGCAAAGCACCTCGAGTGTGCCTCGAGACGCGACCTGAGAAAGCGCGCGACAAGCTCTTCAAGCTATGCATCCACTAATAGCGGTATACCCGTGGCCACTCGAGATAAAGGGTGACGAGAGTAAGGTACGCCTCGGAAACAAAAAACGGAAAAAAGCAACAAAAAAAATGAAAAAAAAGTAATAAGAATAGGACACATGTGGTCAAGGATGAAACTGCTCCAGGGGATTGGTAGAGACCGAATGATATTTTTAACTTCGAGTGTTTACGAGAAATTCTCGAAGTAAATGAGTACTGGCGAGATCGCAGCGGAGAGAAAAGAAAGTCCAACGTTGGTAGGTGAATTCTTGCGATAATAATTTTCGTACTTATCGATATTTCAATAATTCTCGTTGAACTTTCGTTTACATGAAATTATTTCGATTTATTGTTGTTTTTTTACAACGATTTCCAATAAATAGAAAACGAACAAAAAGAAAAAATATAGAAAAAGAAAATAGAAATTGTATAACGAACTTCGACGATCCTACGTCTCGTCATCGGAATGTTTTTTTTTTTATTAAAAAGTTTGTACCTCTCGCTCTGTCGATATTTACCAACTTTTCGTATCTCTTATATCTTATTTACGCGAGTAATATTTTATATCTCTATATCTTAGGTAAGATTGTTTCTTTTCGTTCGATACTTTATCGAGCCTGACTCGCTTCTTGTCGGGGCTCCGAGTCTAATTATCGGTTCTCGCGTCACTTTTCTCTCACGGCTCGTTATTCTTCCTCTTCGTTTCGAAGGTCCGCTCGCGAATCTCGAAAAGAGGCGGGCCATTAGCGTAACTAAGTTACGAGAGTCGCCCATAAAAGCTCTTCGCTACCTTTTTTTCTCTTCGTTTTTTTCTTCTTCTTTTTTTCATTTTTATTTTCACGCGGTATTGGCGCTTTCTCTCTATCGCCTTCTTCGCCTTCGCCGGGTTACTTTATTCTCTCGCCTCGGGGGGGAAGAGTTTCGATCTTTTGTCAGTTTCAGTTAAGTAAAACCAGCCTCGTCGTTTTATAACCCTTCTTTTTCTTCTTTATTTTTCATTCACCTCGCACTTTCACCTCGCTCGTCGGATCGAAGTGAGAGAGAACTTTTTGCATATTTATTCATAAATCATTGCGTAAAAAAACGGAAATCGTTAGCGTGCATCGTCGAATTAATAAACCAACTGATGAATTTTTTTATACAAATTATTCTTTCTTTTTCCAATTAACGATAAAAAACAAAAATTATCACGTAACTTTTTTTTTAATATTTTTGTATCTTATCGTAATTGACATGAACGATCGAACGTGTGTTTTTTCTTCTTCCTGTTTACACGTATGCCCGCGACTTTATATTTCACTAATCGCGTTTTATTGAAGAAACGAATATTTATATATTTATACACACACACACACACACACACACACACACACACACACACACACACACACACACACACACACACACACACACACACACACACACACACACACACACACACACACACACACACACACACACACACACACACACACACACACACACACACACACACACACACACACACACACACACACACACACACACACACACACACACACACACACACACACACACACACACACACACACACACACACACACATATATATATATTTCATATTTCAATAGCGCACACGACAATGGGTACATAATAAACTACAAATATCGTATCGAACGGTGCACACGTAGTTTCAAAAGGTCAGCAACGCGCGTTTCATCGTGACAATCTTTGTGCTCGTCCTCGCGAGAGTTGTCGCGGATTTATATTTATATAGGCGCGCGTATATCCCCAAAGGGTTTCGCCTCGTATCAATATTTTATATACACGTATATCTCCGTATGAACAGAAAGTACGAGTAAAATCCATGGATAAATGTGCGGCATCGAAAAATCCGAGCCGAACTCGGACACGACCTTTTTTCTGTCTTTTTATTTTCCGATATTTTTTGGCTTCGCCATTTCTGCGGAGTATTGTACGAAAAATGGAAAAAAAAGAAAGCGGACTATGGTGATAAGAAAAAGGGAAAATGTAGGGGTGAATGGAGACAAAAATTACCCCGAGAATGGAACATTTGGCTATATATATGTTTTTTTTGTGTTTTTTTTTAAATTTTTGGCACCCTTGGCAACGACCCTTTTTTACTTTATTAATCTCGAAGAAAAAAAAAGTACAAGATAAAGAATCAGCAACGAGCAAGGCATCGAGAGAAGAAAAACACTGGTGTTAATAGAGTGCAATGAAAAACCGGGTATTTCCCGGCCTCGTTGACTTTGTGTTCCCAGGCCGTGAGCGCGCCACACAAATGGGATACTTTCACGTACCTGACGCCAACCTTCTGCGACCACTGCGGCTCGATGCTTCACGGCATTGCGCATCAGGGACTCAAGTGTTCAGGTAGCTAATAAACAAACAAAAAACAAAAACAAAAACAAAAGAAAACTGAAGAAATTTAAAAAAAACACACAAATATAATTAATAATTAACAAAAATCAAACATCAGTTATCGGCATAACGTTTAACCACTCTCATTTACGCCCGTGATACATGCATACGTGATAATGCTAATGTGCACTACATAGGAGAATGCAAACAGTATGAGTCGTAGTACAAAATACAAAAAAAACGAGATCCTTCGGAACAAAAGAGAAAAAAATGATAAATGTGAAACATTTGTTCGAGTCGAAAATTGCACGAGTAGTCGAAGAACAAAATAATATATATAAAAAAAAGAGGAAAGATAAGAATACCGATCATTTTTTTTTCTCTCGTTCGAGAAGCTCGCTCTCGTCCGCGAGGGTTCGATAAATATTGATATGAGGGAAGGAGACGACCGAGTCGATATTTAGGGACTTTTGTTTGGTCGGGCATGGGAGAAGGGTGATCGGTTCGAGGGTTGAATGAAATCGGTTTCATTTATTCTCGGTATAAAAAAAAACACCCTCGGATATGCGTATGCCTCTATCGCATATTGCCATGTTTAATACGTAATACCTCAGACCTTAGACGAGCCCTTAGGTTTTCACAAGGAATTTTTAGGCGATCTACGCGTTTCCTTCCACCTCGACGCGTCGTCGGTGCTCCGTCACGTGTGTGATTTATCGCGAGCCTCGTAGTAGCATTATGTACTTTTCCCCATAACATACGTATATATTCTCTTCTACCCTTGTTCGCTTCCTTCGCGAAGAGAGTCGACAAAAAATCAACTCTCATCCCTTCCTCTCTCTTTTTTTATTCTTTTTTGTTTCTATTATCGAATTCTTCGACAAACGTGACGTAATGCGACCTTTGAAAAAAACAACAAAAACAAGATAACATTAAAAGCTTGTCCCGATTAGTCGAAGCCTCGTTTTTATTGCGAAACGCACGAAATCCCTTTATCGCGGACCCTGGAACGAGCTTTTTTTACCCGGTTTTTTAAATTTTTAGCTTTTTTTTCGTTTATTCGCGTTATCGTCACTCCAGGGATTGATGGCTAGTTTTTTGAACTTTTTTGGTATCGTTAGGAACGTTTTTGTTGAAAAAAACGCAAAAACTGATTTTTTAAAATTTCATAGCTGTCTTCTATCACGTTTGACTATTCAGTTCTTCGCTATTGTAGTCACGGAAAGTTTTACTCGAGATATTTATGTCTATCTATATTTATTATTTGTGTACTTACTATATATCTCACCCAGTCCCACGAAAAAGCTCTCTCGACATTCGTAAAGCTCTTTTTAGCTCTGACCCTCGCGCCAACTATACGATACGTAGTACTCGTTGTAAATTTATTAAATTTTATATACGTATGTATATATGTACGCTCGAAAGTATTTAAATTATAGTTGCAACACATACGTTTATCAATAACAACGTTAATACAAAAAGAATAAGAAAAGTACTTGAAAATAGATTCTTTTTTTGCTAACTCGTATCAGTCGTTGCAAACTGTCGTTATTTTTCAGTAACAAAAACAAAAACCACAAACTATTCACGTAGTTCGTAAACGAAGTATGAGAATTTGTATTAAAATCAAAATTCAATGATGAATTAAACAAAATTTCTAATAATTGAATAAAATATATTCGACAAAAGTATTCGATCGACGAATTATTTTATTTAATTCGAACGAATTTCGTTTCATTCTCACGTAATATTTTCTTTCCTCTCTTTTTAGTTGTTATTGTTGTTGTTGTTGTTGTTGCTGTCATTATCATTCTTATTATCGTAAGACAAATTAATCGTCTTTTTCGCTGTTATTTGACGCGATTCACCCGATGGGTTAGCACCGATCGAACATAGATTTTATTTTTTTACGAGCTACTCAACTCACGCATCACCTCTGCATGTTATACGTATATATATATACATATACATATATATATACATTAATATATCATAGTTGATCGTACGGTAGATGACACACAGCTAACTTTAAGATTACTGTATACTACGTGTACATATACTCGCTAGATATATGTATATATCTATACCCATATATATATATATATATATATATGTCCATATATATTTATACGTTTCTCTCGATTGGACTTTCGACCTTATTTCCGTAGTTCCACTTTATTATTGATTCGTGTCATCACAGTATTACCCCTGTAGCTAAATACGATTTAACAAAAATAACCACACAACTCTTTGTAAATATACGTGCGAAAAGAATTTGACAAAAAAAAAAGGAAAAAAATAATTGAAAAAAAAAATATTAAGTCGATGGGGGTTTGAGGGGGGATGGGGGCTATGGGGTTTTTATGATCGAGAGAGAAAAAAATCGACGACGATAATCAATGATCTGATGACGTGTAGCATGCGACATGAACGTACACAAGAGGTGCGAGGTGAGCGTGCCAAATCTTTGCGGTTGCGATCACACGGAACGACGCGGTCGCATGGAACTGAACATCACCGCCACCGGCAACAAACTCATTATCGAAGGTAAAGATTTGCCACCGCAATATTTTCATCGACTCGATTATCTTTGTGAAAATATTTTTCTTTTTTTTTGCTTTTATCATCTCTTTTTTTCGTGCTAAAAGCAAGAGAAAACAAAATTTCTCGACTTTTTCAAACCGCGACTCTGTCGAGTCCGATTACCTAATTAAAACTTTGCCCGTGAGATGTCGAGGTAGTACGTAAGGGGGTTGGGGGGGTGGGGGGTATGTCTGAACGTTGTTTGCAAAGAAAGCGATATTGCGCGAGAGGGAACGCGCTTCGGAGATCGTTGTTACCCAAGCCGGGGTTAAATTGAAATTAACTTTTTACGGGGCAATTCACGATAATCGTTATATTCGTTTACATTTCGTCGTGTTGTCTCGAGTGGATCTTTTGCTTTTTTTGTTTATTTAAAAAAAAAGAAATTCGTTTATTCGGACGACGAAAAATGGAACCATCGAGACGAATTTAATTCTCGCTACTTTCAGTAAAACAGGGTCGAAATCTCATCCCGATGGATCCGAACGGTCTTTCGGATCCTTACGTCAAGCTAAAACTAATCCCGGACACCGATGGAGTGAAAAAAAAAACGAAGACAATCAAATCATCTTTAAATCCCGAATGGAACGAGACAATCACCTTGTAAGGAAAAACTTATTTTTTTTCGATATTTTTTTATTATTCATAATTATTAGTTTTGTTTAAATTTAGGAATAATGGTTTGAATAATAATAAGAATAATAAATATAGTAATAATAATGATAATAATGATAATAATTCGATTAAATTAATATTCTCAGTATAGCGAAGATCTTATTATAATGATATTAAATTTCCGCGAGACTCGGCATCGTCTCATGTGCCACCAAAGCTCGCGTAGCACAGAAAGCTTCCGTACTTCGCGGAACAGAAAGAATAATTAAATCTACGGAGATTACAATGGTGTATACGAAAAAATCCTTTTCGCAATGACTCGGCTCTGATATGTATACTTAACTAATTTATTCGACTCGACGAGCCAACGAAGAAAAAAACCACAGGGATAAAGGAAGAGAAAAGAAAAGAGCCACGTGTATTCTCGGTAAAAAACGAGCGGAGATTCATAACGGCGTTCGTTGAATTAAATAAAAAAGAAATCACGACGATTTTGTAATATTTTTACGGTTTTTGTTGTTGTTGTTGTTGTTCTTCTTCTTATCGTCTCGTTTATTTTCTTATTATCGTCGTCACGACGATTTGTTTTTTCAGCGACCTCAAAGCCGAGGACAAGGACAGACGACTTTTGATAGAGGTTTGGGACTGGGACAGAACGTCGAGGAACGATTACATGGGTTCACTCTCGTTCGGCATATCGGAACTGCTGAAAGCCCCGGCGACCGGCTGGTTCAAACTTTTGACACAGGAGGAAGGAGAGTTTTACAATGTTCCTGTGCCGGAAGAGGGTGTCGATCTCGCCGAGCTCAAGACAAAGATGCGAGTACGTTGAAATTTGACTTTGCACGAGATAAAACACGTTTAAATAAAAAAAAAACAACGAGCGAAAACTTTTCGCTCGAATCTCCTTCCCGTTCTCGTGTAGTCAACGAGACGGAAAACTGAAGAAAAAAAAGAAACAAGAACGAAGAAAATTTATTCTCGATTCTCGCCACGCTTTTGCCTCGAGGGTGAATTGACGGATAGGCTTATTCTTTTCTCGTCATTTGTTTAAGAAAACTTCGGTGACGAAAAAAGTTCCGATGACACAGGACCGAGAGGTACCACACAATATGGGCAAGAGCGACTTGATAAGAGCGAGCGATTTCAATTTTCTCATGGTGCTAGGAAAAGGCAGTTTCGGAAAGGTTGGATCGACCATTTATTCTCTATTCGTCTCAATTTTTATATATAAAAAAAAAGAAACTAGTAAATACAAAAATAAAATACAACGTGAGAAAAGTTCTCCAAGATATTGTCATTTTTTTAAAGGTATTGCTAGCCGAACGAAAAGGCACGGACGAACTCTACGCGATCAAGATTCTCAAAAAGGACATTATCATTCAGGACGACGACGTCGAGTGTACGATGGTCGAGAAACGCGTACTTGCACTCTCGCACAAGCCACCGTTCCTCGTACAACTTCACTCATGTTTCCAAACTATGGTTAGATATTGCCGAACGTAGATATACGTTAAACCTACCCCCCCGGTATCTCACCCTTATTATTGCAGTTCGTGAAACTTTCCGTCTCGTTTTCAGGATCGACTGTACTTCGTTATGGAATACGTCAATGGAGGAGATCTCATGTTCCAGATACAACAGTGCGGCAAGTTTAAGGAACCCGTTGCAGTGTAAGTTTCAAAGTGTTAATGAACCATTCGATATATAGATATAAATATGACTACGGACACGAATATGAATATTAATTTCCCTTGGTTTTTTCTTGAGAAAATCGTTACTAATGAATTAACGATCGTTCGTTCCGTCGAACAGATTTTACGCGTCCGAAATCGCGATCGGTCTGTTCTATCTTCACGCCAGAGGAATCGTCTATCGAGATTTGAAGCTCGATAATGTATTGCTGGATCAGGATGGTCACATAAAAATAGCGGATTTTGGAATGTGCAAGGAGGGAATTACCGGTGATAAAATGACCAAAACTTTCTGTGGCACGCCTGATTATATTGCTCCAGAGGTAAGTCGTGATTTAGGAAAATAAGACAGTTTTCCGAGAGTCGCGAACATAATTGGCAATTTCATTCGTTCAGATTATACTTTATCAACCTTATGGAAAATCCGTTGACTGGTGGGCTTACGGAGTTTTGCTTTACGAAATGCTCGTCGGTCAACCGCCTTTCGACGGTGAGGACGAGGAGGAATTATTCGCCGCGATCACCGATCACAACGTCAGTTATCCCAAAAGTCTCTCCAAGGAGTCCAAAGAAGCTTGCAAAGGAGTAATAAAAATTTGATTACCCCACTTTCGTCTAGTAAAATAATTATCAAAAAAAAAGAAAAAGAAAACATATTGCTTAAAATTTTACTAAAATTTTATTGTTTTTCCTTTTTACAGTTTCTCACCAAGAATCCTAGCAAGAGGCTTGGCTGTGGTTTTCGTGGCGAGGAAGATGTACGAGGACACGCGTTCTTCCGGCGTATAGATTGGGATAAAATAGAAAATCGCGAGGTCCAACCGCCTTTCAAGCCGAAGATCGTAAGTTTCAGTAAAAAGAAATAAAGAAACAAGAAAAATTGTTTGCTAATTCCGTTAATATTTTAATTCTCTCTACAACCTCGTTCTTCTCTTGAATTTACAGAAACACAGAAAGGACGTGAGTAATTTTGACAAGCAATTCACATCAGAGAAGACGGACCTAACGCCAACCGACAAGCTATTCATGATGAATCTCGATCAAACGGAGTTCATGGGTTTCTCGTACCTGAATCCAGAATTCGTCGAGACTATTTAAGTAAAGTAAAAAAAAAAAGGATAAAACAAAGAAAAAGAAAAAGAGAAAGAAGAGGAAGAAAAAAAATTGTCATTTTGTCATTCGAAACTCTCGTCAAAGTCAAGTCAAGTCAGTAAAGTTTCTTTCTTTCTATCTCTCTCTCTCTCTCTCTCTCTCTCTCTATCTATCTTTCGTCCCTTTCACATTTTCCCTCCCCTTCACTCTCGCGTCTCTCGATTTCTCATACAGCGCGAACATACATTTACTTTTGTCGAACGAAAGTAACGTAAAATATAACAAAGATTAAAGAAAATAATATTCGAAAAGAAAAAAAAAAACGCTCGCGACGACGACCATGACTACGATGACGGCGACGACGACGACGAAGGACAATTGCCATTCTCGACGTTCACCATTTGTTCTTCACCCCTTGTTAACTATAAAAATACCAAGACTTTTCAATGTATTTTGAATTTTAAGTATATCGGACGCCGCGCGTCCTCATCGCGATTATATTTGGGCGGTTTTCGCTTCGCGATAAAAGAAAACAAAGAAAAAAATGGATTAAAAAAAAAAGAAAAAAAGAAAACGTAAAGAAAAAGAAGAAGCGTCGCCGTGAGTTTTAATCATAGAAAGAAATAAAAATGTGATTGCGTTTTTAGGAAAAGAGGAAAATTATCAACGATGATAATGAATAATAAATGACGATTCTTACGTTGAGAAATACGTTGATGATAAGATGGAAATACGAAGATCGAACGGAGGAGAATTTTTGAGAAATAAAAGCAGTCTTATAAGGATCGAAGAGTAGGAACGACGTGACAAAGTGAAAACAAAAGAGTGACGAAAGGATAATGAAGAATATGAAAGAAGAGAACAAAAAATATGAAAACTGTCTTCGTTTTCTGCGTATATTATGCATTTACTTCAGTAGTCTCTACTGTCGCCTTCCAGAGTTATATATATAATATATTTCACATATATATTCGATGAATGAATATATTATACATATATACATAAAATAATATATTTATAAGCATACGTACACACGTTAACATTTACACACAACACACAACACACACACACACACACACACACACACACACACACACACACACGGACACATAAAGACACTTAAAAAAATACACGTAACGAATGGTCGTACCTCAGGGACCTTGTTGGGTGAAGAGTTTCGTGCGAATTCGACACTCGGAGGTAAAACCGTGAGTTTTGCGAGACAAAATGGTTGCCACGGGACATTTGGAGATTGTGATATCGCGAGGCAAAATGCCACATGTGGCAAGATATTGCGAGAGAGTCAGGACGACAGGGAGAGAGAGAGAGAGAGAGAGTTTGAGAGGGGGTTGGAGGAAGATAGAGCGTCAAGAGGGATTTTTTTTCTTTCTTTTGTAGTCGCGAGTCCAGAAGACTGAGGCGAGGAAGATAAAGCGAGAGAGTGAGAGGGTCGGTTATTTGGGGCGGAAAAGAAAGAAAAATTGTAAATCCCGAGGTCTAAGAGGACTTCATCGAGGTCAAACGGGCCGCGTGTACGACAAGGAAAATACAAGACGAACAATAAGAGGGAATAAAAGTAGGGACCGGTACAAGTGGATCGTGCGAAAGCCCATGGGAGAATACGACCGGAAGACCCAAGATACATAATTTATCGTAGGACACACGTGGACAAGCTTTGGACAACGCCAGCCGAGACAATGTTCTACAATACCCACGGGACTTTTGTAATGGAAATAACGGTGTTGAGGGTGACCGAGGGCGCGAAACAAAGGGACGATCTTTATCGAGGAAAAAAAATGACTTTTTTTTTAAACAAAAGACCACGAGGGAAAAATAGATTATTGAAAATATTTCATTTTAGCGTTTCGGATATTTTTTTAAAAATACATCTTTCTTTTTCGTATCGTCAAGTTTTTCCTGCCGGTTCAATTGTTTTTGGTACGAACGGTATTCTCGCGGTGATTTGGTTTCTCATTCGATGGAATGAAATTTATGAAAAGAAAAAAAAAAAAGAAAATGTTTGCGATTTCGGGATTTTCTGAATCGATTGTTCGTGTCCCATCGAGCAATGCGTGACCGGTATTACATAGAGGAGAATTACTTGTAGCAAGCATTATTAATCCTTAAACTGCATTTCGGGTCAATATGACCCGGCGCGTTTTCTTTCGTCGATCGTATCCGCTCCACTTCGGACGAATGTTTTGGCATTTAATTTTTAGTTTCGGCCAAAAATAACTTTTGGCCCATAAAATATGGATCGTGTACTGCAAAAAATGTCTCTACAATGAAATTGAAAAAATGCATATTTACCGAGATACAACGATTTGAAAAACGCCAGTTGAAAATATGCAGTTATAGATCGGTAGCCGAAGTGTGCAGTTTAAGGGTTAATATCGTAGGTCTCGTTGGTTCCACCGCGATGAAACCCTCTTTCACCCTCGAAACTCTTTCTCCCTCTCAGTCTCACTGACTACGCGCGTCACACAGGACATAACTACGTACGTGTAATAATAAGTGAATGTAAAGGCTGTCCAGTTTTTCTATATTTCCACAATCTAAAAAAAAAAAAAAAAAAAACAAAAAAAAATATTCTTAATTTCGAATATTTGTAGTGAACGCAGTAGTGAATTTTTAAGGTCGGTCTCGTTGCGAAAAAAAAATAAATGGAAGCCTTTTTATATTCACTCGATACGAACGAGAAGTTGTTCACGTGACTCACGTCACGTGATACTTTAATTTTTCATGCTAAATGACCGGATAATTTCGGGTTGAAAGATTAAAATGGGATATCCTGTGCAAACAAACACAGACATGAAAAAAAACACGCTATCCTCTCTGTTTCCCTCTCTCTCTCTGTCTCCCTCTCCCTCTCTCCCCCCCTCTCACTCTCTCTCTCTCGCTCTCTCTTTTTATCTTAATTCTTTTTATATAATATATACATATACACGCATATATATATATATATATATATACATATAAATATATAAGTGTAATCACACCCATACACTCATACACACACACACACACACACACATCCACACAAACACATGGAAACTCAGACACGAGACTCGATTGTCCCGGGACACGATCGCCACAGGGCAGTTCTCTATAGTGAGACAGCCCGGGCAAGGAACGGCAGAACGAGACACGAGACGACCTTAAAAAAAATATATATATACATATATATATACATATATATATTTCTCATAGTTTCTTCGCAACGCCGATTTTCGTCGTATATATATATATATATATATATGTATGTATGTATGTATGGAGATAATACCCATAAACATTAAAAATAATTATCGGTACATATAATATTAATTAATTATTTAAATGATAATAATAATAATAATAATAATAATAATAATAACAATAACAATAACAATAACAATAATGATAATATATAAAAGCATAGTGATAAATCTTTTTTCATCAAATTTAATTAAATTAACATGATCATTGATCGGTGTTTCGTGACGACTTGGGCAAAGTTCCAACGACGAGGGATCGAACAGACGTATCAGCAGGACGATCGATCGATCGAGAAATCGTTCGTATGATAATGTGGCGTTGAATGAAATGAAAATAAAAAAAAACAACAAGAGGGAAAAAAAGCGAAAAATAAAATATACGAAAGAGCAACACGATTACGTCATATCTCGAATATTTGTTTGTATTTTAGCCTAATTACGGATGCGGACTCCGTCACGTTTTAGAACGGACGTCATAGGAATTTGTGGGAGTTCCGTAATTTTTATTTATGGTCGAAGAGACAAGAAATAAAAAAATTAACGATCGACCAAAAAAAGAAAAAGAAAAAAAGAGAGAAAAAAGAAAGAAACAATACTCGTACTCTCTCGGTGATATTAGCGATCGAGCGACGGAGGGCGCGATTTTTCGAAATGATCTGTCGGTGTGAATGTGCTGTAAATATCGATCGATCGTCCATGGCTGAGAACAAAAAAAACAAGCAAACGTTAAAAAAGAAAGAAAAATAATGAAAAAGTGAATAATACTCCCTTTCGTCGTGATCTCGAACGAACACGTATGCGCTATAGAAAAGAAAAAAATTGTATTATTACTATATTAGAGAAGAGAGAGAAAACAAAACAGAAGAAAAAAAATGAAAAAAAAAGAAAACGGAAAAAGTGATAACGAACGAAGTGAAATAATAACGTGCACGACGTCTCCTCTCGGTATTTCGTAATAGACGTCTCCAACGTCACTCACACATCCCGACTATCCGGACACCCTTTTATCATCAGTAACCATTTTGCCATAACGTGTATATTTCTTCCAACGCGTGGCGCCCACAAGTTACACTGTTTAATAACTATTATAAAAAGAAAAAAAAACCAAAAAAAGGATATGAAAAACAAAACAAAACAAAAAACGCTCGAAATCTATTCTTGTACCAATCTCAAAGAGTCTTCCACGTGTGTATCGCTCGCGCGCTGTTTTTTTAAATTTATTATTTCATACTTTTTTCGTCTATATCTTTTTTTTTTTTTTCGTGTATACACACAAAGATTTGACTTGAATTTTTGATTTCTTTCATCTTTTTGCACTATCGCCTTTAGCCCCGAGTAAATACACGGTGTAACTCTACTCGTAACTTTTAAAACTGTTCTCGGTTCTCATCGCTTCTCCACTTATGCTGTCTCGAGTCTTGTGTACTTTTTTTCAAAAAAATTTCTTTAAATAAAAAAAATAATAGACAGGTACGTGCGCGATAAATATCGTCACTCGGTCTTTCTGTCGCTCCCTGTCGAAATCTCACGTAATTACACACACACACACACACACACACACACACACACACACACACACACGCGCGCGCGCGCGCGCGCGCGCGCACACACACACACACACACACACACACACACACACACACACACACACACACACACACACTCACATACAGAGACATACAGACACTTAAATACACAGAGGAACACACGAGAGAAGAGAAAACCAAATATTCGGTGTGTCACCCCCTTCTCCTCCCCTTCGTGCGCATAATCGATTTTCGAGACGTGCTCAACCCTAGTCGAGAATCGAGATGTTCGCGCGAAGCAAAAGAAAGAATGAAAAAGAATAAATAAATGATAAAAAATAAAATAATAATCGCCTGCCAGCGGGCGTTATTTAGATTTTACGAATTTTCCTAGTTTTTAGCTCAAAGATACGAGGGACGACAATTGCGAAGAAAAAAAAATGAAACGAGTAATTTGGGAATAGGAGTAAGGATCGAGGAGATGGAACGAGATGAATTCGTGAACGGCGATCCATTCGAGGATCTTCCTTCGCTCGAATAATATGAAAAAAAAGTAAAAACAAAATTCAAACAAACTCATGTGATTCGCGAAATGATTAGCCGACCGCTCTTCTTCCTCCATTGTTCAAGCGATCGTTTTAGTTGCACGAGATACGAACCAACAAAAAAAACAATTTTTAAACTGTAAGAATATCAACGGACGCTGCAAAAAAAAGAGTAAAAGAAAAACATACGTACACACAAACACAAAAACACACACAGACATTTTCGAATCCGTCGTTCATTGTCGATAAAGATGGGAAAATATGGAGTTGAGAATTAGACGAGAGCTTGTACATCAACGGATTATATATTGAGAAGAAGCAAGAGAGGAAAAGTAATGTTTTAGTGGTGAAATGAAAAAGATGAAGAAGAAAACGAAAAAACGGAAAAAAGAACATAAAAGAAAACACGGTTATTCCAAGTCGCGTAGCTTTACTCGTCTCCAAGTTGTAATCTATCGCTCTCTTATGACTTACTGTATATGCATTATATACATACACAAACATATATTTTTAAGATGTTTTTGTGCATTTATAATGTCGTAATAAAAGTTCCGAATCGTGTCATGAGAACATAATTTCCCTCGATTTGCGCGTCATGTTGTCCTCAATGATAAGTTATCTCTTAATTTTTTGTGTTTCACGTAACACGCCTTCGCTCCTCGCGACTTATACCCTGCGTCGAATAAATACAACGTGTCCTTAAATTCCACTAGAATGCAATTTCACTTTATTAAAAAAAAAAAACAGAAAAAAAAACAGAAATCATCCATGTTTCGTCAGCGTCGAATTAGCTTCTAACAGCGTTAACATCAATCTCGTTTACGTGCCAAAAAATAAAAATTATTTTGCCACCCGACGAGAGCTTAAAATTAATATTTACAGAATCGTCTCGTTGACGTTCGAATGGCTGAGTCCTTGGGGCGGAGAACTCGACATTTTTTTTTATACTCGGAGATTATAATATTTTTGGAAATTTCCAGACAGGACGTCTTTGCTGTGTGCACGCGTTGGTTTGAGACTTTCCGATGCAAGATGCGTAGGCGAGGAAATGAGGGATGTTGCTCTGTTGCAAAGTTCCGGTGAACAAATGGGCCCAAGGTCCGTTCGCGAATATCGCTACGTCGTCGCCACCGTGAGTCTCCGAGTCGAGGGGCACAAGGGTCGGTGACATGTAACGAGGATCGTCTGCGAAAAAAACGAGAACAAACAAAATTAGCTGTGGTAATTGGAAACGAAAAAGTTTATTCGAAAAAAAAACAAATTTTATTTGAAACAATTTTTATTTAAAAAAGATTTTCATTCGAAGAGAAAGAATTTATGGGAAAGAAAAAAATATATATATCGATGTTCACTTACCGTAATTACCGGTAGCCGGATCGTAACGCGAGCCATCGCCGTTCACTTCTCTGTAACCGGGACCATTCGCGTACGTGAGAGTCGCGTAGTGAATATCGTCCGTAGCCTTACGGCCGACAAAGCTGTTGATAGGATTGCCACGTTCCGGATAACCGGAAACGCTCATCGTGTGAGCGTGATCCGACGTTACGACGACAAGCGTCTCCTTCTCCGAAGTCATTTCCACAGCTTTTTCGACCGCTTTGGCAAGCTCGACCGTCTCGTCCAGGGCCAATGTCGCGAATGTTCTGTGATGAGCGTGATCGATTCGGCCACCTGATAATTTGGAAGATTATCAACGCAAGTTCACATTTTTAATTATTTTCTAATTTGATAAAATTAACGTAACGTTATGTCGATTTGTAGCTAGTTTCTTTAATTAACTGCTATGTTCGAATTTTTCAACAAAAATAAAATAAAATATAGAAGTTTAGGAGATAAAAATTCGTTTTACCTTCTACGAAAAGGACAAATCCATTTTCCTCTTTTTGAAGAATTTTAATAGCTGCCTCGGTCATTTCGGTGAGCGTGGGCTTGGTCAAGGGTGAGGCTTCGAGATGATAAGGACAGTGGGTCGTGTCGAAGAGGCCGAGAACGTGATCGTAATTCTCCGGACGTTCGATCACATCGTGTAAAGACGTTCGATTCCAGACGTAAACGTTTCGACTGTTACGCTCGTATTTGTCGCGTTTCCATTCCTCGATTAGATTTATTCCATCCGAACGTTTACCGCTCTCACCCTCCTCGTCGATCGTTTCCTTCGGTAGAAAAGACCTCCGACCACCGCCAAGAATTACCTTTTTTTTGTTAATGAAACAAAGTGGACGAATGTGATTCAAGGCAACAAAAAAACAATTCAATTCTATTATCAAATTTTGCATTTTTCGCCTTATACCTTGAAATCCTTGCCAGGACTCGATTTAACGAGCTGCGTTGCAATGTCCGGGCACATTTTCGGATCGTAACCGTCTATCAATACGTTCGTGTCGGCTTCCCAATGTCTCTCGGCGGAATGAGCGTAACCACCGGCCGGTGACGCGTGAGTTATTCTCGTAGTCGTAACGATACCCGTTCCTTTTCCATGTTTCTGGGCCCATGACATTATCGAATCGACGTGATTTTGTTCGATCTGCGTTTCGCATTTTCCACGCACGACATTTCCGTTGAGACCGAGGGTTCCCTCTTTGGTCTTGACACCACCGAGATACGCGGTACTCGTGCATGCTGAATCCGGCACTTGTTTATCGAGACACCATGTCTTGATGAAGAAAAATAATTATAGTGATTATTAAATTTTCTAATTACTGATAAATTTCTAATGAATAATTGTTTTTTATATATATTAAGTACCTTCGAAAGTCCTGTGTAAGGAAAATGTTCCCAGAAGAGAGATCCTTCTTCGCCAGGATTGCCATTGAGCTGTCCGAGATAAGTTCTCGCTGCCATCAATGTAGGAATGGACATTCCATCTCCGATGAAGAGAATTACGTTTTTGGCGACGTCGGTGTTTAGAGTCCTGGGAACTTTTTGCTCCAAGACTCTCTCAGCATCTTCGTACCAGTAATCGTTATCTGCTCGACGAATAGATGTCAATGATTCTTATCGTTTTCAAATATCGTCGATATAGTTATACAGGATTGATTCTTTTTTTAATTTTATTTCGAACGTGCAAACAGATAAGGTTTGTTGGATATAGAATCAAGAAATTTCGAACTATCGTATCGAGTGTGCTTGATTGCTTCCTCGGTTTAAAGATCGATGATTTCTATAATCCTTTTATATAATAATTTTCTTAGTGTTCGAAAGTTCACTGTCTCTTTGGAACGCCTCGAATAATCGAATTGATTAATTCCGATATCGTTATTGATATCATTCTCGATATCTCGGACGGTGAAAAATTGATATCCGGTTCGATCGATTTTTCGTTGGCAGAGATTATACATCCATTTCGAACTTTTTCAAAATTATTTCATAGGTTCACACGTGTCGTTCGTATCGATTGCGACGATCGAGATAATGTTTCTTTATCAATTTTACCTGTCTCGTGATCGAACCAACGACCGACTGAGATTTTCACTTTGTCCGAATTGCCCAGAGAGTTCTTGTCTTGACAGCCGTGCATCATGTTGTCCATCGCGTCGTCTGTGAAATTTCATTAAAAATATTTGATTGCCTCGCGCACGTTTTGACTCCTTCTCGTGGAGATTAGTGTCAAGTGTCGATAAATAAAAAAGAACAAAATTTCGATCGATGAATTGTAGTGAAAACTCTACGATTGCAATATTTCTTCGATCAATATTGGTTCGATGTTTTTTTTAATTGATCGCAAGTTCTATCGTTCAAAACCTTGAAACAATTTCCATTAAAACGTTTATTTGAAAATTACAACGACTTTTCTCTTCGAAAAAACGATAATGGAATTAAAATTATTTTTATAATTGGCTCGACGATAGGAGGAAACATTTTTAAAATTTAGTTTCTTCGAAATTCCGAATTTCTGAGTAACCGTCGAAATTTGTATAGCCTTGAGACGATTGCTTCGACTAGAAGAGCCTTTCTATCGGCTCATACGTAATCGAACGAGTCGAAAAAATCTCAATCTTTTTCTGTTTTTAATTGGTCACGCGTAATTAATTTTCGACTGACCTTTGAGTTTCCTCCACTTCAGATCGTCCATTCGTCCGGGGAGTGAAGCGACGATTTGAAGAGCGACAGTGGCGAGAACTAAAATCGACGCGTGTCGTCTCATTTTGTCACGGGACCGACAAAATCACCTGGGGAATCAACCGGCACGTCGTTCGAATTCGCGAACTTCTCTACACGGATACCGAGCGAATGATCGAATTGTTTCCCAAAGCGTGCGACTAAATAGCTCCCGGAGACCGCGATGTTCTCTCCCAGGTTTCTCTTCTCCCACCAACTTTATCACACGCTACGTCGCGCTCGTGAACGTTGATTATTCGTAATCGCCAACGATCTTCAGATATCGAAAGATTGCTCAATTTTTTTTTTCACCAATTATTCTCAATCTCTTGTGGATAAAATTGAAAATCATTATTTTAAAGCAGAAATAAAAACGATTATACGATTAAAGTATCAAAAATACTTTACCTTAAAAAGTAAACAAA
The DNA here is from genome assembly GCA_964017225.1 of Netelia inedita. Lineage (NCBI taxonomy): Eukaryota > Metazoa > Arthropoda > Insecta > Hymenoptera > Ichneumonidae > Netelia > Netelia inedita. The sequence goes on from OZ024921.1 coordinate 40,672,578, forward strand.
AAAAGAAGAAGACAAGGATTGGTCGAGGTATTTATCGGCGGATTGAACAAGAAAAAGTTCACGAATTCTTACGAATATAAATTTTTTTATTTACTCGCGCGTGCGCTCTACAATTTAATTATAAAACGAGGGAAGGACGAAGAAAATTGGCTACTGCTTTGGACTAATGAAGGTATACATTGTTTTGCGTCATTTCGATTACAAAAATAAAAGAAGAAATACGAACAAAACATAGACAGAGAGACAGACAGACAGACAGAGAAATAGGGATAGGACACCTATAGACGATTGAATAGATTACAGATGTGATAGGCTTCGACTATGTACAGCTTCGTTAACAAATCTTCACGTAGGACAGGTGGGTTTAATGCATCTAGCGGACAATCCTCGTTATACGATGAACCACGACGTTCTTTTTTTCGTGTCAAAGACACGAGGTATCGAAAAAAAAATATGAAATAAAAAAGAAAATCCGGTTAGAGTAGAGAGACGATGGAGCATGACGATAAAAAATAAGTGATCGATCGAATCGATCGTATCTCGCACGATTTGCGCGCGTCTATTTGTGTTCATATGTACATTCGTGTCGTTCTAAAAAATAATCATAACGTAAGTATCTAAATTTTACGTGCTAAGTAAGTTTTGTCGTTTGATTTTAAAACATTTTCTCACGACGTAACGTCGTATTTCTGTTTTCGCGTTTCTTTCTGTTGGATTATTACTTAAAATTATATTTAACAATTTAACGAGGTCTAAGGGATGCGAGGGCTGAAGGAGGAAGAGGGAAGGGGAGCGTGGGGGATGCTGGGTAAGGGATCGAGGGTTTCTTCAGCCTAAACGAAGAGATCTTTTTTAACGAAACGCGCACGAACGTTTCTTTGTACGCGCGCTCGTTATTCTTTTCGCCCTTTTTTTCATTCTTCTTTCTTTACACTGGGATGTAGACGCTATGCCGCGAGCCTGCTCATCGGCCGAAATACTGCACGGTGCTCTGTAACATCGATCAAACGAAGATAATATCAAATATCTTGAAATATATAAATATATATCTATGTGTTTACATTTTTTTTTTCGTCAAGTATCGTAAGTATATTTATTATGATTTGGCGCGCATTTTATTTCAGTGTTATCGTCACGTGAATTGTCGTATCAATTTGATACGGCACAGATGCGTAATAAAAATCGTATGATTTTTGCGTTGCACGAAAATACATCACGGTCAAACTAATTGGAACGAGTGGGGTGAAATGAAAGAACCGAGGTAAAATGAAACACCTAAGATATCAGGTGGTTCGTTTGACCCAGTTTATCCGTTTGATCCTTGAGTTCGTCGGATAAATATGACCCGGATAGAGAGAGAGAGAAAGAGACGAACAGATAAGTTATTTAACTGACTAGTCGAGTTTCTAGCCGTTCTCTTATCAGGGAGTTCAATTATTTCGATAAGGGATCGAGTATTGCAAAAATATTACGACTCTATCGAACGTTCTTGCGATTTTTAATATTGGTCGATTTTCGCGATAAGAAATTGCTTTTTTTTTGTTTTTTTTTTTAAATTATAAATATATGCGCGATACTGTAGGTGTAAAATATGTGTATGGACAGTGAGAAACAAAATATCAACTATCAAAAATAATAATAGCAAACACTTTGATCGATGTTTGATTGAAAATTCAAAATTTGGTTTACTTTCATCGTCCATACACGTTGATTACACTCGAGAACGAAAATTCACTCACCGTTAATGCATATAGACACGAAACGATGACTAGTAAATTCTTGGGACAAGACACCCCGTCGTGTTCGGCGGTGCTTCCGGTTGTAGGGCGAACAAAAACAAATAAAAAATAAAAAATAAAAATCTACGATTTTACAACCGAGTGGGAGAGATTCCTCGTGTGAAATTTATCACGATCCTCGGCAGGATGCGCGTTGCGCGATTTTTTATCTCGCATATCCGTCTGATATTTACAAGAATAAAAATAATTTTTTTTTCTTCTTCAAACAAAAAGTCAATAAAAATAATAATAATAATAATATGCCGCATTGGAAGCGTTGGAAGCGCGCTGAGTCACGATGAGAAATAAAAATTCGTTCGAGGCTCGATTGATCATGAATTAAAAAAAAAAAAGAAAATAAAAAAATACGAACGAAAACAAAAGAAAGACCAAAAGTCGTTGGTCGGTTGGACGCGATTAACGAAGACGTCGTCGAAAATTCGTCGGTCCCGTCATCGTGTCCCAGACCGTGCGACATCTCGTTGATTTTCGCCAGAGCGGCAGCTGTATGCCGAGCCTCTGGCACTCGTGTACGTAAGCGACGAAAGACTCGCAGTAGCAATTGTCGGTGGGACATTCGCACATGTCCTGTAGGCACGATTTGTAATACATCGTGGGATTCACCTTTTTGTGACAAGGCTCGAAGATCGGCGATGTGAGACGATTGCACAGTCTGAAAATTATAGATCGATATCGTATATATGAAGATGATAATCGTATGGGATTTTTTACGATCGTGAATTCACCGATCGATCGATCATATCGATAACAAAAAATGAAACGAAACACGAAGATCGTTATCGATATTCAGACTATGGCGATTATTTTTCGAATACGCGACCGGAAAGATACGTTATCTCTGACCGATCGAAAATATTTGTTTGGTATTTTTTTTTATCGGAATACAATTTCTTCCCGATCGACTTCGATGGCTCGTCGTACCGGAAATTCATATCGTTTGAGGTTTGATACGTTATAGACGAGAAATAAACGTCTAATTGATTATATTTTAATGACAGTACGAAGGGCGAGATTCGACCTTGAAATTGTCGAGGTGAGAATTTCAAGGTCGCACCCTTTGAAAGTCAAGGTCGAGTTTTTGAAAAATTAGGGATAAAATTGATCTTTTTTCTGTACCTGTGATCCTTTCGACTACGACAACGTCGGTCGCGTTCGACATTCGCTCCTGGACGAGGTCTTGTGCAGGCTTTCTTCGAGCCAACGGCCCAGGATTGTCCGAACACGTGAGGATCTTGGAGAAGACGTCCTCGTCGGGTTGTAAAATCGTCCTTCGGTAGTGAATTGAAATTGCCACATAGGCCACAGAGACTACCCCTGTATGCCGTTGGTACCGAGACCTCGATGAAGCTTATACCGTCCCACAGTACTTTCACGCCTATGTGAGTACTCACGAGAATACTGTCGGACGTTCGATTGATCTCGACCCTGTTTGGCTCTCGATAGGGCACCTCCACCTTCATACCGTTCACTTTGACTCGCATCTTCTGACCGAGATTTATCCTCAGATCACCGACCTATCGTTCGAGATGAACAAAAAACGATTATTATTAATATTATGAGTTAAAACAATTATTATTATTATTAAGATAAAAGAATCCCTATTATCATAATAATCGATTTACAATAATCTTATATTTCTAGGTATACAAAAATCTGTTGAAATGATTTATTCGAATGGTAATAATGTTAACCTTGACGGTAATGGTTTTCGTCCAAGCCGACGATCTCGTCGATCTCGCGTCGTTGGTGACTCGAATACCGAACGTATGACCGACGCAATCGGTCACCAGTTGATACTTGCACGCCCCGTTGAAACTATAGAATTTTCCATCGAACGTTCGATAATGGGGATCGCCGAAAACGGTACAAACTCCATCACCTGCGGAAGTGGAAGTACCCAATTTTAGCGAAACGATAGAGAATAATTATTATCGAATTTCGGTCGTGTCGAGATAAAAAATTTATCGTCAATTTATAATCATCGTTGAAATGTTCGCTTTGATAAGAACAAAAAAATAAATACTCACTTTCGACACAGCGTGGACAACACTGACCCTCGGGATGTTCGAAACGAGTGTTGGGCGGACACGGCCGATTTAAAGGCGGACAGACGGGCATGGCGCAGCGCACCTTGCCCTGTTTGCAAGCGCATGCCTTGCAGGGATCAAGCTTCCAAGTTTCGCCATCCTGCCTAGGAAAAATTAGGACGTTTAAACCATAAATGCGTTTATGAAAATTGTGTTTTTTTTTAATCGCAAATGTCGAAATGGTGATTAAGACGATTTTTTATTTAATAAATTGATTATTAATTTGCAATCATTGCGATTATGTTAATTAATTTATTATTATTATTATTTTTATTTTTATTATACGATGATTAAGTTATTAAATCGTCACTGCCCCGTAGCCTTTTTTTCATCATCTTTTTTTCTTTCCTTTTTTTTTACGAAAGTACAAATACTTGCCCCGTAAGTACGTCCACCGTACGTGCAAGATGCTCGACTCTCCTCGACGAGAGGACACTGCGGACAGCAACGTCCGTGCGGCGTTGTCTGATGCTCGCTCGTGCATTCCAGAACCGGACAAGTTTCCCTTACGCACGAGACTGCCGAATTCCCGCAAGTGCAACGCGTGCATTTGTCCTCGTAAAATTGCTTTCCCGACTCGTATACTTGAGAGCCGAGCATACAGGCGCCTCGCGGTGGTGGAAAAAATTTTCTGCTACCTGGTAAAAATAATGAAACGAGGTTAGACCCTTAATCTTAGAAAAACAATAATAATTAATCCCAATTTTTCAATATCTCTTATTTTTTAATTTTTATTGGAATAAAAACCTGACATTTTAATTGAAATAACAAATTATAATTTCCATTGTATTTTATAATTTGCAATTTTTATTGAATTTTATCGATTAAATTGAATTATAATTAATTGTAATTAATTGTAATTGTAATTAAGATTACCGTACAAATAAAATGAAAAGAAAAGAAGGATGAAATTACCTTTGCAATACGGACAACACTCGCCGGGTTCGTGTACGAGATTCGAGGGTGGACAATGAAGTACGGGACATGCCTTTTTCGCGCACGTCAATCTTCCCATGTTGCATCTGCACGTCACGCATGGGTCCTCGGTGGTTGTTACCGTTCTCTCGGCGGTGACTTTCTGTCCGTTCACGTAGCAGCCCGGACAGATCGGACAGCACTGTCCGGGCGCGGCGGCAATCGGATTTGTGCAAGGTGTGTAACAACGCAATTTCGACTCGGTTATTACGCCTGCCTTGCAGGTGAGAATTCTGCAGGGGTCGTTGGCCTCGGTCCACTCGGTATCGGACGCGTGATGTACACCGTTTCTTACGCATCCTGACGTCGACGAACAGAACAGTCAAAAATTAAAAAAAAAAATTTTAAGGTAAAAAAAAACGTAAACAAGAAAATAATTTGCATCGTTTATTCTGTTATAAAATGCACGCGATAGAACGTTCTTTTTTGTTTCACCCGATTCCGGGAAGGAAAAATGGATGAAAAATTAATCGACGCGTTATGCAAATATGTGAGAAATTTTTTTTTCTTTTTTATCTTATCATCGATACGAGCGTAAAATTTGCGAAATGATCATTTTTATCGATAATATATTTTTCATCCAGGACTTTTTGCGATAAAAAGAAATAATACGCGATTTAAAAAAGACATTTTTTTTCATATAAAATCTTTCGTAATAGCGACTGGAACTGAGTCACGGAATTTCTCTACTGAACAATTAATATTATTCCGCGAAGAATAACCCCCCTCACCCTTCGCTTTTCTCCCCGTCCCACGGGAATTATTGTTTCAATTTCGTTAATTATTTTCATGAGTTAATTATCGCGGGGTCGGGATTGCATTTTATCGCGACAACCCCGTGCCGTCTGTGCTGAACGAAGATGAAATTGGCGCGATGTGAGAGATGCGAGAGGCTGAAAAGAGTCGAGAGGTCGAGGGAGGAAAGGGGAACACAATCTCAGAGGGAAATGTTGGAAATTATCGTTCTCGAGGTCGTCGTGCTGTATGAAAATTTTGCTACGATGATGAAAATATGTGGGAGAGAAGAGAGGTCACCCGTCGATATTTCAACGTGGATGTGAGAGAGTGGCACACGAGGGTGATGATGGCGCGCACACAGATCTTATGTCACAATTAACATAATTAATAGCGATGATAAAAGAGAGAGAAGTGGCAAAGCTTCGAACATCTGTCAGAACGAAGTAAACAATCGTTTTTCTCGCTCGTTCCCTCGCCAGAAAGAGACTCGCGATCGTTTTATCGGGCTTGTACTCGTGGAGTGAACAGTAGCATGCTTTGTGTTCGACTAAAAGGAACAATGATCGGTGAATTTCACGCGAGAATTTCGCGTTCTCTCGTTCGAACCGCGTGCAATTGGAACGACGAACGGGGCCGTGACGATTTATAAATATACTCGAAGAGTTACTCGATAGGTGGTCCTGCGGATCGTACTACAAAACTATATAGGCGCGCGCTCTTATCGTCGCGGCGAGGCTCAAAAAAGAAATCGACAATTTGTCATCCGGGAAAATTCTCGATTATTTTATTTTCATCAATTTTTTTGTTCCTTTTTTTTATCATCGCACCGAAAATTCGATTCCTACCCTCGATTCGTTCGACACATTTCCAAAATATGACACCTCTCGTTTTTCTCTTTTGTTTTTCTTCTTTTATTTACCTTTGCATCGTCGACAGCACTCGTCCTTTCCGGGCTCGAGCAGCGTGTAACAACCCTCGATACTCGGGCACTGTTGCTTTCGACATTCCACGAATCCGTTCTGTAATAAAAAGAATTAAAAAAAAATTTTTTTCTGATACCAAAAATTTGCAAAAAAAGTTGCAGTAGAGAAAATTTTTAAAATAGCAAAAACGCCATAAAAGGGCGTTTACGATTAAAAATGGCATTGGTTAAAATACATAGACATCCATATCGAGCGAATAGGGATATTTATAGAATAGCACTGAATCGATGCAAACCGCGAGTACCGCGAGAGAGGCAAGCGGTGGAGGAGGAGGATGAGGAGCAGGAAGGGGGGGGGGGGGGGTTTGAGGGGTAAAAGCAACCCGCGGTATGACGTGACTCATCGCTTCGAGAATTCTCGGTTTATTATTTTTATTTCATCTCAATACACACGAGAACGGTATTAATACGTGCGATACATAAAATACGACTCGCACGTTTCGATCGCTTACGGTTGTCGTGATAAAATAAAATGGTGAAAAATCATAGGCTCGCGATCGTTACGAAATAAACGACGAAACAAATTACGCAAAATTGTAATTCGATGGTTTCTTTTTTCTTTCGTACGCGGGATAAATGTAACGAAACTTTTTTTTCCCCCTCGTCTTCTACGAAATATCTTTCGTGTAACGTTGAAGAAGAAGAAGAAGCAAAAAAAAGAAACGGAAAAAGAAAAATTACGTTTTTCGTCGTTACTCGTCGAATTTAAAAAATGTCGCGTGTTTACACGATTTATTTGTATTTTATTCATCGCGAAACGTTCGACGATCGAGAACCCATTATATATATGGTCGGTTTATCGCGCGGGTGTTCTCGAGCACTCCGGAGACGAACGACGGGAAGCACCAGACCGCAACGCGAGTTTCTGTGATCGCATGCATACAAACAAACACATATATATGTATGTACAGTATGACAAACATAAGAGGCAAGAGATTGAGAAAGAGAGAGAAAATTTCAGATGATATATGCGCATAAAAGCAAGCCGGATAATGTCGCGTCGTGACTCTAATAATTACATATCGCTCTCGAATAATTAAGATATTTATAATGTTCCATAGGAACAAGATACTTAATACACCATATAAAGTACGTAGCATGCGTACATACTGCTTATATATATGTACACATACACATATACAGTTGTAATATCGTCACTGCGGGTGCATTTAACTCGAGATTTATAATCGGCTAACGACCGCGAGGATTCTCGAGACTCAGCTTCCCTCTCTCTCTCTCTCCCTCTCTCTTCCTCTCTCTCTCTCTCTCTCTCTCTCTCTCTCTCTCTCTCGACATGTACGACGCACGAAGACACGCGGCAACGAGTCGCGGGGATAATCTTTTCGTCTTCTTCTTCTTTTCTTTTTTTCTTGCCTTTTTTTGCGCGCAAGAGATCGACCGTTGATCGGCAAACAGTGAGCTCACTAAAAGCTATTTAACTTCGAGCTTCGAGCTTACGTAAGTTATACTCCGATGATACACGCGGCTTGCATTTCTACAGACGCGTATCAACCTTTTTTGTGTACTATGAAAGTTACGTTAGTGAGTGAGTGAGAGAGAGAGAGAGAGCGCGCGAGGGAAAGAAAGAAAGACGGAGAGAGAGAGAGAGGTTGAAGCAATGATCGAGCATCGATCGATCGGATCGGCGACCGCTTGATCTTTAGTCACCCCCGCCCCCCACCCTCACCCTTCGTTTAATGACAACAAATAATTATGTCACAGCCGGCGTTGGCGTCATGCGCGTTACATTCAAATATATATATATTGCATTATTGGACGAAAACAAGAAGCGTCATAGTCCTCGATACGATGGAACGTGACGAGTCAATGAACCAACAAGACGCTCTTTTCTGCCCCCCCCCCCCACACCTCGCGTTGTCTCTCTTGTCTATATTTCCGTCTCTCTCTAGACGGTCGGTCGTGAGATAAGTAGGCGAGTGCGCACAAGCGAGTAAAAGAGCAACGAAGAGAGAGAGAGAGAGAGAGAGAGAGAGAGAGAGAGAAGAGATGCAATTGCAGCAAAGATCGCCGCGAGAAAACATCGAAGGAGTAGTGTGTGCCCGGGCTTTACCGCGTGTGCGTATCGACGTCGAGAAGAGCACGAACGACGTCGACGACGACGACGACGACGACGACGACGACGACCGAGAGATCGGCACAAGATGAAGACGAACGTGAGGACCGTACCGATCGTACCACCGTCTTTCTTTTCTTTCATTCTTTTTACTCTTTTATACCGACTCGACCTTTTATTTCGTATTTTTCTTATTCTTCTTTTGCGAGGCGGCCGCGCGCCGCTCGCCTCTCGATAATTAACGGAGAGCGACGATAGACGAGCAAGAAAAATCTCAACTGGCTTGTGTACGTTTATATATATATATATATATATATATATATATATATATATATATATATATATATATATATATATATATATGTTTATTGAAGCACGTATATATTACGTGCCGCTCGTCCTCGTCCACCTGACGTCTTACCGTTTCTCTCACTCGCATATATACATATGTATATATGTATATACGGACTATATAGGTAGTATATAATATGTACATGTAATAGGAATTCCCGAGGGAGATCAAAGAGAGTCGCGAGACCGGAATTCATCGAGAGGCGCATTAGCTCTTTGGAAGAAAAATTTATTTATCATTATTATTGTTCTTTTGCGAGAACGTCTCGTCGTTGGCGAAGACGTATATGGTCCGTCGATACGAGAAGAGAGTTTCATTCACGTTGTTAAAGGTGGATTTTTTGAATGAACGACGAACGCTTTACTCGTAAATCTTTTACATCGAGTAAAATGGATTTATTCGCGAGTCGCGAGGTTCGACGACCCCGTACCTCGGTGATGGTCGTGATAATATTTTTATCGGTACGAAAACATCGAGTAACGATCGTTCGCGAATACGTAACGATTTATTGACCGATTCGTGTGTTTGTGTGTGTGTGTGTGTGTTTTTTGTGTGAATTGTTTATATTTAATTACCTTACAGATGCAACTGAAACACCTCGTGTCGGGTATTTTGTCGACTGTGAAGTCCTCACCCTCGATGTCACAGGTCTCGCGACTACCTGTGAACATAGAACGATACATCGTGTTACATTCGTAATTATCACCCTGCTATCAAATCAAACAAAAATAATCAATCGTTATTGCATTTACGATTAAATAGCACTCGTCCTTATCGTTTAATCGCGAACTAATCGATCGCTAATTGATCGATAATCGATCGAGAAGAAAATCCACTAGTTTATCTCCATCTAATTTTTCATCGATCTCTCATTCTCGTTCTCTCGTTAAAGTAGATCCTGTTTGTCCGAGGTAAAGGACGAAAAACATTTGGTCCTTGGGAACGACACCAGACGATCTTCGTCGCACGAGACGCATGCGCGTATGGTTCTTTGATATCCTAATCGTACGCTGTTTTACGAGTGAGAGAGAGAGAGAGAGAGAAAGAGAAAGAGAAAGAGAGAGAGAAAGAGAGTTGCCGTCGCAAGGACGCGAGGTAATCTTCAGCGAGGCCCGTCCTCTCGCACTCGTTGCAATAGACACGCTCTTACCCTCTATCTTCCCTCCTCCCATATATACATCCATATACGTACACGTTCTCTCAGTATCTTCCTTCTCGTCGGGGCTTCTATCACTGCGAACCTAGCACCCGGCCTCGGTGTAGAAATTCAATGACGATATATATTCACACATTTACAGCACGTGTGCGCAACCTGTTCCACATATTACCCGCTCGTTACAACTTCTCTCCTACTTCTTTACTTATTCTATTTCTTTCTTTTTTTTTCTTTTTTTCTTCTTTCATCTCCATCTCTTTCTCTCTCTCACCCTCTCTCTCTCACTCTCTCTTTATTACTTCTCTTTAAACCGACGGTGCTCGTGCTTTCTCTGTCGTGCTCGATGCTTCGCATGCAACTCCGTCGTACTGTGCAACAGTGTTTCTCCTCTCTCGATGCTCCAGGGGAGGGACGGAACTCCCCCTCTCTCTCTCTCTCTCTCTCTCTCTCTGTGTCTCTCGTGCGAAACGGATAATCACCGTACGGCTCGGAACGTTGCGACAGTCTTTACACCTCGTAGGAGATAAATTCAGTTCGTAGTATCACTTTTGCTCACCGACTTTGATAGATATCGGAGATTAATATTGCGATACATAGTGTCTCCGTAGTGTTTCAATATCTCGCGCTAATCTCCCACCGAGAGAACCAACGTGTGGGCAGTTATGTTCTTTTTTTTACTTTTTTTCTCTTCGTAATTTCTCTTAATTGATCATTTCCTATATTTTTTCTCCCGAACGTTCTTTTACTACGTTCATTATCGTTAACGACATATTTAATTTTTGTTCCCCAGTTATCGTCGATTGACAATATTTTATTCGGTGAATTTTGCGAAATATTACAAAAGTCGTTCGATTTAGAGAAAAACAAACGCAATATTATTTATCCAATTAAATTCAATTCGTTTCTTTATCTCACTTTTTATACCGGCAATAATCGTTAAAGCGCGCAGGAATGCGCGCATTCGCGATTCGCGCGCAACCGATCGACGCTAATTACATAAATCGCGCGCCCGCCACAGTTTCTTTTTCCTCCATGATTTTTCCTCTTCGCGAACAATTTCATTGTTTTTCTCTCATCCTTCTCGCTATCGAGACTTCCGGCTATTTGCTCGTTTCGTAGCGAGTACGCGCGAATATCAATTTGCGTTACGCGAGAGTTTCGAAAAGTGTCCGCGCGCAACGCGCGTTAGTGTGCGCGCATGCGCGCTTGCGTTCGCGCGAGTCCCGCGTTTATACGACACTATACGAGAACGACAAATACAAACTCCCATCTTCCCGTGTGTATATACGATACGTGTACACACACACACACACAAACACATACCGATTTCTATTTCGAGAATAAATCGCGTCCTACGTGTGCAGGTTAGATCTCTCGAGCATCTATATACCTATATATATATAGGACGTAAGATCGTTCGAGTATACGAGAAATCGTTGGGGCGCGAACACGCCGGACTCCGCACGGGAGACACACTCGACGACGCAAGTGTTTTTCCTCGGAGTGAAGTTGATTTGAGTCGAGTCGAGTGGTGGACACGCGTCGTCGAGTACCCGTACGTTTGTCTTCCAGACTCTTTTTTTTTCACCTGAGTATGTGTCTATATACACTTATATATATATATATATGTGTGTGTGTGTGTGTGTATAGATTTTTTTTTGTTCAACTATACGTTCGACGCGCTTATGTATCGATATATAAGCGACATATGTAAATTCGCACGGTTTTATCTGAACGTTTCGGTCGGACGAACAAAGCGCACGGGTGCAAAGTGTATACGTACATGCGCGGTATCGTACATACACATGTACGTATATAGATAAACGATCGTCGTGTCCGTGGCGAAAAGCACAGTGTCGAATAGAAAGAAAAAAAAAAGAAAAAAAAAGGAACAGGGTACGGCGTGTGTGCGGTAGTCGCGCGAAACAGTCGAAAGCCCCTCGAGGACACGAAGGGAGCCTGCCTCGTATAGTCGAACGGTATGCTATTATTGCCGCGACGATTGGTGGCGGGGTGGTGGGGGGGGGGGGGGCGGGGTGGGGTTGTGCGAGTCAGTGATTAAGACGATCTCAATGTCGCTCGGCAAGATAAAAGTAAAAGTCGTAATCGTGAAATTTTCGAGTATGATATTAATTTGTTTATTTCATTTTATTTTTTCGAGATCGAACGAAGATTTGACAGAAAAAAAAACAACTTTCTTTCGAGTAAATATAAGACATTTTTGTTGTTGTATATTTACGTGTGTGTTTTCATCGACCGGGAGATGCGATTATAATTAATCGAGAATTTAATCGGCGCGACGACGATTAATATGCGAGTCAATGTACACGCGTGTCAAAAGGTTGATAAATAACGTTACCGTGAGGTACGGAATGCTAATTGCCATCCGCGTGCAATGTTACGTACGCGAATTTGTCACAGGCGCGCGCCCGCGAGAGAGAGATAATTATTCATATGCAAAATTGGATCGATTAAATCGTGTAAATGATCTATGATTATCTGCTAAACGACAACTTCGGCGCGTTAATTCAATTCCCGACACACTTTTTTATTGTTTCCGCGTTACTGACGTTCCCCACCCCCGAACCAATTGACGCCCCTCGAGCGAAACGAGTACGCGTCGAAAATATCGCGGAATATAACTTCTAACGCGCTCGATTACTTTTCGACGAAAATTTACAAATTTCTTTCTTTCTTTTTTTTCCCGGATAATTAATAACGTAGAAAATTATGAAAAATATTATTTTCTCACGTAGCTCGTTACTCTCATATGCATATATATCGATATATGTATATATTAATCGAGGGACAGTTCCAGTACGCGAGGTTCGTCGACGAGATTCGACCTGACTCTCTCGACGCGAATGGTGCAAAATAGACCAGGAGATAATGCTGATTAGACTAATAATAGAAGCTTTGAAAAAGAGAACGCGTGTGCGCGCGGCGGTGGCGGGCGGGCGAATTATGTGGAGCGTGACGCGTTCCGATTAAGAGCCGTTGCACATATGCAACGTAGTGCCGGCTTCTAATATTCTACGGAACGCAGTGCATTGTCAATATATATACTGTATATATATATATGTATAAACATACACTATATACTATATATATATATATATATGTATAAACATACACTATATACTATATATATAGTATATGTTTTTCATGCATCTACATATATATATAACTGTTCCGTGAATCGTCGTTGAGATAGCGAGAGTCGCGACTGCCGTCGTGCCAGACTCAACATATCGTATGGGAAAGTCCGCAGTCAATACGTACATCGTCTATACGTACGAATATATAAGTATACGCGTAGGTCGGTTAGACCGGAGGATTTTTTTTTTTTTTTTTTTTTTTTTTTTTTTTCAAAATACCTTTAAACAATTTGTAACAAATATTGTTTTTTGTATCCATGCTCTATTTAGATAAAAAAGAATATAACAATATGAAAAAATATACATGTATACAGACCACTTTGAGAGAGAAAGAGAAGGACTCACCGATAATACTCTCGGAGGCTGCGGCGCATCTCGTCGTACCGCTCACGATTATTACGAAAACGAGGGTGAGTGCCGATAGCCTCGAGGGCACCGACCTGGTCTTCATAATTCTCGGCGTCGTCTCGTTGATGAACGACGGTTGTTCTCGTCACACTCGTTGATGTCCGTAAGACGATGAATTCACTGTTAACAGACATAATCGTTACGCGTGAATCAACTATGCCGCGTTCCCCCGTTGGCTGTGCATCGATAAAGATCATTGCCGCGTCGTGGCAACGATCCTCCGTACACGTAATATTGTTTATCATCGTCGAATCGCGATCGCAATGAATCACGACGTTATATCGAAACGGTCTCGATTTTTCCGGCAATATTTTCATCACGTTTCGGGTATCGAGAATATCTCGTTCACGAGTCTCGACGACGTTCGCGAAATTTCGATCGATCGTCGGTTTCGATTGTCTCGCGCGGCTCGACGTCTTTAGAAACCTCTTCGTTTCTCCCGCGTCCTTACGAGATCGTAAATATACATTTTCCTCGCTATCTTCGTGTATACTTCGTAGACGATGATAATAATAAGAGAACAACAACAACAACGTAATCGATTCGCTCGATACAAAACAATTTTTTTCTGTACTCTAATTTTTTTCTGGGAGTTTATTAGTCTTAAATTAAAGCGGGATTCGATTCGATATTTCTCCGCGAATAAAATAGTTAATTTTTCCATTCCTGACGTATATTTTCTTTATAAACGCCTATATATATATTTATATTTATTCGCCTATATATATATATTTATATATTTATTCATCAGCGTTACATACCGCCCATGTCGGACTAAATTCTACATCCGAATCTGTATTACGATCGGCAGAGTTCCTGTACCACGCGGCCGATATGCCGGCGTACGAGCGCTCATGCGTGTGTGTAACGTGTAGTACCGCGTCGATGTACCGCGCCACGCCATCGTGTAACGCAGGTGTTTCCACCGAGATACGCGCACGCTTCTCGTCAATGCTGTCGAGCCTCGTGTACGTGTACTATCTCACAGACTCCACGAGAGAAGTCTGTACCGCGAGCGCTCAGCAGGTAGATAGGCATTATGGTACACATTCGTGTGTAACTTTATCGTCCGTATATGTATAGTAAACGCGTCGCTATAGATATAAAACGTGCGCTAAAAGTGCAACGCGGGAGCCGGGTGCACGTGCAACGGACGGTGAGCTAGCTCCCCGCTCGAGGCGTTTGCGCAAGCTGCGCCCCGCGTTTTTACCCGTACGCACACGAGACACTGAAAAACCAGGGATATATCTATTTATATCTATATCTTTGTGATTAAAAGATTTCGTCGCCGCCACCGCCGTGCGCGAGAAACGAGGGGTGGATGTATCGGGTGTCCAGGTTCGAGACGTACGTCGTGTATACCGGGTGGCATTGTACGTACGCGAATATGCGATCGAAGTAGATCTCTTACGTTTTCTTTATGATACGTATATGAATTATTCTGTTACAGGTAGGGATCGAGGGACATATGAATATATATCGATCGAAAAGATATCGATCGCATGTCCTATATACTCGTACGTTTCGTATATCTATAGAAATCAAGACGCCCCGGTCGTTGGAGCGCCGGCTAACGGGCGCGTGGTGGGGATTCGGGCGCGCCTGCGCATACGCTCTTGAAGATAGAGACGTATAGCCAGGAGGCCCGAACGACCGCGCTCTTGGACACGCGCCGACACACGTGCTAATCGTCACTCGTACGTAATTATTCTACAGTCGTTAATTGATTTATTCGAAATAATGAACGATCGATAATCGAGAAATATTTTCAATCTCCTAAAAAACAAATCGACAATTCTTCTGTGAGGAAGACGAGGTCTTTCAAGCTTAATTTCTCATTTTGATTTTCCTAATTTCGAATTTCGAGCACCGATTATCCGAATCAACAGCGCGAAGATTATCGAGCCGAGTGTCTCGAGAGGCTCTCGCGAGAATTCATCGACTCTTCTAGACGAGAAGAGAAGAAATAAAATAAAATACGAGATGAGAATTTCTCGGCGAGAGAACGAGGTGTGTGCATCCCCGAAGGGATACGTAGCCAATTATATCGAATATATACATATCTGTTGGAGAGATAGTCTTAGCGCGATATAGGCGTGTTGCGACGAGGCGATGGGAGAGGCACCGGAGAGCATATATAAGCAGCAATGGAAACGGCATATGCATTCTCGCTTCTCGTGTCACACAGCCTCTTCGTATGTGCATACATCAATGACATATATATATATATGTAACGCGAGAGAACTCGGCACGCACCTGTCGGACTCGGGGCGTGATAACGCCCGCGTTATCCGGACTCGCGACGCGATCTCCTGTACCGCGTTGCGCTATTATATGCGCTGTATTGCACGTATAGAAATGTGCGCCGGCAAGCTATACTTACGAACGACCGGAAAACAAATCCTCCGGAATTTTCATTCCATCAAAATTCATTTACAATCAATCAATTACAATTCATTATCCTTCTTAATTATTATTATTGTCGATAATTTAATACCACCAAATAATTATACGACGCCAATATTAAATCGAATAATCGAGTATTATCGAGCAGTATTATTTTATTAGATGATTTTATCGTTCGAGATGTAATCTCGGTCATTCGCAATTACTTTTTTTTTCTTCTAAACAATTAAGTGCACCCGTTTTTCTCTTCCTCTTTTTCCCATCTTCTCTACCTTTCGTTCTCGCAAAACAATAACAATCAGCTGTCGATGCTCGAGAGGGGCTGAAGGCCGTCGCTGTGCTGTAGCCGATTCCTCTCGTCTGATCTCGCTGTCCTCACGCTCTCTACCTCCACCCCCCCCCCCCCCCTCCACCATCCCTCTCTGTCTCTCGTGCGCAATTTAACTCGATGCATCGGTGCACGCCACACCAGTCAGCTTACGTGTAACTATTCTGTTATATCACGAACGCGCCGAATGGACATGGGAATACGAACCAACAGACCATATAGCTACGACAAGATATCTATGTACACACACACACACACACACACACACATATGTATTCGTAATACAATGGCTATCTATACGTTACGCTTATATAGGAATCAGCAGGTAGCCACGAGTTTAACTATGTGTATATAGAAATGTTTACTATGATCACCGCGTAGATGCGCGACCACAGGCATTATTGTCGCTGTATACTCTATTAATAAACGAGAGATGCAACAAAGCTATACAACGATGCAGTCGACCGCGTAGAAACAGCAAAATGGATGCATCAACATTGAGGAGATGGATTCGCGCGTCAACGTTAACGAGATAGTACGCTATATATATATATATGTGTATATATTTGTGGTCTTTGAAAACGAGGAACGTTATATAGCGCTCTATTCCGCTTTACACACTTGGCTCATACCGTGACCGAGAGGAGGATATATGCGCGCCGACATAATGCATTCTCTCGCGAAACGAGGAATCCCACGAGAGAGCGGAACATGAATATCCTTTGAGACCGAACGATAAATTACATTATCAGCGTTCCATCGCGACCTTCGCCACTCGCACTTAATGCGATAAATGTATATGACTCTTGTCTCTCTTTCTCTCTCGTATTCTATCTCCAATTATAACTATATCTATATTTTTCTTGCCCTCCCTTATTCAATCTACATGTATATATATATATATTTATATATGTATATATATTGCTATACCGGCGTCTATAGACTTTTATTGGGGTCCAGTTAATAGTGAGCCATTAGGCTTTACGGTGTCCATTAAACTGTCGTTACGGCGCACTGCAGCCGTCGCTCTCTGACTATATATCGTCCGAATAGTGCTAAATGACAGTCTTTTTTTTCTCTCTTTTTTTTTCCTTCTTCTTCTTTTTCTAACGCAAAAGTGTACGGTGAAGGGAGAGAGAGAGAGAGAGAGTCGCGATCATATCCGATAGACTCGATATATTGCCGAGGGTCGGTGTCTCGATCATTTGACATGTTTGTCGACAGGGATGGAAAATATGAGGGGAGGGAATAACGATTCGCATGGAAATTGATCGTTCGACGTGATAACGATAAAAATGTCGCAGGGGTGAGAAAGGACGAGGAGGTGTTGTTCGTTAGATATCGTTTTTGTGTTTTATTTTATTATCGTCACGTTTTATCGAATTTTTTGTCCTTTTTCGGAACAGATTTTTTACGTATGGCGATTTGATGAATTTTAATTAATCTATTCGTTTTATATCCGAGACTTCTTCTAGCGATGATAAAATTTGAACGAGGGCGAATTTTCATACACAAGAAACTTGTTTTATTTCTCGGTAAGTCAGCCGACGCTGCAAGATTATATTACGACCCTGCGATATGAACCAGGACGTTCGAAGACCTCGGTCCCTATTTTATATCGGTGTCATTCTCACAATGCACGTTGCATTATGCAGAACAGCAATTCCAAGATTTACAACATTGACAGAGTAGAAGTCTGGATGGAGGCGAAACAACGAAACGAAAAAAAAACACACACACGAAAAAACCACTTTATTTTTCTTTTTCTTCATCTCTCGTGCAATTTCACGTGGCACACATAACATTTTATTACGTTTCACGTGTCACGAATCGTCCGACGTATCTCGCGTCTCTTCGTGCCGGAATCTCGTGGGTCGAACAGGGTCAAGACATAAAGTACGCGAGAGTGCTCGTGCGCTATATAAAACGAGAGCGATTATTAGAGGTCGAGAAAAATATGTCGGTTCGTAAATACATATTTTTAGAAATCGGCAACTTTGACTCGATCGACGCTACGAATCAGCGAAAAACAAACCTGAGAACAAAAAAATCGAATTCGATCTCTCGTATCTCGATTAATCGAT
Organism: Netelia inedita; assembly: GCA_964017225.1. NCBI lineage: Eukaryota > Metazoa > Arthropoda > Insecta > Hymenoptera > Ichneumonidae > Netelia > Netelia inedita. The sequence goes on from OZ024921.1 coordinate 40,691,125, forward strand.
CGATATGTCAGAATCCCGTTGTTTCTCGATTTTTAAACAAAAATCGCGAACGATCACCGGAAGTAAGTGTATCTCGATAATTAATTCGTGTTCGCACGGTAGGTGTCGCGTTGGGAAACATTATAATCGAGCATTAAATCGAACGGATTAAAACGGCAATTAAAAATTATCTCGTGCGTTGTCAACGATTGTCAGATTTGCATAATTGACAGAGGCGCGATCATTCGAGGAAGATGAATATGCGTATAGCTCACGTTCTCTCGTACGTCGATCCGTCGTATCGTCTCGCGAGGTACTTTTTTTCATCTCTTTTTTTTCTTTAAATATCTCGAGGCATCTCGAGAGATGAAAAACCGACGGAAGAGATCGCGAGCTCGCGGATCGAGAGAAAAGCTCGCGAGAGGGATCGATGACGATCTCGCGCCGGCGAATCGACTCGAGAAGAATCCGCGCGTATGTAAAATGCGAGAATAACGAAGACTCGCGAGCTTCCACGAAGCGCGCGGATTTCTTTTTGTTTCGCGTGGCGCCTCTCGCGCGTCTTTGGCTACGACGATGCGCGAAGCCCGCACATCGGCTTTAGCCGCGAACGTCGCCGGTCGCTCGAGATGCGAGAGAGCACTTCTCGCCTTCCGAAAGACCGACGGACGGAAGTCGATCGTACTTTTCTTCTTTTTTCTCTTTCTTTTCTTTCACCCGTTATACTTCCGCTTTAACTTCGCCACGACTTCCTAGGCAACGGGCAAATTTTCCGATCGAATCGATCGATCATTAATTCCTATAATTTAATCGACCTCTCAACTGTCGACGTATTTTTTTTTACGAATAAAAAATTACGCTTTTTTATTCCAACGAATTATTAATAAATAATATTTTTACTATTATTACTATTTGCGTATAAATAAATCGAGTGTAGTCTCACTCTGTTTTAATCGAGTTTACGTTACATAAAAGTTTTGAAAAAAGTCGTTCGAACTTTTCGCCGATCGCAAAATCGTTTTATCGTTATCGGTGAACGAAAGACACATTTTCGTACGACATTGACTCGATCAACGAACGCGACTCTCGTTACACGCCAGTATCTCCAGACTAATGCGCGTTATAGATTCGCGGGCAGGTTGAACTCCCACACACGGAGAAAGTTCAATCAGTCTCGCCGCCTATACAAGCTCGTACGATCGCGAAATGTCCAACGAACGACGAATTTCCGTCGTTTATTCAAAACGATTTTCCTAATCGCCAACTACTATACCTCGTATAAAAAACAAATAATTATCTCGTACGCAAGAGATCGATCGAATTCGAAAACGACACGATAAAAAAAAACAAGCAAACCAAATAAAAAGACAAGAAAAAATAAAAATAAAAGAAGAAAAAAATCGCTCGTAAAATTTAATCTCCGTATATACGCGCGCGTTCGTATATAAATCGCGTAGCGTAGATAGCCCGGGTAATATTGTTGAATGAACTCCGGGACGATCGAGAGTGACGATAAACAAGCTCGCGGAATTTAATAAGAGAAGTAGGAAATTCCCGGGAGCCCAGCGACATCTATACCCGAACGAGTAGATTCGCATAATCCCAAAGCGTTCGGTCGATGTACACGAAAGCCTGATGGCATTAACGATCGAAGAATAATGTATCTCGCTTCTCCGTCTCGTTCCTTTCTCTCATTTCTTTCCACGAGAAACGTACGATATATAAAATTGTACATCATATACATACATACATATATATATATATATAGCGACGATGATTAAACTTTCTCTATGCCGTTCTCCAAACCATACCGTATCTATATCTATGTCTCCAGTCTCACCGGGCATCTCCCTCGCGTTATTTCGTACCTCATCGGCTTTCACGATGCGAGAACTTTGGGGTCGCGATCGTCTTCTCTCTCACACACACACACACTCTTTCTCTCTCTTTCTGGCATACACGTAGATTCGTTTTTCAAATTATTTCTCATCTCTCTCCATCGAGACATCGATATTAACCGTCTAACTGTGACGCTCCGAGGAGTCCGCAGGTTCGACTCGATCGAATGAAAAATTCTCTCGTACGCATTAATATTTAAACCTATACGTATATATATATATATATATACATATATAGATAGAACGTTAGTTCGTTAGACGGTAAAACGGAGGCAAAAAATAACTCACCGATAGAACTATGTAATATAATCTTCTTCGTCCTCGGCGTTCTCTTCCTCCTCTTCGTCCTATCTTCGATTAGCTCGCGTGCTTGCGTGCGTGTGCACGCGCACGCATTACGAGACGTGTGCCGCGTTACTTCTCGTATATATTATCTCGATACACCGAGTATTTATTGATCTAACACACACACATATATATGTATATGTATATGTATATTGTATTATATATATATATGTATATATATATCTACACACTCGATAAGTATGTATCTGTTTTTGCGTTAGTACGATCGAGTCGAGCGGTAAGAGCGGATACCGGGACGATGATGGTACCGGTGCACGCACCGCGCGCACAAAACACGACAAAACACACGATGCACCGGAGATCCTTGTACACAACACACGTCGATATCCACCTCGACGCCGCGTATCGGATACGAATGACCGGGGTACGTCCGACTTTTAAACACGAAACTCGACACTTCTCGTCAATACTGTTTCGATGAACAATAAAAAAAAAAAATAGAAAAACAGAAAAAAAAACGAAAAATTATAATAATTTTGCAATACTTCGTCGCGTCAATGAAATCGTTAGTTTATTTGCTTTTTATTCTTCTCTTTCTTAAGATTTCGAGATGAGTTTTTGTGTGTGTGTGTGTATGTTTTATCTCGTTTTTCTCGGAAAAAAACGAATTTTCGTCGTTTCTCGTCTCGAGGAATCGAAGATACGTTTTTTCGCGCACCTGTCTCCGATAAATTACTCGCGTAATATTATATATCCGGGGTCTGGTCACACGTCACGAGGCACGCACACTCGTCGATGTGGTCTGCGCGACGATCGGAGCACGACCACGAGGTCAAGGAATACGAAGACGAGTCGAGTCTTTCTCGCTTCTCGTCTCTCTCTCTCTCTCTTTCTATCTATCTCTCTCTCTCTCTCTCTCTCTCTCTCTCTCTTTCTCTATCTCTCTCTCTCCCTCTCTCCCTCTCTCTCTCTATCTATCTATCTCTCTTTCGCTTTTCCTCTCGCAAGTTACAAGGCGTATCTTTAATTTTCTTCGATACACTTGTCAATTATATTTAACAATTATTCGACGAATTATTGGATCTTTGATCAATTTCATTCTGCCTGTCGTTTATACGGCATGATCCTTACACCAAAAACAAATATCAATCGTTCGTTCGTTCGTTCGATCGATCGATCGATCGTGACGAAGTAAAATTGGTGGTTTTTGATTCTAACGACGAATTTGACCACGGTCGGTGGATTCGATTATGTCAAAAGCGTATTTCACCGTGGATCGCTCAGCGCGGCGTCCGCCACTTTTCCTGCCACCGCACGTAGTAACCGCAGGTTTACCCGCGTCAGCTGCTCGCCGCGGCTGCACTGAGTTCCGTTGTGACTACTACAAACTGCCTTTGCGAGAAGAGTTGGAGTTAAGGATGAGGAGGTGGTGGTGGTGGTGGTGGTTCGCGGTGGTGGTGGTGGTGGTGGTGGTGGTGGTGGTGGTGGTGGTGGCGGTGGCAGTAGTGATGGTGTGCGAGAGCGCGGACGAGGTGGAGGAAAAAGAAGGAGGAGTGCACGGAGGATGAGGAAGAGGTGGAGAGACATAGTCAAGGGGGCTTCGATGTATATAGTTATATATATATATATATGTGTATATGTATATACGTGCGACAGAATGAGAGAGAAAGAGAGATGGAAAAGAGTGACCAACGTCGAGAGAGAAAGATGGAAAAAGACGAAAGAGAGAAAATGAGAATCCAAGAGAGAGAGAGAGAGAGAGAGGGATGGAGGACAGTTTGTAGCAAGTGCGAGTCAGAACGAAGCGAGAGGCAGAGAGAGGGAGAGAGAAAACTATCGTCGTGTAAAACGTCACGAGGAAGAGAGAGAGAGAGAGAGAGAGAGAGAGAGAGAGAGAGAGGGAGAACGTGATAAGCGAGAAAGAGCGATCGAGGGTCCGTGCTCGAGCAAATGAGATACATATAGAAACACACGCGCACACCCATGTACGCAAATTAAAATACATAATACGTACATGTGTGTGCGTGTGTGTGTGTGTGTGTGTGTGTGTGTACGTATGTTTGTGTACGAACGAATATATAGTGACAGAGTGGAAACGCGGAGGGAAGAGAACTCCGGAGTCGCCCCGGTGTGGTGGACGTTACGATACGTCGGGTGGTGGGGAGTTAAACTCGCCAAGAGACAGAGACGGAGCGAAAAGAATATTAACTTCTCCCTGGGTAGAGGAGTTAACGAGTGCGAGCGAGTAAAAAAGCTCTCTCTCCCCCATGCGCGAGTGCGATCTCTCCCTCTTGTGTCCAGCTTCGCGTTGGCGACGTGGAGAGGGGTTGTCCGAGGGGGGGCGGCGGGGAGGGCCGAGGGCGGCCGCGACGGGGTATATAACGTTTATCTGTACTCTTGGTAAGTGGGAAAAAGAGAGAGAGAGAGAGAGTGAGAAAATGAGAGAGAAAGAAGAAACGATCAAATGGGAGTCTCTCTATTACAGCGCTCACGCACTCCTCTTTGCACACACACACACGCAAATACACACACATAGGCACTCATTTATATATATATCGACAAATTTATAATACATAAAACGTGCAGTTCATACCGGTGAATACATATGCACGCGTATCGTTTATAGAACATATGTTGCCGAGAATATGTATTAGAGAGTGCTCTCGTCGTTTGTTGTTGGTGCACGCGCGTGCGCCCCCTTTGCCTCGACATCCCCCTCGGCCCTCCTCTTTTTCTCCTCATATACCCCCCTCTATGGTTACTCTATTGCACTTATATACATATATGTCTATAAATATCGATATATACGATATATATATATATATATATATATATATATGTATATCTACACGTAACAGTGTAGGTATAATATTCGTGATGCATAATGGTATTCTCGCGCGCGTCCGCGAGAACACTCTCGCGATATGCCATGGAGAGCGAATAACCACAGAGGGAAAGAGAGCGAGAGAAAGAGAGAGAGAGGACCCGAGGCTGTGGTGCGTTACGTCGCGGTATTATATTCACATATATATATGCATATTTATACATATATATATATATATATATACATACATATATACATATATATGGTGTAAGTATGGAGAATCGCGGTCCATCGGACGCGCGAACGAATCGCCTTCTTATACGCGCTCGCGATATCGAACCCCAGGGGGAAAAAAACGACAACAACGATCGTGGTAAGAGGGAAATAGAGGGAAAATCTTATATCGGCCGTGAGTTTACACGGCGTATAGATCACCGTACACACCGTGGCTCAACGCGAAGCGTGTATTAAAATGCGCACGTGTGGACGGAGGATGCTGCAGGAGGAATTCTCGCCCACTCTCTCTCTTTAAATATATATATATATATTTAAATAGAAGAATGTTTGTAGGTATGTTAATTTTTTTGTCCCGTATTCCTTTTTTTTTATATAAATTTATTCCGTTGAATAATATCATCGAAGCTACAATTTTTTATGGAAAATTTAAAGTAGAAGATGTACCTACTCTTGCCACCTATCCCAATGATACCAACATATATGCCATTCGAATTCAAACGTTTGAAGTTTTCGGTACGACTCCCATTTGCAATGACCATTAACAAAGTACAGGGACAATCACCTGGAATCACCAGGAAACCCTAATTTATTCGTATACGCACGAGATGAGAAAATAAAAAATATTGCGTATCCAAAATCACTTGAATAATCATAATTTAAAAACAAAATTGACATTCGTTATAAAATAAATTATGACACAAAAGCGGGATGCCGAGTACCACTAGTATATATATATATACAAGTTCATATACATATTTATGTATATTATGTATATTGGTTGGTATATTAGTACACAGGAGGTATATGTGCACCGTCTCTTCATTCTCGTTTCGTGTCTCTCATCTCTCCGTGCGGCTGGTGTAAGAGACGCGTCAGGATCAGGGTGCCTGTCCGTGATGCCCTCGGGATGTGACGACTTTCCGTCTCTCTCTCTCTCTCTCTCTTTAATCTCTCCTGCTCATTCGCGCTATATATGTAATGATATATAATGTGTGCATACACACACACACACACACAAACGAACATATACATATATATATATATATATAGTATCCCGTATCCTCGGACTCTCCATATATTACGAGGTGGACGAACCTTCGGCCGCGTGTGCGCTGCTCAAACACGGAATGCACGCAGGGCTTTCACGAGGAACATCGCGCAGAGTAACTTGGTGCTATTGAGAGACTACGTGTATATTTATATATATATATATATATATATATATATAGATGAAAGAGTCGAGGTGTAATCAATGAGCGAGCCGTGCGCCACACCTGCCACCAGCACGTAAGATCGGTTCAGTCTCACGCCGCGTGCTTACAACTGTATATACGAGCTTACGTGTATGCGCGTTATACACACACACACACACACATATAGGTATGTATATATGTAGCTAGGTATACATGTAGGCGAGTATACTGGCTGGACCGGAGACATAATGATGAATAAGAGAATGACTGCGGGGACAAGAGTTCGAGTTTGCCAGTAGCATATTATGCATGTATGTATACATATATATAAATATGTGTGATTAATCTCATGGAAGGGGAAAGCGTATGGAAAATGGCTAGGCGCTATCGGCCATAGGTCACTCGAGTGTCTGTTAAACTGGTAAGAATGCGACCAAAGGGTCCTCGGTCGGTCGGCAACGACCATAGGTCGCCGTTGGTATTATTCTCATAAATATATATATATATGTTTTCGAATATGTGTATAACGAAGATTCTATGCTACAATATTTTTGTTTCGTGTTATTATCGTTATATGTATATTACGATATATTTATGAAATATCATATATGCGATATTATATACGTATAGGAGTTAGTCGAGAGACCGAAAGAATTTGCAATCATCCGTGCGAGAGCTCTCTTCTTCGAGTTTATATATAGGTTGATATTCTCTTTCTCTCTATCATTCTCTCTCTTCCTCTCATACACTTACGCACACTCGTTCTCTCGTGCCTCATGGTCCAGAGAGACGAGCGAAGCCCCCCTGCGATGCCCGCGAGTTTAGTACTACGTACGAGAGATCTGCTGTATTTTATTTATACGTGTACGTGTGTCTGTGCTATATACACAAAGTATCTGTTCTACGAAGCGGACGTACAGCATTCGGAATGCCTGACTTTCTCGAGTGAGGAACACCCGTGATATCGAAGCTCGGTGCGCTACGCCGTCCGGATTTTGCGCCGCTATACGAGATCCGCTAAAAAAACGTTCGAATACAAAATTTTCATACTTTTTTAGCATTTTTTCGTCATTGGAAAGAAACGAATTGGATAAAAATGTACTTTGGTAAAAAACAAAAACAAAAAACAATGAGTCGGTGAACAAAAATGACGATTCTATGGTCCATTTTCCACGCGGTCGTCGAATTCTTAATTTATTTTTTAATTGTCCAGCTCTAGCGTGAGCTAGAGTCGTAATCAATGAATTCAAGCGTGGAGTGCAACAAATATATATATGTGTGTGTGTGTGTACTAATACCCACACCTGCTGTAGCAGCGGACACATTTTGCGCTCTCCCCGGACGAGAGAGCATGCAGCACAGAGAGAGAGAGAGAGAGAGAGAGAAGAGAGAGAGAGATAGACTCGAAGAACGACAGCGGTCCAGGCAGTGGTGCATACACGCAGTCCTGCTTCGTGGAAGCTGCGAGCGCGCCTCTCTCGCGGCATAAGAGAGAAGAGAATGGAACGGAATGGCGCGAGCGCGAGCGCAAGAGCGCGCGGTTCTGTGACTCTCGTGTGTTTGCTGCTGCTGCTGCTGTTCTCGGTGTATGGGCTGCTGTGTGCTCGCCACCGGGATTTATTATGCGACGGTGAGGCATTAGCGCTCCTCGCGACTTGGTTCCAACCCGAGATCTTCGCGAGACGCGATCGTGCTCTTTTATACGTATATATATATATATATATATATAGTTATATAGAAGCAAATAGCAAAGACTCGGTCGCGAAGCAAAAGCGGCGAGGAATCACACACGTATTCGCCGATACGTGGTAAGAGTTAGAACCAATAATATACGGTACGTGTGCATAGGCTTCGAGAAAACGAGCACGATATAACACACGTTGGGAGATGCCGTTCCAACACTCGAAGCGATGACTCTCGGCAGAGTCGTGCTCGACGCTCAATTAGGAACGTTATCGTTGAAATTCACGAGAGAGACGGGGAGAGAGAGAGAGAGAGACGAAAACGAAAGAAAACACACGCGAGGATAAATATTGTATTAGAATGAAAGGAAACGTTGTTGCAATATATTCTTGTAGGAAAATCATCGCGATAGTAAAACACCGAACGATGTTTCGACGAATGAAATTTATAACGATCGAAGACTCGATAAAACCGGAGAATAAAAGAAAATCGTTAAAATATCGATCAAAATATTGCGAACGTAAGGAAATTAAAAAATCATCGATCTTCAACGTGCGAGGGTCTGTCTCGACAAAAATTTCTCGCAATCTTTGCCATCTATAAAACCATGAATTATACGACATCGTGAATTACCATATTTATACCGGGCGAGACTATGCCCATACGGTGTAATTTACGTTATTTCGCCACCTCTTATCTCGCAAATTGGACGTCAGATCTTTTTGAAAATTTGCATCAACCGAAAAGATCGAGCTGCCGGGACGAGCCTTTACAAAAGTATTCCGGTATACGTCTTAAATCGTCTCGATTGTTCTTTGCGTACGGTCGCGTAAAATTATTATTATTATTATTATTATCATTTTAATTTATTTAATTATTTTAATTACGAGTTTTAGCGCGTCCCTTGATAAATTCTCAGGCCTACCCGAGAATGCAGGAGAGAGCGACAGAGAGAGAGAGAGAGAGAGAGAGGGAATTCCGGGTCCGGTCGATGAAAGATTAATATCTATCTCTCGTTTCGATACAATCCGCGATGATGGATATCCCGAAATTCGATATCTGGCTTCTGCTGCCGCGCGTAGGCCACCAGACGCAATTCGTCGAGCTCCCGAGTTAACGAAAGAAAAAAAATAAAAAATAAAAGAGAAAAGGAGCCGTCTCGAAAGATTTAATACGGCAGAGAAAGAATGAGAATGATCTCCCCGCTGATGCTGCTTCTATTATACAAATATATAGTGGGGGACCGTTGAGGTCCGACGATCGACCTGCTACCCAAGTGCTACGTGGACCTACCGCGCCGCACACGGGGTAGAAAGAGTCGTATCTCGACGTTCGAATGAGGGATTAGGGTATCGCGTGTGTAAACGTATTCGTATACGAGTGATTTCTTTTTTTTGTTTTGATCTCTTTGTGGGCCAGGTGAGATAACGGTGAGTCTCTTTCTCATGGGTTCACTGCCCATCTGCCCACTGCCATACGCTACTCTGTCCCTCCTTGGTGCTTTTCACATTGTTCCTTTATCCTGATAAGATAGAAAAAAAATCAATATACAAATTACTATTTCGAATATTTAGTAATTATCCTCGTCCAATTTTACAACGTTATGGCACAATTACACGAAATAATAATAATAGTAATAACACGAAAAATTTTATCCAAAGGTCAATAATTTTTGTCGAGTGTCGATAATTATTTTTAAACCAAGAATTCTCCAATCTATTAACTTTTTCTTCAAACGGTATTTAAAGAGCGCACGTCTCTCCTCCGGATTTATTTATCTACTGGGGCATACGGTTATATAGTATAGAGAACCCCGTATCGTACGGTAGAGAGGTAGTGGTACAAACTGTCCGATCGTTCCGAGAGAAGATTAATTTCTACCATGCCCAGATATATGTCTTACTACTATATTATGTAGTACACTACATATATACCACGAACAAACATATATATGCATAAAGTATTACACAAAAAGCCTTGGTAAGGACGCTCGGAGTGACTTGCGAAAGCGAGAGAGTCGAAGGATTGCTCCGAGTTGAAAAGAGAGACAGAGCCTGTGGGAGAGAGTGAGCGAGAGAGAGAGAGAGAGAGCTCTCGGAACGGAGATCGTGAATTTGTTGCGTTAACAGGCGCAAGGCCGTTTAAATTCCATCATCCGCCCGAAAATGTGTGCGCGTCTCTCTTCACGAAAAAAGAAAGAAAACAACAAATAAGAAAAAGGAAATAAAAAAACAACACTCTCTCTCTCACACACACACACACACACACACAAATCTCACCCAGGATATATCGCTTCCGAGCTCCGGAGACTTTCATTGTGCGCCAGATGACGATAAATCCAGATATATGTGGATTTATAGACATAGATATAGGTCTCTAATACAAAGTGTGTTATTACCATGTGGTTATATTCTTTAATGGGCTGCTCTTTCTCTCGGCAGTCGAGCAACAATCAGCGATCGGAATAGATCGCGGAATAATAGCCTATCCGGCAACAACAAGTTGTATATATATATCCATTATGTCTATATATATAAATATATATGTGTGTGTGTGTGTGCGTGTGTGTGTGTGTGTGTATGTATATCGAAGTAACGGAGAATGGAGCAGATTCGTTTTTACTGCGTACTCCAAATGGTCGGGCCTCCGCTATTCGAGATTCCTGCATTTATTCTCCACTCGTAAGTTTATATCGATATGTATGTACTATAGATATATATTTGTGTTGTGTTATAAGGACGACGGCGAAGATTGAGCCAGCTGCGCTCGAGGCAAGGTCGATCGAGAATTTCGCACGTGCCAAACACCTTTCCAACACCACGCGAGAGAGAAAGAGAAATTAAGGGAGAGAGAAAGAGGGAAGCGAGAACTTCTCGCCATTGCGATTATATCGCGGGCTTTCGACTTTTTGTATATAAGTATTAGGTATGTATAAAGTATGCCCTGGATCGACACCCTACGCTCGAGGTGCACGATACGATGGACTCGCGCGTTTCTTTTTTTCCTATTTTACGCGTTCGGTTCGCAACAATTGTCACGGTTTACAAATATTTCTTTGGATAAATTGAGTGAATTTTTATTGCTTCGTTCAAAATTCGTTAAGAAAAAAGATAATAACGAAGGAGATAAAAATAAAGTCAAGTCTATGTTATTTTTGTCAATTTATTTATTAAACGTTTTTTCTTTTTTCATTTTTTATAAACGAAAACGAGTAGTAGATTCGTTTACTTCGAGTTTCACATTTTCTTCTCGGGCCAAAGCTTTTTCTCCTCGTTCCAACCTGAGAAAATACGAGTCTCGGGATTTTCTCTCGCGAGCATCACAGAAAGTATAGACGGTAATTTGTGTATATAGATAGATAAGCAAAACGAAGATGAGGAGGGGGAACATACACCCAGTGAGAGAAGCAACGTGCCAGCTGGTTGTGTGACTTTAACTGCTCTGTTACGAGAATGAATCATCGATGTGTTTGAATTAACGAAATAATAAACCGAGAGGCCGGGAGGTACGAACGTTGGACGGTTGGTGGCGCGGCTGGACAGAGATCTCTGTGAGGGCGAGAGTTAAGTATTTTTCCAGCCTCCGTAATATCGCGTTGGTAAGGATCAAAAAAGGCTTCCGAGAACATGTTCGTTCTCTGTATATTACAACAACCCCTTCCCCTCCCTCATATAGATTCTTATATTCGGATGTATAAATTATGCGAAAAAAGTTGAATATCAATTTTTTCGTACGAAGACGGTTCGAAGTTATTTACAGATTTTTCCACTGTATATATACGCTAGAATTCTGTATAATTCATCGTCGTACCTCACGCACATTTTATTCATGAGTCTAGACGCGACGTGACGTTGAGTAAACACATATTGTATATATAATATATATATATAGGTATGTAATTATTATAAATATATAACATACGCTACGAGTGTATATATATATATATATATATATGTATGTATAGATCGAGGAGGAAGGCAGTGTGAAAGCTTTCAAGCGTACGAAATCCAGAATATTATCATCGCGGGGTTTCCTTTCCAACCCCCTCGTTATACCACTTCGGTCTTCATGTACTACCGCGAGAAATTTGTTATCTTAATCCCTCTCTCTCTCTCTCTCTCTCTCTCTCTCTCTCTCTCTCTCTCTCTCTGTCTCAGCTCACGAAGCCCGTGGTTAACTGCGCGTTTCGTTTTCATTTTCCTCGAAGCTCACTTCGCCCGGGCAAACGCTCTCGCGGAAACTTCGTGGCGAGATATACAAATCGGCGATTGGAAAAATATACGTCTCGTATTAGTCGCGGTTTCGAGGAGAGACGCTCGTATCGATTATATACGTGTATACGGCACGTAGACAAACACGTGCGAGACTCGTGGCAATTTTTTCTTTTTTTTTTCGTCGCGTACGTATTACGACGATTATCGTGGATCGACCGTGTAGCGTTGAATGGAAAAAATCGTTAATTCGCATCGAAGTATACGATCGATATGTATCGATACGCGAATTAACGATCGTGCACGATCGAACAAATATCGAGAGGCTGATAAAATTCTAATTCGAAAATAAATAGAAAATAATGAATTTATATTCTTCGATGTCTCTCTCTCCCTCTCTCTCTTTATGTTCTCGCACGAGCGACCGCGATAGTTTTCCCAATGCAAAGACGAAATAGTCACGTTCAAGGATACCATTAATTTTTATTATTGTTATTGATTATAATTGGCTCATTCACCGTACACACACCGAGAGTATCGTCGACAAGAATTAGTCTATGTACCAGAAGCCGGGAAGTTTGTCCTCGGGTGTGCGTGACCTCGTTATAGTCTCGTCTGGATTTTCAAAACTCGTATATTAAACAGTTCGACCGCGAAACCCGCACGCGTTATATCCCTCCCTGCCCTCCCCCTCCCTTGACCCCTCGCCAACAGTTATAAGATTCAGCAAGATTTGTTTGGGCGTAGCCGATATTCAATGTCGCACACGTATCGAAACTCGGGTCAAAATCGCACGTACGAAAAACAAAGTTATTTCGTCTTTCGTGAAAATCACGATATTGTATATATTCGTTCTCCACGACTGATTCCTTGTTTACCCTCCACGTGTCATATTTTGTTTTCTTTTAAACTCACGATCGATATCGATACGCGGAGATAACCGTGAACGAGTCGAATAGGATCTTGACGCGGATAAAACGAAATATATACGGAATCGGGATAAAAGAGATTGTTTTATCCATTTGATATCAAAGTGTGCATATATATATAAATATATACACGCACGCGTTATTACTTATACCTACGTGGGTTACACCGGCGAATCGGTTATTAAACCGATGCTTATTATACGTGAGATATCTATGGACCTCCCTGGAAAATATAGACGGGATTGAACATACACAAACACACACATATATATATATATATATATAATATATTTATAACCGTAAATCCCCGTGGAATTCCCTTTCACTCTACGTCGTCATCGTCGGTCGTCGTCTCGTCGTAGCGCCGGAACCTTTGATATACTCGTACGTGTATTACTATAGTACCCGAGGCACCTTTATTTCCAGATCTCCGTGCAACACACAGCCGATTACGATTGAGCGATTTCGCAGGTGGATTGTTGTTGGTGTTGCTCTAGAAACTGAAGCGTGCGAAACCGATTAATCGCGTGACCCTGCCAACCTATTCGACGTGTATTACCCTGTATATACATATATATATATATACAGGGCGATTTTCCTAAGGTATAGCATCATTTATTCTAGGGTAGATGGGACCATTACAAACAAAAGTTGCAAATAAACATTAGGGATATTTTTAATAGTTTACGAGATATCAGTTTTTGAAGTTTGTCCAATCAGCGCGGCGAGAACCGTTGGAGCGACCCACTCCCCGCCCTATCCGTAGATATAGCACAGTGTAGGGCGTTACATTTGAGATCGCAAAATTCAGAGCAGTCAATTATTATTATTTTATTAGGCAGTTATTTTTATTTGTCGGTCAGTGACTGCTCTGAATTTTGCCGAGAAGCGTTGGAGCCGCCCACTCTCCGCCCTAGCCGTAGCCTAGCCAGTCAATGCCCGACAAATAAAAATGACTGCCTAATAAAATAATAATAATTGACTGCTCTGAATTTTGCGATCCCAAATGTAACGCCCTACACTGTGTTATATCTACGGATAGGGCAGGGAGTGGGTCGCTCCAACGCTTCTCGCCGCGCTGAGTGGACAAACTTAAAAAATTGATATCTCGTAAAGTATTAAAAATATCCCTAATGTTTATTTGCAACTTTTGTTTGTAATGGTCCCATCTACCCCAGAATAAATGGTGCTATACCTTAGGAAAATCGCCCTGTATATGTACAATATATATAGGGTATGCAATACCGTGTAGTAGTATGAAATATGCACAATATCGATTTGCGCAACCGATCGCAACGAGATCCGGTGTTTGCAGTTAGATCGTAACGTACTTCAAACAAAGCAGGTCAATCGAATCTCGTAATATAATTGAGTTTATAAAACTGCGTTGAGTCCTTCGGAAACGGATTTATTAGTTTCGTCATACTGATTTATCGTGGTAAACCGAACTCTCGTGTACGAGAGTCGATTTACTTTTTTTACTTTTTTTTTTTTTTTTACATTTCGCAGAAACGTAACGAAGATTAATTTATTTGTAAAGTGAAGCAGCACGATCGAACGTAAATGTTTGAGATACAAAGTGAAAAAAGAAAAATTGCTGAGCTAGAGTCACGGGGAGTGGACCACCTGTGCGCTATCGTCGCATACCAACGCGAACGGTAAGAGAGAGAGAGAGAGAGAGAGAGAGAGAGAGAGAGAGAGAGACCGCGTTCTCCGCCGAACACGAGACAAACGGTCGCCGAATATCCCACGTGTGTCCAGTAATACGCTTCTCGTTCCGGGAACTCGGAAATATTTCAACGTATGTATATATATATATATATATTGAAATATACGTAAGTATGATATTCCAACCCATTCATATCAGCGTATAAGTATATACGATATAGTTAGCGGAGAAGAGACACTCCGGGTTGTTCCACCACGAGCATTTCCAAACTTCGAAGACAATATGTTTTAGCCGACGGAATTCTCTCTCTGTCCCTGTCTCACTGTATAGATATGTGTTCAAAAAGCGCGCACCCATTAAAACGAAAAAATATATCTCTCGAAAAAATCTCGTGCGGTGTGCACTCCTTGCCTCTCTCTCTGTCGCTCTCGAGTCGCGTTCGCGGAGGAGTCCGCGAGCGCGAGTCACAAGAGGACCACCTGCAGGGATCAGGCGAGCCGACGACGTAGGATGGCAAGAGAGACCGAGGAAGAGAGCCATCAGCACACGAGAAGTGTATATAGCCGCTAAGGCTCTCTCTCTCTCTCTCTCTCTCTCTCTATGTTGGGCCTGCAGGCAAATTCTACGATCCGAGAATCTCTCTCGTGTGTCCATCTCTCCCTCCTGCCACCCCGCCCTCGCGGCATTCCCGCGCGTTCGCTCTTCGCTAGTCTCTTAGAGACCGAGGAGTATAGTCTTTATCTCAGCGGGTCTGCGATATCTCTCTCTCTCTCTCTCTCTCTCTCTCTCTCTCTCTTGCAGCATCGTCTCGAGAGAGATCGGCTAGGGTGGAACCGGGGTAATCGGGGTCATCGGAAAAAGAGCGTAGCGTTACAAAAAATCCAGGGTTGATACGAAAACAAGGGTTGCTCGATTCCCCGCTATAATCCAAAACAATTTGACTAACCTTACTCCGATCTCTCGACATTTTCGGATAATTTTTTTCGAGGTAAAACATAAAATTGCGTAGGTTAAATTATAACTGCCCTAATGACGTCGAATTAACTTTCTTTCATCCTGCGAATTAAGTAATAATGCTCAGTCAAGGCCAATTTTCGATAATTTGCGATTATTGTAAAAGACGCGACAAGATTCACCATCGTGTTTGTTTTATTCGAAAAAAGGAACCTTATGACAAAAATATTCGAATTCTTTCTTAGGTGACCCTCATTGACCGGACCCTAACTTTATGGGCCGACGAGGAGGCTGACGAAGAGGTGGAAATACAGAACCCGCCGTCGAAAAAACAATATCCATCGTATCGGAGGGTCATATATATATAGCGGCATACTAAATGGTTATTTCTGGTCTCTCTGTTTCAGCGCCCCCTCCCCGACCTCTACTTTTGGCCACATAATGGGCGGGAGGGAGGGAGGGGGGGGAGGGTGCAGAGTACACGCGCTATTGAGAGATCATTTTCTACGA
This sequence comes from Netelia inedita, assembly GCA_964017225.1. Taxonomy (NCBI): domain Eukaryota; kingdom Metazoa; phylum Arthropoda; class Insecta; order Hymenoptera; family Ichneumonidae; genus Netelia; species Netelia inedita. Next base: position 40,707,518 of record OZ024921.1, read on the forward strand.
GGCAGGACCACCTGCGAGGCGGTGGAGAGCTGCCTTCTCCGCGGTGCGGACCACACCGGCTGAACCTGCGAGAGGGGCCCTATGTTGCTGTGGAACTTCGAGATGAAGAGAGAGAGAGAGAGAGAGAGTGAGATAGAGGGAGGGAAGGAGAGAGAGATGCGATGTGGTCCCAAGAGGGAGTTTGCGTGCGCCCCCGCGGGAACAACACGAAGCAATCTCTCTTTCCCTCTCTCGCTCTCTCTCCCTCTCTTCTCGTTCGGTGAATCTTCAGAGTGGAAGGCATAACGCCGCGTTTATATCTCCCCGTGTTTTGTCTTCCACGAAAACGATCCTTTAGCTTCTCTCGAAGCAGCCCCCTCTGCGAGAGACAGAAAGAGAGAGAGAGAGAGAGAGAGAGGGAGACTAGCGGTAACGAGCTACTCATCTCGAGAGACTTCGGGACGCTTTCATCTGCGCGATCTCTCCCTCTCTGACTCACTCACTCACTCTCTCTCTCTCTCTCTCTCTCTTTTTTGGTTAGAAACTCTCAAAGATGGCGCGAGGAGGGGTGAGAGAGTTTTGGGTCGTGTGTCTCTCATCGAGTGTGTGGGAAAACCGAGGAACACTCATTTAAGCTGGAGGAGAGGGCTGACCGACCATGGCAGACTCCGAGTCGTCATCCAGGTGGATGGACGAGAAACGTTTTGTACAAGTCGATTCAAAAATTGTTTCAATTTTGTACCTCGGAAGTTTTTGAAATATTTAACTATAAAATCGAATCATCGATCAATTAATCGACTAATTTCTCGATAACGGTACATTTTTTATTATTTTGCCCCTGTCGAAAACTAATTTTGAAATTATAATCGCTAGATAGTCCCGATTATTCCGAATCAACGTGTACCCAACGCCTAGTGTAAATCGCATAGTAAGACACTAAAGACAAAAAGCACGAAAGCCAAAAGTACGGTTGTGGAAAGGTCTCCTTTTTTCCCATCTCATCGTCGCATTTTCACCCCATAGGTATGTCGACCTTAGCGGTGAGACCGGGTTCGGTGCATTTAAAGGTATTTAAGTAACAGTTGAGTCGTCTTTGAACTCTCATCGTCATCTCTCCCTTTTTTCCCTCTCTCTCTCTCTTTATTTCTCTCTCTTTCTCTCGGTAGTCGTTCATCTCCTTTCGACTCTACGTCTCTCGAAGGATCTTCGAGAAATGCCGACGGTAATTGGTGCCTCGTTTTGTTCCTGGGAGGCCGGAAGCCATCAATTACCGAAGGCCCCCGAAAAGCAGAATGAATTTGCGGGTTTCTCTCTCTCTCTCTCTCACTCTTCTCCTCTCTCCTTAACTTTATTCTTCTCTCTTTCTCTCTCTCTTACAATGCCCCTTGGCAAATAAACTCGAGACTTCGTCGTTGATCCTTCAGGATCCTTCTTATATACATACACTCTTACTCCGTTACTTGTGGTAGTTACACATACATAGCGAGTTTACGGTGTTCAACGTAGCGTCGAAATGGTATTTTTCAGGATCTTCGGGGCAACGTCACCACCACAAATGCATCTCGCTCTTTTTCAACCTTCGTCCGTAATATAGATTCTCTCTTTCTTTCTTTTCTTTTTCTTTGTTTCTTCTCGTTTCCGCCCTAATTATACCACACCAAACGTGGTAGAGTAGGCGTAAGCGTATAATACCAGAGTCGGCAAATATATACGAGGTCCATCGTTAGTTTCCCGAATTAAGACGCACGAGAGAAATCTTACGTGCCGGTGAGATCCTTTCGGCAAATATAACAAAAAAAAAGAGAAAAAAATACCCTCGAATTTCGTCCATTTTTGCAGATCGGTCGCAACGCCCATTTTTTTCCTTCGATTCAATATTTATCCTCCCATGACAATGATAAAATCAAATCTCGTTCGTATTCTTGAAAACGATTAAACAATTTATTTATCCACTCTTTATTCGTACGATAATAATAGTAAATTATCACATAATTGTCGTAAACAAATTAATTTCTATCGAGTCCTAATGGAATACGAAGTGAATTATGAAATAAAAAAGAAAAAAAAGAGAAAAACAAAATTACGATCTTCGTAAATTCCACGTGCAATAATCTTTTCGTTATCCTTGATTCTTGGTAAAACCGACGCTACTGTAATACCGTATCGCGCGGATTATATGCGAGTGGCGAATGCAACGGGAGTAACGAGAGGCAGGTGAGTAAGCGTAATTACACCATCGCAAGAAAGACTCGGTGCGAATACATATATATATTTATATATAGTTATATAACCCATACACATAAATCATATATAAGCGATACGAATGGGCTACGCATAACGATTTTCCTTTTTTTTTTCTTCTAACGTTCCCCGAGGTTTCCAAGAATAATATGAAAGCGCCGAGGACAAGGTCTCTTCCGCGTGTACGTGAATCGCTCGCGACTGATATTATAGCCGAGAGCAAGAAGTGAAAAACGAAAAAAAAAAAAAAAAAAAAACTAGATGATAAATAAAAACGTGCGATCTAACGCCAGTCCGTATCTCGATCTGCCACCAGAGTCAATCGGGGGATTTCGTGATACTAAGCGTATACTTATATCGCGTACGTAAGCTCTGGTGATCTGACGTGAGGAAAATCAAGAAGCGCCACGTTATTTCGCAGCTAGAGCGTTCGCACGCGTATATAAAAAACATTCAATCAGCGAAGATGAGAATAACAATGTTCTCGATCATATTCGAGTTCTACGAAACGATGTATGTGTGTATATATTAATGTATCGTTATTTTTACACACACACACACACACATATATACATATATGTATATGAAATGCATATGAACACGATAGCAGAAAAGGTCGTGAGTACTTCTCTTTGACTACAGGCTTTTTATTGGTAACGTTAGTCGTGACTGTACGCTCGTGTACGACAAACTGGCGAGAGAAAGAGGCGCTATATTACTGTACGCGTCATTTAATAATGTGACTCACCGGGCGTGAGCTTTTATATGTATATATATATATATTTATGTATGTGTGCATATAGATAGATATGGGTGTTTATACAAATATATAGATATATAGATGTCAAATGAAGAAAAGTTCATCACGTGAATCACTCAATTGCCGTGATGTGAGCTGGCACGAAAGAGGGAGAGAGAGAGAGTGTCATTTCGTTAGTCCCCCTCGGTTTTACGAGTAGATTAGCATATAAAAGTACGTAACATAATGGTGATACGAGGGAGTGACGAAATTCAACGAACGCGATAATGAATCAGCGTTAGGGTCGCGAGACTCGTAAAAAATAAATGAAATTAGAAAAAAAGAAGAGAAAGAAAATAGAGTGAAAAGGAGAGAGAGAGAGAAGCAAATAGTCGTAAATTCATTGTAATTTAGTAGTGCGATTCTACGTCGAAACGTTCATTCGTTTCCGGTCTGACGACTTTATTAATGTAAATTATTGCTGTTGTTTCTCGCGAGGTTTATCTTGCGGTCCTTCGAGCTTCCTTCCCCTCACTCACTCTTTCTCTAACTCTCTCTGTCTCTCTCTCTCGCCTGTACGACTCTTCGCAATAATACTCGTACGTCACCCAGCTGCGAACATACGAACGATCGTACGAGAACCGAGAGGGTAAGAGAGGGGAATCGAGGCTTATCAATTTCGGAAGCTAATTAGTCCTCGCGTCGACTATAATCAATTTCTTTCCGGACGTTCAAGATATTTCTTACCGTTCTTCTGATTTTTGTAATTTTATATCGTTATCCTTGAAAAATGTAAATGATTTTACCGATTTTAGGAATTACGTACAATGTTAAAATTGAAATAATTCTTTCGCTGGAAGAATTAATTAATATTAAATTCTTTCGTCGTCGTAACTCAAGTCCGAAAGAATCGAGCGAGAGTAGGTATTACTTATCGTGTATGTGTGTAACGTCGATCCTCGTCAGCTTGGGTTTCCTCCTTCTCACCCGATGGACGTTCCACCTCGACAGGAAGTTCCCTCTCCCCCCACCTGTTAACCAGTCACAGAGCTCATTCTCATACGGAGGATCCTCGTGGCTGAGTTTTCTGCCTCGAACCTCTTCCGGGAAGGACCATTGCAAAGGTCGCATTAAACGATTCGTATTTCCACGTAATACAACGTGAGAGATATTAATGAATTCTTAAGTACGAATCGCATACGACCAGACGATACGTCGAATTAATTCTCAACGAATTAACATAATTATAGCGTAATGAAAATTCTTATTTTTCGATTAATCAAGCGGTGCTTGAATGAAGTTTTTTAATTATTTCAAAATTACATTAGGATTAAATTAGCCTGTTGTACAATTAACCCTCTCGTAAACACGATTCGAAAATTAAAAGTTATTTTAATTATTTTTATTCGTTGCACATTTCCGTCGAACGCTGATAAGAATGAATCATCGAAAATATTTTTATTCATGATTTTCACATTCACAATTTCGTAGTCATTATTTTTAAACGCGTGGCTTGTAATTACTTTGCATTCGTCACCGGTGGCTAGACCGAGGTTCGATGGCTCATCGAGGATGCGGTTGATCCTCGCGTCGTTCCCGTTGTCTGGCACTCGGTTCTCTGACTCTCTATCTCCCCGACTCTCGTCTCTCGCTGGTTTTGTCGCTTCCGATGATTACGATTCCGCATTTTTCCCCGAATTAGCCTGAAACAAGGGAGATTGATTACCGCGTTCTATGAACTGAAAGAGGCGCGAATAATACGTTTCAAGGAAATTGTATCGTCCACCGACGTTTCGAGCTATAAGGTCGAACGATAAGAATATTTGGAATTAATCTCATCGTCGCGAAATTAAAAGATTTGGTCCATTCTCACTGAAATTTTGTCATATCGTTTAAAGTTCCCATTAGTAATTATGAATGAGAGCTGTTTGTTGAAAGATGGAGAAAATCGCTGCAAAATACCAACGATAACTGTCTCTCGTGACAAATTTACAAAATGGCTTTAAAATGGCGAATTACCCCAGCCGCAACGTGATCATAGCCAACCCCGTGGTCACAGTTCCCCTACGACCGTGGCAACGCCTCGACCGAAATTACCCCACAACCGCAGCCACCCTACAGACCACAATCACGACAACCCCCTCAACCGGTGCTGCCCCCTGACGACAATCTCCACAAGCTCGCTGGCAACCCTCGACAATAATTTCCCAAGAAAAAATACCAAAAAAAAGTCGTAAATTTAGCTTTTTTCGGATGACCTTGAATGCACCCCCGTCCTTTCGTAATTTACAAAATTTTCCTCCAATAATTTCTCGCTGACCCTCGATACCCCGATCTCTACCAGATATGCCTCTCGCGACTTCCTTCACCCTTGTATTCTCTCGACGCCGAGCGCGAGTTCAGCTCGGTTTTGCCTCGTCCGGGTTTATAGTCTTGCGAACAGCCCCTGGGGGTATCGTAACCCGACGATCATTCTAATTCTCATACACGCGCATCGACGGTGAAATCTTTTCATTACCTATATATATACGTAGATACGTAAATACAGCGATACGTACTCGAGAGACCGTTTCCGATCGTCAATAGAGCCTCGCGTTCATACCCAGGTTTATTCAATCCCTAATTATTAGCGCTAAGGAGGAGGTACGCGGAGAGAACCGCCGCGGCTTGTTTGCCTGGCGCCATAGCAATGTCCGGTCGTCTCGCGTTAATAAAAAGAAAAAAAGAAAAAAAAGAAAAAAAAGAAAAAAAAAAAGAAAATCCACTGTCTAATTGCGAGCGTTTACACAGATTGATATCGCACCTTATCGATTATATGGAACATAGAGCGAGATACACGTACACGCGTGCGCGAACGATACACGTACGTGTCACATTGCGATTACCTTTTTCTTTTTCTTTTTCGTCGTTGCCCTCTTCGTCGCACTCTCGTGCCTCGACGACGTTCTTCGTTTTTTAATCGACGATTTTTTGTTTTCGTTTTCTTTTTTTTTTTTATTTTTCTTCGTAGATCAGCTATTATCGTTACGTACTGTCCCGGCGGTGATAAGTACCGTCTATTACACACATCTTACGCGCTCGAGCTCTCACCTCTCTCGTGGATTTTAATGCGAAAATGAAAACTCAGCGGGTTCGCGGGTAATTTACGTTGCCACACAGAAACCTTAGCCGAGACGGTGTAAGATCGACGGGAACGCCGATTTTTACCAAGACGATCTTCCGATACACGAACCAGCGAGATATCTCGCGCGACTTTGTGGCGCTCCTCGGGCTGTATGTATATATACGTTATTTTCTATACGTGTATATACGTATCTCGCTTACAACGCCACCCATCAGGCAAACTCTTTCAACTGCCAATTTTCGCTGGCTGGCGAGGTTTTTTCCCTCTTTTTTTCTCTCTCTCTCTCTCTCTTTTTTTTATCACCCCGAGTCTCGCGCAGACGTCGAGATATTCCGACGGGAGAACCTGTAATTTTCGTGTACACGAGCGCGCGAAATCGTCGAATCGTTTTTCATCGCGACTCTCCTAATCCTTCCATAGCGAAGAGAGAAATTACCAGCTTCTCGGAATATGTACCAGTCGTTGGCACGTTTCATTATGATAATTGACTGGAGGTAAACGAGGGCGATGTAAAAAACCGAGGAACCAAACGTGCGTTGAGTAGGTAGGGGAGAAAATTAATTTTTACCAAAGATTCGTGAGCCTCGCGGTCATTTTGGGTCGATCGTTGATGAAGAGAAAATTTAATTTTCTCAATAAACGGAAAAATAGTCAAATTCATTTTTAACCACCGATGTTCTTTACCCTCGATCGTTTTTCGAACTGTCAAGCATAAAAATCGAAGATTTTTATTTTCCCCGGAAGGACGATACGAAAATTCGTGAAAATTTTCATTACACTCGTTCGATGACTGTTGTACATCGAATTCTCTTCTCGTACAACTGGTATACCGGTATCAAGTTGGAATAGCGAGTATTTCGCGAAAGAGTCGTAAGTCACCCGGGGCGAACAGGAGCCTCGATTCGCGGCAACGACAGAAACCTACAAGAGAAAGAGAGAGAGAGAAACTGAGAGAAAAAAGAGAGAGGAGTCGTCCTCTCTCGCTCTGCTCGCTCCGATCATTATCCACGGCGGAGTTACTCTTTCCGCTTTTGCTCTTCTTCTTCTTCTTCTTCTTCTTCTTTGGCTACTGATCCTGAGCTCGCGCGCGAGGGTAATTGAGCATCCTTGAGATTTTCACGATAAGACACAGGCGAGAGGGAAGCTTTTGCACTTGGGCATACATACATACATACATATATACATTGAATGAGGAATAAGTGCGAGCACGCAGTGCGTGTACTACTGTGGTACACGCAGCATCCGAGAGAAACGGACGGTCCCTCGCTGCCGCTATTCCTCTCCTACATCTCGGACAAGTATACGCGTACTCTGTGACCACACTGTGGCGGTCGGCTGCCCCGGCGTAAGATTTATCGTCGTCGTTTTATTTTTACAACGGGATGTGTTATACCCGAGTGCACGTGTATAGATATATTTATATAAAAGCTTATATATATATATATGTAACGTATATGTACGTATATGTATAGTGGTATATACGGGACTAAGAAGCCGTGAAAAGACTCGGCGAGGTCGTGTACAGGACCTCGCGATCACGTACATACTTCGTACAGTCTTTGCTCGCCGGTTCTTTTTTCTTCTCATCGCCACCACCGACGACCGCAAGCCGTATGAAAAGTAATATGCAATACCGTATGTATGGCTCGATACCATTATATCGATGTGCGTTGTTGTGTCCACTGAGAGGGTGGGAAATGAGGGGGACTACGGGATCTCGTGAAATAAATCGTGTCAACACTGGTGGAGTGATAATATTGGGAGAGACGCAAGTGCGCTTGTTTTTTCTTCGTCGTTCTTAGGGTTGTTTACTTTTTGTTTTTTTTGAATTTTGATAATTTTTTAATATCGTAAGTGGAGGAGACTCGGAGAGTGGGACGATTTAGGGTTTTCTTTATTATTGAACAGAGAGTGTTTGGTTCGATGTAATTACAGTGTGTTTATGTTAAATTATAGACCAACTTACCGGACTCGATTTCCGCGATGTCGGTTGCCTTGTTGAGTCGTTCGACCGCGTGTACGACGCGTTTTTTCAATTTCGCGATGTCTCTCGCGGTCTCGAATTTGTTCCAGTTTAGGGTTGGTCTAACTCCCGAGGTTTCGGGATTGTCGGACTTGCGAGAGGTGAAGCGCAGTAACGCACCCAACGCAACGTCCGCGACCTCTTCCCAATCCTGTGTGAAAATTTCTTAAGCGTAATCGATTTGCAATTTCAATATAGTGTGCGATAACAGCAATTACACGGCGGGGCTTCCTGCTACGGGGTACGTACCGGGAGCTTGTGACTTCACGACGATATTAACATATACGGGAGAGCCGATAAGTACGTATTTATACGTAGGTGTATATTATGAAAACGCGCGTCGTGGCAGCTACGAAGTATCTCGGCGAATCGTCGATTAATAATTACACGCCGCGGAGTTTAATGTTCTGGTACGACACGCATGTATTACGTACAGTGAGAGCCTCGTTAACGAGCGCGTTTTGTACTTTACCGATCGACTTCCCCCTCTCCACGGGCAGCGCACGAGCGTCCTCACCAATGGGCCCGAGCGTCCCCACCACCGCGCTCGAGCGTCCCCACTACCGCGCTCGACAGTCCCCCACCACCGCGCTCGCGGGACCCGAACGGCCTGAGTCCCCGCGAGCTAGAGTGGGGAGCGGAAGACGCGGTTGGTTCGCGGTGAGCACCGAGCGACGAATGAACGCAACCGCTAACGGAGTTTACACTGTACAGGGTATAATGTATTATAACGATACAACGAGGGAATACACGAGAAGGGGCTACCGTGTACGAGCGTGCGATTCTCGTATGCACATCGCAGCGTCGCACAGAGAGAGAGAGAGAGAGCAATAATCTCGCACCGGCTGTGGGGTGCTTGAAGCGATATAAATCCATTACACGTGCGCTCGCGCGAGCACGCGTAGCTGGAAGTCTTCGAGGTCTATGTCGAGATTCGCACGCATATATACACACACGCGCTCGAGAGAGCTTCCAAGAGAATGAGGAGAGAGAGAGAGGGACCCTTTCGATTTTGCGGCGGACTGTTGCCCGTAACGCTCCCTCGCACCGAGAGACATAAAACTTTACGGACCTTCGGCAATGCGCGCTATATAGTTATTTAATAAAAATCAAAAGTAAAAGAAAACGAAAGATGCGAATGAGAAGAAAGAGAGAGAGAGAGGCAGTCAAAGACGATCGATGTTGGATGGCAAGAGAATGGAAATTGCCCGAAGCGTTGTCCTACGTCTAGAACGGTATCGAGGAAAAACTTTGGCGAAAGAGGGACGGGCTGGTAGTGAACGTACGGAGAGTGAAAAAAAAAGATAATAACAATTTTATATAGGAATTAATCGAGAATGCGAATCTTTAGAGGCGACCGAGCGCGGTCCGGGCACTTTAGCGCGCGTGCAATCGCCCTGTATACGCCTGTTCCATCTATACCAAGCGGCTATTACGTACAGTACCGTGATACGCGCTATAGCATATCGCACATATATATATAAATAATGCGTGTGTGGGTATACGTACGACATCGTCGCGCAACTGCGGTTCGAATCCGATCGCAGACTCGAGCATCGCGTACTTATCGTCGTTCACGTTCAGTCGTAGAAGTAGGAGCAGTAACCTCAGTGCGCACTGCAAGTCGTGACCGGCTCGCTCTCTTTCCTGCAATATGACATTTGATATTGCCTCGAGCCAAGGAGGAAGAACCCCTCGCGATATCGAGATCGCGAGTCTTATTCTTACGTTACGTCAGTCAAAAATTTTGCAGACAAAGAAGAAGAACATGCACGATTTTTCAAGCGGGTGTGTGAGGATTTTTATTCGTTACTATCGAGCGTACGCGTAGTCGTACTATAAGATAAATCAAGGATATTTACGAAGATAACGAAAGAAAATATTGTACGAGTCGAGCGTCGAACCAAAATAATCGAATGAAGAAAGAAACCGCGGTGTACAAGATTTTTTCCCCCGATCCCTCTCGTTTTCGCGCGTAATCATTGTGGAATCCCGGTTTTTTCGTTTTTTTTTCCTCCTCCCCTCCGTGACTTCCGATTAGCTCGAAGATACGAAAGCTCTCCGCCCTCTCGACGCTTCGGCCTCTTCCACTGTGTTGCGTCCGGCGATCTAATAAACCTACCTAACCGAAGAAAAGGAGAAAGATAGAGGCGCGCGCGGGAGTTTTAATACGGGAAGAAAGAAAAAAGAAAAAGCACGGAAAAGCCACGCGGAGAGAGAGAGAAAGATATGGTGATACGAGAGAAACGTGTGTGCGTGCCTCAGGCTAGAATGGAGCCGGCGCCGGCCTTCTTCTTCTTCTTCTTCTTCTTCTTCTTCTTCTGCTGCTTCTTCCTCTTCTTCTCTTCTTCCTTCTCTCGCGTTACGTCCAGTATGCGTCTACCACCATTATCTTACTTCCCTGTACGTATACTTGGATATTCTTACGAGGGTGAAGATAGAGCGAGAGAGTCAGGAGAAGAAGAAGAAGAAGAAGAAGGGAGATGGCGAGGTGGCGCGGTATAAAAGTGTATGTACGTGCTTTAGCCGTGGCCAAGGAACACTGTGCGCATGCATGTAACGAGCAATTACCGCTCGTGCGGCCGTAAGATCCTCCAAGTGGGCGAAGATCGTGCGATACGTCGATTCCAAGAGGGTCGGGAGACCGGTAGCGGCCAAAGATCGGGAATTCCTTTCCCTGACGCCGCGGAGAATCCTCCTCTCGATGTTTCTCAACTGGGTCGTCAGCAGCCCGATCTCATTCTGATGCATGTTTTCCATGCGTTGCAGATAAATGTATATACATATATTTATATATATATAGAGTGAGAGAGAGAGGGAGAGAGAGATAGATATCGTGCGTTTATGTGTGTGTATTTGTGTGTGTTATACGCAGAGGGGCAGCATGGTAGCGCGTGAACGGGAGCCGACGTTTTGCCGTCGCCGTCGTGGCGATGGCAAGAGAAGCACAAGAGAAAAACGAGGGTAATTAATCTGCGATGATAAATCAGACGTCCGTCTCTCGCGCGCCTCACACACACCGACCGTAACGCGAAAGATATATATATATATATATATCATTACTGCGCACTCGACGATCTCGCGCTCTCTTTCTCGATCTTGCCCCATGAAACGTTCTGACTTTCTTTCACACTCCGATATAGCACCGTTCCCGCCTACACTCGCGCTCGAGATCGTTCCTAAGAGAATGCTGAGATCTACATTCACGCGACGAGCCATTAAATCTTTCGGCCTGTCGGACTACGATCGAATCGCAAAGAAAGAAAGAAAGAAAGAAAGAAAGGAAGAATGAAAAAAAAGTACTTTCGCTTTACTTTCCCGAATTTATGGAAATGATGAAATAAATGAAATTTTTCAATCAAATAATTATATCATACATATAAAATTATATCAAATACGAGAGAATTAATTTTTGCATACGATATTCGGGATTATCGATTATTACAATTCAATAACAGTAAACAAGGTATTTCGTACGAAAGGAGATTCCGTTTCTCTCTCACTGACGTACACCGGTACACGTATACTTTCTATCCGCGAGCTCGGCATTCGTATATATCGCAGGTATTATTTGTTTATTTTTTATTTTTCATTTCGTTTTTTTTTTTTTTTTTTGAGAGCGAGGCCATAATCCCAGGGGCATTTTGCCTGCGGTGGATTCTCCGGGCTTGGTGTCTTCTCTCTCTCTCTCTCTTTTGCTTGCTCTCTCTCCGTCATTCTCGTTTTACAGTTAAGGACGATGCTACGATGAGATGCTCTTGTACAGAGAGCGAGTACTCGAGTGTCTTTGTGTATGTATGTATTTGAGTTTGTCTGTGTGTGTATCGATTATACGTACGTACGCGTGACGCGGACACGCATCCTCCTGCCGCGGCTTACAATCCGCGAATGCGCCGCCGCCGCCTGCTGCCCCGCGGTCGCGACTCCGCTGAATCTTTCGTTCGGGAAATCGGCCAGACGTTCGCGCGCTAGAGAGGCAAGCCCGAGCGAACGAGAACGGCAGCGAACGCGATGCGATATTTATTCAGGCCAAAGTACAATGAACACGAGGAATCGAAGGATCGAGAAAATAATATTTACGAAAATAAACGCAATTTTATATAAATACATAAGCGTAATCGAAGATAACAAAAATTACGAAAATATAACAAATATAATTGGCGAGGATCACGCGGTGAATATTTCATTTGCATTATAAATTTAATAATTTGATTTCGCAACGAAGCAATTTTTTTTCAACCTTAATTAATTATACATAGAAAAACAATGATCGATTTTTCTCGTCACTGGGTGTACGTCGAGCGAGTAAAAGAGTACGCGATGTCACAGTGTCAAAAATCCAAGCGCGATGCGAACGTTGTATAAAAATGTTTCGTGTGTGACGTCACTGCTCGATGGGGACAGAAAACGAGCGGTCGAACGAGAGGAGAAAGAAAAAAGAAATGAAATCGACGATCGAGAAAGAGCGAGGGGACCCAGAACCAGAGACAGACGTGTGTAGAGTACTCGTTATGTAGTATAATATGTGTCTGTATATATATAAACTTATATATATACATATATAAACCTTTATGTATATATATATATAAAAGTTGACTTACCGTGATCCGTTTAACGCGCTGACGAGTCGCGAAGTGGGCCTCGATCTGGCTCTGTACAAGCTGCAGATGGTTCTGACCGATCGTCGCGACGTAACTTCCGGGATATCGTGACTGGAGTCTGGCGACCAGCTGCTGAAGTACCAGGGTCATCGACAGCGGATCGTTCGATTGTATCCTGTAACGATTCGTGCTCGTGCCCGCTACTATCGTAACAACGTTACCGGTATGCGAATACTGCAATCCGAGAGCGTTCGAGCTCGATCTCTGCGAATGCTCGCCGATAAATTCTGCAGAATTTTAAATTCGTCGAGAATTCTTCTAAATCTCGAAGCATTTCTGGATGTGATATATTGGGCGTGTAATATACGAAGGACGATGATTAGAAAAGATTGTTTCAAGTTTTGAGAAAAAAAGAAAAGTCGGATATATCGTTAAATTCGACGATTATTTGATAAAGTTTGATTCTTAATTATTGAAACTCATCTACGATCGACACTTACCCGGAAATAGTTGGCTAAAATTGATCAGTGTCTTTTCCGTATTTTTTATCATCGCGGAGAACGAAGCGGTGTTCTCGGGTGGACAAGCGCGTAAAAACATTCTCAACGGTAAATTTGCGCTTTTTTGTAAAATTCTCAAATTTCCATCGTCGTTCTCGTACGTCGCGGTGATATTGATCTCGGCCGAAAGAGGCGGTAGATTTTCCGCTACGTGGATCATCGTCTGAAACACCTGACGATCGGCTGACGATTTTAAAATGGCGTTAAAAAAATCAAATTTTCTCCCACTCGTCGAGATGAATTTTTGTTCGTTTTCATCAATTTTTTTCTTCGCACTAACCGAGAGTCGAAAAAACGTAATAATTGTCGGACGCTACGAGGGGTCTATCGACTTTGACATTGACCTGAACATCGTGAAGTGGCGTGTACGAGGACAGTTCCACATTGACCCGGCACATAGCGCCGGATCTTCCTTCGTTATCGTCGCTCGTTTCCGCCAGAGGACAAGCCTCGAGATCCTTGGACACGTTGATAACGACGAGAAGTTCCGATTCCACGGTCCAATTCGCCAGTTTATCGGCTGTCGAGAAGCGAATTACGTAAAACTTTTAATAACAACTATAATTAAAACCATACACAGATATTTTTCTTTCTCTTCGTTATCAGTAAGGACGTAAATAAGTCGCTCGAGCGTCCCAACAAAAAATCAACAAAACAATATCGAAGCAAATAAATACCACGCGTACGAGCGTATAAACATTAACGATAATAATAATAAGGAATCAAACGGAAAACTGAAAAATTACGTATATTACCAGTGGCTGCCGATTCTCTCGCCTCTTTGCGCAACTCGAGTAGCTCATTTTCGGCGGCCTTGTAGTCGAATCCACGACGATGAAGAGGCGGAGCGATGAAGAGAGACGGCTCGGCGCCGAGGTAGCATGCCTCGAGCCGGCCTTCGTCCGAGAGGACGACGATGACCCCTTCCAAATGCTATTTACGTATATACATATATATACTCATATATATATATATATATATATATATTCATGTATAATAATTATTATAGCACAATACGTACACGTATGTGTTACGCGAACGAGAGAGAGAGTTGACAAGCTTGGCTTGAATCAGAGCGAATCACGAACAGATGAGATATTAACTCGACCAACTAAAGCACCAGATTGTACAACCATACACATACCTGGACATATAGATATATATATGTGTGTGCGTGTGTGTATGTGTGTATATGTGTGTGTATAAACTATATCCACTTGCAATTTCGCGGTCGTTACAACCGGACATTAAACAAAAGTAATAACGAAGAAAAATTAAACGAGTTCGTGAGTCGCTCGAGAGGTCGTCAATTTTTATCTTACATGGTGTATGCGCTTATATATATGTGTGTGTGTGTGTGTGTGTGTGTGTGTGTGTGTGTGTATGTATATATGGTACAGGAGACAAAAAGATACGAGCCAAAAGTTTACGAGTGGCAGTTTCCCCTCGAGGGTCAAAACGAGAGACCTCGAAATTCCCGCATCATTTCTTCTTCTTGCTCTACTGTATTCTACGCTATATATATATATATATGTGTGTGTGTGTGGTATATATAACGTGGTATGGTAACAAACAGTTTCGTCGAGTGGACCATTAGCTTATCGCGGCAATGGGACCCCGAGGAGTTTCCGAGTTTCTCGTTGGTGTCGAATGGCAAAAAGCCTCCTCTCCTCTTTTTCACCCCGTGAATATCCCCTTTTTCTCAAATCTCCGCTGGCGCGTTAAAAACCCTCGAGTGAATCCGTGAAAAAAGAAAGAACGAGTGGTTCGAGTGAAGAATGAAAGAAAGGAAAAAAAAGGAACGAGGAACGAACAATCTTGGCGAGAACTAAAAGAAATACCGAGAATGGAATTCATCGGATTTTCTTGTTGTCGTCGATGTGGAAAGAGGGTGAGATCGAGTCACCGGGAACGAGAGAAATATGTTTTCTCGTTAGTCGTTAATGCGTGTGAGAACTTTTTAATACGCGCGTATTTACGTCTCTGTGTTTGTACATGTTTCACAGCACGCACTCCGACCGATAAGATAAAGCTCGACGTGTGCCAATCGCGACGGACGCGACACCTACAAATTCTTCCTATTCGCGCCTCGCGTCCTGCTACGAACTCGCTCTCGATTTTTCTTCTTCTTTTATTTTGTATTTTTTTTTTTACTTCCAATTTGCAAGCTTTTGCTCGCTCTTGTACACGCGCGAAACATAGACCCAAGTCGAGTTCACATGGGGATACGAGAGGCACGAGTATTATTCGCGAACGGAGATTATCGCGCGTCGAGGATCTTCGAGCGGGAAACAAGCTCTCTCTACTCGAGTTCTCCGCCGATCTTGGATATTTCCATACACACACACACACACACACACACACACACACACGTGTGTGTATGTGTATGTGTGTGTCGATCCCGCGAGAAGGAAGAAATTCTATTGCAACACGGAAAATACCACACGGACGTGAGATAAAACGTGCCAGTAAAGTCTCGGTATTACACGCATCGAAGTGCGCACCGAGAGTCAAAAAAATCGGTATCGCGCATAGTTTTGCATTTTAAACGAGTCCTTCTTTTTTCTCACCCTTCGAACGGTTATACGTGGATAACGTAGGTACTCGCGTGGTCGAGACCGAAGTCGAGTACGGAAGAGGAACGCATCTCCGATGGATCGGAAACGAGAAGAAAAAAAAAAGTAAAAATAAAAAATAAAAACGGCCGATTCTGTTGCGGCGCGTGTATCGAAGGTCTCGATTTCGTTGTCAAAGGTCATCTCTTCTCTCGATTACTCGCTATCGTCTCGTTGCCGTTGATAACGAATCTACCCCGGTGTGTTGCACGTCACGTGTATGTATATATAAATATATAAACTACGCGATACGCCGAATGACAAAAAGAAGATATGAACGTACGTAGATATATGTTTGTGTGTATTCCGTTACTTTTTGTCATTCAACATTTATCGCGCCTTACGCGATACGTCCTGAATGAACAAAAAATAAAAGAAGAAATAAATAAAACGGATATAAATATTTGTCCGCTATTTTTGTCGTTATACGTGTATCGTCTCTTATACGCTATATGTCGAATGAAAAAAAAAGAAAGGAAAACAAAAAAAAACGAGGACCGATACGAGTGACGCGTTGCATGAATGGACCACTCGCGTTTCTCAGTGGCTTTACGACGGATCACGCGCGGATGCGTCGTTTTATCTCGAGCCAGCGAACTGAAATAATGATCGAAATTTCGTGCAATGTTTCATTCATATTATATTTGTGTGTTTGTATGAAAATTGGAGTTTGTCAAGTTTTTACCGAAGAATTGAGAAAAATGTGAAAATGGAGATAATGGCAGGGGGAGGGGGTAATATTGTTGCATTGTGATGAGGGTATTGTGAGATGTACGATCGAACATCGAGCTTTAGGCTTGAAAAATAATGAGAATTTATTGAAATATAAAATGTATCAGGATTTCGATGGATTTAAGAAAAAAAACGCGAAAAATCGATTTTTCACGGAGTTGTGAGCTTTTTTCCGCTATTTTGCATATAGACTTTTTTAAAGCGCGCATCAAGATCAAAACAATGACGTTAGGATCCTTCGGCTATTTCCATTTTTATGCCCGTGGCGATGGATTAAAAATCGTTATTTTTCGATCCTCGAGATCTCGGAAGGATTAATTAATTTATTTTCATCAAAAACGACTTTAACTTCCTACATTTCCACCCCGAAACGATCTTTCTCTCGATTTTCTCAAACGATCTATTCGCACGTTCTCTTTTCCCCGCGTGTAATTCTCAATTATTATTCTTTTTTTTTTCCTCCCTCGTCGTATCACATTCTACTCTCGTGTTAAACAGTGAATAAAAATAACTCGGTTGTATTGGCAATTGTAACGGGGGACGAAGGGAAAACGAGGGAGCGAACGAGCGAGTGAGAGAGGGAAGCGGGAAGCTGCCTTCGGGTCTCCAGCAAATTATGAATAAATAAGTTGACGAGAGAAAAACGAGAGAACGAGGGAGATGGAAGATCGTTAACTGGGTGCTCCGGTGACGACGAGGACAACGTCGTCGTCTCGTGTGTCCGTCGCGTAATTATAATTATACGACGTACTGTACATACATACATACATACTTCCATACACACAAACACACACACACACACACACACATATATATATATATCGATACGTGTGTCTGTATGCGAACAGTTTCTCTAGCACTTTGTACTCTACGAAAATAACTCTGGGGCTGCGCGAATTCAGACGTACGTATTAACTATCTCGCTTTATAATTGCCGAGAGCTAGAGAGATAGAGGAACGGAGCGATTAACTCGAATATATAACTCATATGTTCTTTTGCATATAACGTATAGATGTATAATGCTCTATCGGTGATCATTGCTTGAGGGAGATATAGATATATATATGTATAATGAGTAAAATACAAGTTTACCTGAAAGTGGGCTCTCGCAATGGCAACAGGTGTGAAAGGCAATTGTGCGGACCACTTGAGTGTCGTGGCTTCGTAAAGTAGAAGCGTGTCAGTGTCGGCGACAACGAGTACCATCAGTTTGCCATCCGGTTCTGTGTAAGAAAAAGACGAAGAAAAAAAAAACTAAACAAAAAACGTCACGCCCGTTAAGCGCACTGTTCTTTGCGATCAAGTTAAACACACACACAGACACACACACATAAATACATAGACACAAAAGTCTTATGTATATATTCGTACGTACAATGACGAAAAATTTACATACGACACGATGAATCTTGCAATCAAGTGTCGAGCAAATCTCGTTTATTCGATAATATCTCGAACGATGATTTATTCGTTGAAAAAATAAACGAGCATAAAAATTAAATGAACAAAAAAAATTACAAATCGGCAAAATGTTTTCGTGGATCGTTTGATGACCAGAAATATTTCAGGTTTCTTCATTTACTACGTTTAAAGTTTACTTTAGTCGAGTATTTTCATCGAGTACCTCGTATGTTTATATACATATGTTTATGTGTGTCTATAGGTTGCATTTACCGATTACGTAAGCTCGAAAGCAAACTGGATTGTACTCGAGTCTCTTCGAGTATTTTAGAGCCGTACAATTGTCGCGGAAGCAGTAGAGATTCCTCTCCGCCAGGACGACGATACCGACCTCGAAGCTGCTCAACGTGACGGCCTCGATCCCGAGGACAGCCTCGCCGAGGTTGTACGTCCAGTCGGGCTCCAGTCCTCCTCTCGTACCATCGACTTCAATGTCCCTTGCGACGTCGCCGCTTCTCCCGGATTCTGCTACGTTCTGATACCTATACCGTCTCTCATTTATACTCGCGACGATTAAACCAACTCCGAGTACTTTACGATCGTAGGAGACAAGAAAAATAAACAAACGAACAAACAAAAAAAAAAGGAAAATAAACGGAAGAATAAATGCTCGAGAACGCGTTGTCGCGAGAAACTTGGAACGTGAATACGCAAATCCTTTCGAAGATACGGAAATGACGAATCATTAATTTTCTTGATAAATAAAAATAATCAATAATCTCACTGTGATGTAGGTATAATCAGGAATATATTCACGAGTATTTACGAGACGAGAATACGAGAAAAATCTTATTCGACTCGTGATCACGAATCGAACGTACGTTTGATCATAAATTCAAAAAAAATCAATCGATATTAGCAAATAATGTTACACGTAATGTCAAAGTTTGATATTCGAACAGTAGAGAGAGAGAGAGAAAATTAAAAAGAGAGAGAGAGAAGGGAGATGGAAATCACCGAGCGAGAGTCAAAGTGATGAGGCAACGTTCCTTGAAACATAGTCGGGAATAATAACTGCGTTTAAACGTCGAAAGAAAATTTCACAATGGCAACATCCAGAGAGACACCAGAATAAAATGAAGCTACGAGTCGAGTGCATGAAGCATCCAGGCTTTATGCAGTTTCTCCGCTAGTCTCGCGGCTGCCGTTGGCTGGTTCGCTCTGCGGTGATCGCGTCTCTCTCTCTCTCTCTCTCTCTCTCGGTTGTGCATATCTCCCGCAGCAGCCTCAGCAGCATAAGCTCGACTCTACTCGTATATGGTTATACATACCTCGTAACATACATTATTCATCGGGAATATACCACTCGACTATTTCAACCTGCGCTCGGCATAAGAATCCCCCCCGACCCAACCGTCTCCCACCCTCTCTTCCTCATCGCCGCAATTCCGACATACATATTTATATGGGCGTGTGTGTCGCTCTCGTGCGCGCGCGCGCACACACATTTGGACCGCGTAGATTTAGCGTGTGCAAATCGCGTCTATGTTGTCTCTAATGGTACGGTGGTCACCCAGTGGTGTATTACGATACGGGACGAGGAGGGACATCGACGATAAACGATATCCGTGTCTGGTAACTCGCGTTCGTGAAGAAAAATGAAAAAATAAAAAATGATGAAACGAGAGGAAGAAATCATACGTATATTATAACGAAAGAATATCTGCACGAATGCAAACGTATTCGTGGATATTTCGCGCTCCAGAGAGAGAGAGAGAGAGAGAGAGGGGTTGAAGGAAAATATTCGATAGAAAAGGAAACACGGTCGTCGTTAGAATAATAACGAATGGATCGAATTTTCCATTTTTTTTTTCAAGTTTTTGCCGAAAAGTTGTCAATTTTGTTTCTCAAATTATTCGAACTTTTGATGAAGAAAGAGATGAAAAAGAAGAAGGTTGGCTCGAGCACGTCCCATACCGCTTGTCTATTAAAATGAGCCGACGTTCTCTCCTCTGATTAGATTTACGATACATAAACAAGCGAGTTAGCGATACGCGTGTATCTTACGTATCGAAATATATACATATCTATATATATGTATGTAGGAACGATTTGCAATGCTTCGTGGTACGTTCGATACGTACGAAGCTCTCGTGTGGCGCAGAGAGTGACCCGTCTATGCGTCTCTCCGTAATATATCATGCGGCATACTATGTATGTACAATTGTCGTGTGGCCGCGGAGCGAGCACGTTCCAATTAGCAAAAGAGACGAGAGATTGAAACGCCCGCTCTGAAACTCCAACGCTACGGAACTCGCCCGTCAGTGTGAGAAAGAGAGAAAGACAATTACACATAGATATATATATAATGAGAAAGAGAATGAAAGAGGGAGAGAGAGAGAGAGAATGAAAGAGAGAGACAGAGAGCCTGAAGCAAGTGTGCAGTTTTGCGTTCCTCCTCGACTCTGGTGCACGGTGCTATCGCGAGCGACTACGTTCGTCGCTGCGAACGTCACTCGAATAATATAATTGTGTTTTCCGTCGCGTGGGCGCCAATTCCTTTTTTTTTTCTTCTCTCTTTCCTTTTTCTCGTCTTTTGCTTTTTGTCCTTCCAGTTTTCGTTCCTCGCATCGCCAACTGTTCATTCCCTCTCGTTCTTCGTTCTCCGAGTAATAATCGGTTTTTCCCGTTAGTTATACCAAACTTATACGGAGCACGAGGTAAGAGAGGGATAATGACGATCGTTCGATGGAAAAATTCGCTCGAATCGATAGAAAAATTTTATAACTGTAATTAAACGGATGATTATTTGTATTTTAACATCGTTGAGTTACGTTCGATCGTAAATCATTTATAATTGAGATGAACGTGATTAATTACTCCGAGCAGTATTAACCCGAGTTCCCGTCCAAATGCAATGTATAAGTCGAGCGTTACGGAGGGTTTGTTCGTCACGAAATTACGTGGAAATCGCGACGAATGCAAGAGAGAGAGAGAGTCAGCAGGTTCGCAGCTTTCTGCCGGGAGGAATGCGACGATAACGTACCTGTAACATTCCAGAATCCAGCCGGAACTCGGTGTGACGAAGACGTCGTTCCGGGAAACGTAAACAAGCGGCTCGGGCAGCAGACGATTGTTGAACGTTTGACGAAAGGTACGGGCCTCCTGCTCGTAGAATACGAGCGTACCGTCGAGGAATTGTACGCAAAAGAAATCGCGACCGCGAGCAGCGCCGAACGGTCCAGTCGTCAGGGAGGCTGGAAAACGCTCGAGCTCGTGCTCGTAAACGGGATCGAGGGTGCATCGATCACCTGAGGACAAACGAGGCGCGTGTCTCGTTAGTGTACGTACGTACTTAAAAAAATAGAAAAACAACAGAAATATCGTCGTCGTTGTATTTTTATCGTTTTCGTTCTTTTTCCATTTTTTTCTTCTTTTATTTTTGAACGTAAGAAGAATTGCGATATCGGAGAAACTTTAAGGGTACTTTGTGCGGTATAGGCGTGTGATAAGAATTGTAACGGCGTGTGGCCACGAGGACTGATAAAAAATTCAATAAATTATTTGAGAAAAAAAAGATGTTTATAAATATAATTGAATAGAATACGTGTTTGACTCTTTCTCTCTCTGTCTGTTTCCCAATAGAGCACCGATTTTAGCATCACTGCGCAACCACCCGCGTCACATTTCGCCCACGGATCTCGCTCTTTCGTCGTGATAACCCCGGAGTTCCGTCCAGGGGCAGATATGCACGATTAAGGGGACGAGCTATAATTAAATAAATTGGGAAAGAAATATATTCCCGGCGGGTAAGATCGTCTGACGAAATTCATTATTCGATTAAAATTCATGTTGGCTATGTATATATATATATATTTATACAAGTCGTCCGTGAGCAATTAGATATATATAGAAGAGATAAATACAATATACGCGTAATTATTTTCGTGCGACTCGAGCAAATTGAATAAGCAACAAGCTGCGAAATCGTCAAGATATAAAAATAAATTATCGTTTCTTTTTCTCTTTTTTGCGAATTAATTATCGTACATCATCACCGATATTAATCGATCATCGATTTTACTAGCAAAATATATCTTCGTTTACAAGATATTTCTTTTTTACTGTTTTAGAAAATAGAAAAATTCTTCGAGGAGAAAAAAAACGTCGATAGGGAGGTTTGACTATACGTAAAGCAGGGAAGACGCTGTACGAATGGCAAGAGAGATAGAGAGAGAGAGACAGAGCGGAAAAGAGGGATAATAGCGAGTGCGTGCTAAGAGTTCGTGGGCTCGACGCGCACTGCGTGTTAAAATAAAAAGCACGAAAAAAAACAACAAAAAAAACAACAAACAAAAAAATAAAGCAACGAGTTCGACGAACCGTGTTCGCTCGATTCTTGACTGAGTCCGATCCTGTAAACGACGAGCTTCCCGGGCGTGAGTATCGCCAATCGAAGTTCCTGAGAACCCCTGTAACAACGAGCGATTACGATCTGTGTTTAAGGTGACGTAAAATGACCGGACCGGACGGGAAATCGAGGCTGTCGCCTCGTCTCACGCGCGCCAGCCACCGGGAGAATTTTTGCATTAAAGCGAGACAGTTGCTCGGTCGATTCCGAGCGTCTTGTCGCTCGTACTTGGCTCGTTTCAAAAGAAAGAGAGAGAAACGTGTATATAGAGAGAGAAAGAGAGATTGAGAGTCAGAGAGAGAGAGAGAGGAAGAGAGAGGAAGGAAGATGGAGGAAGAGGAGGAGAGTAAAAGCCTTAAGAGTGAATGCTAATGAGTTCTCTCTGTCGGCGAGCCGCGTGTCGGAGAAGAAGGGACCGTCATAAGCGCCGCGGTATCGAGAATGCAACGAGAATCGAGGGACGATGCTAATGATCCTGAAAATCTCGATCTTGCTGTATAACCAAATTATCCTCGTATATACGCGAACGCGGTGTACGCCCTTTTCGAGATCCTCGAAATAGCAATATGAGCAAAGTACAGCCGGAAGAAGAAGGACGAGTCTTTGAGATTGAAAGAAAAGACTACGATAATGTCGCGCTAAGAGCGTATCGATGATTTACAGGACCTTTCTCCTTCTTCTTTTTTTTTCTTTTTTTTTTGGAGCGAACAATTTCCTTGAGATAACTCGGTAATCTCGAGGAAGATCCGAAAGAAAGATTTACCGTGAAGAGACAACGAGAGGAGAGAGAAAGAGGGGAGGAGAGAAGACGCGGAGAGAAGATTTAGAGACCACGTGGAACGAGTTTAGCAATACGCGAGGATAAAATATTGCAATGTGAGGCAAACAGTCCGACGAGGCTAATAAATCATCGCTCGATCATTGGTCGAACCGATCGACCAGACTTCCAGCTGTAAACGTTGAATTGGTGACAAATAAGAAGGTTTAATGAATTTTAATTTACAAGCCGATTGATAATAATTGATTATTATATATACGATCCAAGTTTTATCGACCATTAACAAAAAAAATCAATCTTTCGCGAAAGAAGGAACGTCATAAATTTTAGCATTAACGATTTAATTTCGTTTTTTACGCTTATAACGTTACTAATTCGACGAAGTTCTCGTTTAAAGGATCGAAATTACGCGACGTTGTATAAATTTTGTCGCTAAACGCGTACGAAGGCTCGACGTAGTATCGTTTGAAAAATTGCCTCGCGTGTTTACTCGATACATAGGAAGACAGTTTATAAAACGTAGCATCGACTAGATCTTCTCCTCGACTCCGTAATTTTGGAAAAAAATCGACGGTAAAGTTGAAATCAACTCTGGAGATTGGCTTTTGGATATTTATGCGTATAGCTATACACGTAGTAGTTTATAAAGCGCGTCGACTTTGCAACCCCTCGACGACGATGCCCGAGGGCGCTTGCAAACAGAGAGAATTTCATTCACTACCAACGTCTCGGCGAACGACGAGCGGAGAAAAGAAAAAGAGGAAGGAAAAAAAAGTAACGCGAAAACACGTCTCTCCGTGTGGCTCGTAAATATAAAATTCAACAATGGACTTAGGTAAATTGAGGGAAAGAGAAAATGCTGGAGCAGAAGCTGTGTCGAGCCTAATTGCCGGCGCCAAGAGTAAACGAGGCGAGAATGCAGTAAACCCGAGGCTTGGTTTAGTCTCTCACTCTCTCTGTCTCCCTTGTTGACGTTTATCTAATAAAATACCGTGTTACTGGTCTAGGTACTGCGTTAATACCCCAACAGTGTAACGCACTATGAAGAAATACGCTATAGACCCGTTCGACCGAGTCGTAAAGTCTAATTCACGATGTCCGTGGTAAAAAGAGAACGGTCTGTATTTTTAATTCATTATTTTTCTTTTTTTTTCTATATGAATATTTTATTTTTAAACGTTGGATCGACGGGTAATTAATTTTATCGCGAGGTGTTTAAATATAAATTCGTGTATTATTATTCGTTGGGGCGTAGATCGTTAATAAAAAATGAAATGATATAATTGATAATAATCTTGTTTACGGGTTGTCTTTACTCACGAGACGAATTTTCCAGCTTTGAGATCGATTATACAATCGGCCACTTTCGTCTCGATCATCAAATCCGTGAGTTTGTAACCCGTTGGTGCTTTGTTCTCGTCAACCCATTGGGACGATGGACAATATATTCTGAGATTTCCACTGTGACTACCGACAACGATAATGTCGCCTTTATCAGGACCGAAGAGCGGTGAGACTAACAAACTCTGTCTATCGAATGTCTCGTTCGTTCCACAAGCAGTTCTCCACCATTCTTTCGTCTTGAACAGAGACATTGTTTTTTTTCTTTCTCTTTCTTCGTGTGTTTCAACTATTCACCTCGCGTGTATCTCGCGTTTGTAAGTAGAGGCTTCCCGACCGAGAGAAAATTGTACACTAGAATGGACAAGGAAGTATGTAAAGGGGTGGTTGGGTCCGTTGTCATGGAGCTTTTTCGCCAAAACAGTCGTCTACGATCCCCTCTGACATAACCTTAAAGAATATTGAAGTATTTTCTTGTTCTGCAACGTAACTCAAATACTATTTGTTCGAATAGAGTTATCAAAAATGTGATTTGAGAAAAAAAAATGTTTTTCACAAGAATAAGCGTTGTTTCGAAGTTTTTTCATAATTAATACCGCAGTTACTTATTACTAATTGTTATTAATGCGAATAATTTAACAGAGTAACAGTCTTGTAATGAAAGAAATATGTTTTTTTGTGGCGTTGATAATTCTCTTGATCTCGTGTAATGACAGTAATGAAATATGAAGCTTGCAATTTCGACCGCTAGAGGGCAGCACCTCACGCGCCTAGCATCGATTACTTCCGCTCAGCCGTGCCACCGCGAATGTCACGGAGCAGACGCACCAAGTCGCACTGTCAGGTGTGTCGGAGGATCCGTCAAATAATATTGTTTACAACGGATCGTAGCTTCGTCGAATCATCAAATTGCTCGATCCTTCACAATGGAGCCTCAGGATATATATTACAACAAAGCAGAGTACGTTGGAACGGTAAGAACGAAATCTTGTCTCGTGTAATGTCAAATATACGACAAGCTCGAACATAACCTCAAAAGTGAACGACGGATTTTAGGCTTCGGGCAATAAAGTTAGCCGTCAAACTGTTCTCTGTGGCTCGCAAAATATTGTTCTTCATGGAAAAGTGATCATACAGTCAGACGCGATTATTCGGGGTGATTTGGCCAATGTCAGAACCGGGCGTTACTGTATTATAAGCAAGAACGTTGTCATAAGGCCGCCTTTGAAGAAATTCAGCAAAGGGTAACCGCGATAGCAATAATTATTCATTTTTTGCATTGTTCCACGTATTCTGGCAATAATATATAAGATTTTTCGATTTAATACATTTTCAGAATCGCCTTTTTTCCTCTGCAAATGGGCGATCATGTTTTCGTTGGAGAAAGAGCTGTTGTAAACGCAGCGGTCGTCGGATCTTACATTTACATTGGCAAGAACGCAGTCATAGTAAGTATTTTTCTTTATTCCTTTATTTTTGTATAATTATCTCGAATTTTACATGAGAAACGTTTGATATTAATGTATTTTCGTTTCGCAGGGAAGGCGCTGTATTCTCAAGGACTGTTGTTACATAGAAGACGGAGCGGTCCTTCCACCCGAGACCCTAGTACCTTCCTTCTCGCGTTTCGCCGGCAATCCTGCTGTTTGCGTCGAAGATTTGCCCGAGTGCACGCAAGATCTTATGCTTGACTTTACAAAAAATTATTATCAACATTTTCTACCCGCCCAGAAATAATTAACGCTGTATAAATTTACACTAAAAAATATATATATGTATGTGTACATATAAAATAACACGTGTCTCAGTCATAAATGAATTATCTGCAAATATTTACGAGAATTTATACGAACAACAACAAATTTACACTTTATACGAACAAAAAAGATCGATAATCCATTTTCTTACTCGAACCTTCCAAGAGAACATTAAACTCATTCGGCAAATTCGATCTCTGATAATTCTTCCTTGATTCGCGACGAACTCCTGTCGGAACAAAATTAATGATAATTCGGGATGTATTAATTCGACGAGTATCTCGCATAAAGTTTTGCTCTTACCACTTGTTCCATATTACTTCGAGAAATAGAATACCGAGAGTAGCGGCAATGCCATAAGCGACTGTCATGAGAGCGGCATAGCATTCGGTTATGCCAACGCTCAGGAAACTATTCTGTCCGTGA
Source organism: Netelia inedita (assembly GCA_964017225.1). NCBI lineage: Eukaryota > Metazoa > Arthropoda > Insecta > Hymenoptera > Ichneumonidae > Netelia > Netelia inedita. The sequence continues at coordinate 40,734,247 of OZ024921.1, forward strand.
CAAACGGGTTTTTCAGGGAAGAGTCGCGATGTCTCGCGATACTGGAGGCCAGTTTCACGAATCCACAGAGCACTGTCGATTTGAGCTTGTAATAATCCTTGGAGATAATAAAATAAACTCGGTCTTATATTTTCTCACCCAACGCGAACGATTTCGAGGTACGGCGTTTGCTTTTGTACGATCAGAAGTGGTTTAAGGACATTTAGGTAATCGACCTCGTGAATACCGCATTTTTCATCCTCCTCGAAAGTTTCCTGCATCAATTGATAACCGGCACTGACTTCAACGTGAAAAGCGAAAAGACCTTGTCTCATACGACGTATACCCTCGTCGAGAGACATCCAAATTCCCTTTTTCCCTTTGACTGCCGTTTCGTAGAATTTCTTTCTCTCCGGATCTTGAGCAGCCTGAAAAGTTTTCCACGATTTGCTCGAGAAAGACAGAAGTAGGAAGGTCGTGAAGGAAAATTCTGGTACGTTGCTAATGTACGTTACGTGGGAAGGACACAACGAGGTTGCACATTGAAAGAAAATTACCTTAAAGTAATAATGATTATAAACGACGTCGTAAATACCAAGTTTCAACGGACTGTTCAAAAGATCGGAGAATGTGTTGATCGATGTCGCGGTCGATTGGAGAAGAGCCACGATGTTCGCGGTGTAAGAAGCATAAAGACTGAGAGCCGATAGGAGAAGCATGAGAACTATTATACGAGCAGGTACAGCTCGAGGCTCGTAGGAAGAGCCTACGATTAAAACAAAATTAAACAATACAAATTTTTGGTCCATTCTCACTACGGTTGTAACGAATTATTCGTATTCGAAGTTCCAGACTCGTCACCTTGCTGCGAAACTGCACCGATAACAACGAGAAGATCGTCGCTCAACGATGGAACTTCGTTAACGTTACTGGACACATTTTGCTCGGATATTTCCTCTTTCGATTTCATGGAGTGTTCCCACTTCATAGCCAAGTATAAAAGGCCGATGACGAGAATGAGAAAGACACCAATGGCGACCCATACCGATCGTCCAAACGGCAGAGTGAACAGATTGCTGACATAAGACAGCGGAGGTCGTCGAAATAAAAACTTGGACCTACATTCGTCCGATATTAATTCGTCAAATATCTATATCACGTATACTTATAGTCATAAGTGAATATCATTGGCCTTAATTTGTATATGAGAAAAGTCGTTGGACAGTTTGCGTACTTGTGTTACAGACAACGACGTTGCTTTGTGCCATTCGACATTTAATGATACAAATTAGCAATGATATAAGCTTGTCGATTCAATTCCAAGTGTATCGAGCGTCACTTAACAAATACAATCGATACAATTTTTTGTTTAACCTGTCTTTCGTCTTACCCAGTCGGCGTGTACAATTGTACATACTCGACGACTCCGATACGCTCGGGTGTGAAAAAGGTTGCTGTACCACCCAAATCTATTTCACGACGATCCAGAAGTCCAACCATACCGCTCCATGAGCCATTTTTATCACGGTATCCCCAAGTACTTTGCCGCGTGAAGTTGATTCTATGAAATTTCTTAGATGAAATATCAATCATATTTCTTTGATTGTATCGATCGTACGATAGTTTCGATAAGAAGAAATTTTTGTGACGTATTACGAGATATCGTAATGATAATTTTTATTTTCCTGAATTCTTTATTGAACTTGGTGAATGGAATCTTGGAGCTTTATTTAACTCACGTTGCGTTCATTCGTCTTACTAGAAGAAGCATCCAAGGATAATTAGCTTTAGTCACCGCATCCACGTGCTTGTCTCGATAATCTTCCAGATGATTAAGCGTATCGTCAGTCGTCATCTGAGATAGGAAAGAGAGATGAGATAAGTGAAAAACCGTTCGACGCAAAATTACATTTTATAAGGGGCTTTCCATTTCCTATCTGTTGGAAATGAAATTTTTAATCAAAAACAAACATGGGTGAGATGGTTCTCTCACTTATCCACTTTGCAAGATCGTAGATCTTTTTCCACGAAGCAAGACGCTATTTCCTCGGAAATTCTAATTTAATTTTGATCTCAAATCGTTGATTAAATTCTAGACCCAAAAAATCTATCCGATAATAAATCGATTATTTGCAATTTACCACGAGGCAAGACTTGAGATTTGTTTGCTGAAGGTTCGTTCGCCTTCTGGACGTAGGCAAACGATCGCGAAAAATCAAACCCTCGTCCTTGATCCAATATCCTCGATCCTCGACTATCACTCCTTTCTGAGGACTCGGACGATAGGGCGATAAGAGCTTGATGTAATTATCATGAATTCTATAGCCTAGAATAACTTCGCTGTCGGGAAAAATTTCCAAATCACGAAAATTCTCTTCTATACGAGAAACGTCGTTCTTCTCGATCAAATTATTTGTATTTTTCGTTGCATTTTTTGAATCGTTGATATTTCCGAAATCTTGAAGCAACAGCCATTTGGCTGGGGCGATGAACTTTCTGCTCCGACTCGCCTGTTAAAGAACAAAATAGAACAAAATTTTTCGGATCGTTCTTTAGTTCAATGAGAATAAAAAATAAGAATTTAACACACTCTTTTCAATTATCGACGTACATTAAATTTATACAGTACGACAGTACGACGTATTATCATTTTAATCGTATTCGTTCGTGTTAACCCGCTACCCGAGAGTCGATAGATAAAGATCAAAACGATCGACAAAAACAGTTTGTTGAAATCAAAGTACGAACAGAAATTTTGATGTTTCAATTGCGATATGGTTATATAATAAACAGTATAAAACTGTGATACGATTGAGATTTGAACAGATTTTTTCTTCTCGTTAAAAAATTCACAAAATATTGTCAAAATTTTCGCAAGATCATCGATTAATACCTCGATTAAAACGTCAAAAGCTCCAGGACAGTCGAGGTCTAGAACGATGAGATTTCGATGGTCGATGCTCATCGACGAAACCCTCGAAATATCGATACCTTTGAAAGATTTCCAAATCTCGTGCGTTACACGTTCACGTGACATTTCTCGAGAGAAATCAAAGCTTTCCTCTGAAATCGAGCGAACGTTGTAACTTCGGAAAGAAATTGATCGACCGGATCGAAATTATCGAATTTATATCGACGTTCGATAATTCGTACGATCGAGATGAAAATATTGTTTAATGTCAACGAACCGTCGTTGAAGCAGAGGAGAGCTGTGATTGTCGACGGTGAGAATAACGACGAAGAAGCATCGACGATGAAACTTTTGATCGTCACGTCGATCCGACGCGAATCGACGATTCTCGTCAAACTCAAGATAAGAGTAAAAATCTTCAAAACTTCGAACATCCTCGTGTCGAAACAATGGCACGGTGTCTCGAACCTCTACAAAAATCAGACTGAGTCCTCGGCGAGATTGAAAGGCAAGTTAAAAAAAAATTGCTTTCTTATCAACGTTTTCGGTACTTTCGATACAGCGACTGTTTTATTTACGAATATTTGATAAATTCATGCGTTCGAGGAGAAGAAAATTGATGTGATTCGATTTTTCTTCGTACACGTGTCATTAGGCGTTATGGAAAAATAGCGATAAACCGATTCGCGAAGGCGAGGGTCAATTTTATTCACTCTACATGCTCGTATCGCGTGTTCGTCGTCATTTGTGATTGATTATACGGCGAGGAAGAAGGTAAGAAGAAAGATAGAGGAAAATTAAGGGGTAGGACGAATAATGAGTGGGCCAGAGGAACGAGCCAACTCTCAACGTTCGTGTCAGTTGTTTAGAAATCCCTTTACTCCTCTCTTCCACTTTCCTTCTGTAAAAAAACAATGTCTCGGTTGCTGTGTACTGTTAATTTCTCACGAATTATCGATATAAAAATCGTATTTTCAAAAATACAATTATCGAGCGTTATCGAAAAGAAAGAAGCTCTAAATTGAATAATTATTCAAAAATAAAAATTATATTATAGATAATATAAATAATAATTATATAAATACTTACAATGTAAATAAATTATACAAATAATATTAGATCGTTGAAAAAAAATTGTTACTATTTCGATACACATCGATTATTATTTTAATGGTTCCTCGTCGATTTCCAACACTTTTGCGTGAGAGCAAAACAAGCCTTTCGACAAATTTAACGAATCAAACGGATCAATGATCGCGCTTCACGTGCTCTCTCGTGTTTTTACGACATTATACTCGTATGTATATTGTTTCATCATACTTTATGATTTTACGATCGCGATGATTCGAGAAGTCTTTCCGTTCGCGCGCTGTGTATAAACGGATTTCGCGTATCGTATACACGACGAGAGGGATATCCAAGCGAATTGCGAGTTCTCCGTGGTCCCCGGATGACAAATTTAATTCCGCGGTTTTCGAGAAATTTTCCCCTTCGGCCTCGATCTTCCCGCATGAACAATGTTTTATTATTGCTTCGATATTTCAGCAATCTCATCTCGATTATCATTCGTAACAATCGTTCACCCAATAACGTCGTAATATCGTGCTACGACGATCACGCCTCGTCGAAGCGATAACGATCGTTGACGGAAAGAAATTAATACCAAAAAAAAGAAACGTTCGCGTAGCTGGCAAAACACGTGGCTATCGTCCTGTCTTCACGTGTTTCGATTAAACGAGAGGCCGATATTGATGTCGCACGCTATAAAACGTGATATCGCACTATATACATATATTTATATGTATAGAGAGGGAGAGAGAGAGAGAGAGATGCATTATCTTAATCACCAGACACACGGCGAACGCTCTTTCTCTCGATAAGTTGTAAAAGAAGATTTATAACAATTTTTCATTCCACCGTTGTCACGAGACGACGCTGATTTTGTTCTCTTCCCTTCGTGCGATTTCTTCGTATATAGTTTTTTTTTGCATACGTGAGAAAAATTGTAAATTCAATAAAATAAACGTAAAAATGATCAATTTGATTTAAAAATTATTTTTATTTTTCTCATTTTGGCGCGTAGATTACGCTGAGCTCGATTTTCAAAACAAGTCGAGTTTTGTGTGCGCAAGTGTCGTTGCGTTTGAAAAGATGGCAATAGTCTATTCCATCGAGTGTACGGGGAGGCTAAGGCCGTTTAGCGGAGAATCACATGGATAGTTCGCGTGGACAGCCAGTGATTGGCGCATGGGAGCGAGCCTCCGGCACATGCTTCGTCTCGTGCAGCTATTTTATCAGTGTCAATTCATTCCCGAGAATAGCAACGGGAATGCTACGTTTTATTAAACACTGATAAACGATCCATTGGTCTTACAGGTGTTCGATTGTGTGTCCCTGTGCGATACGCGAGTATTTATTTTCGAGAGAAAGAACGACGCGAAAAATGACAAATTTTTTAACAATTACTGATAACGATTTTCTCTTTCTCTCTCTTTTCTTATCTGCGACACGATATGGCGATGCAACAATTGCAACTCAACCACGTTGATATTTGAATACGATTTATTCTTATGCCCGACCTTCGACTGTCTGAAGGACGAGAAAACTCCTGACACCAGGATGAATTAAAAAAAAATAGTGTTGACCTTTCGATAAAAAAAGCTCGACGGTTTATTTCTGTTTTAAAAAGACGATAAAATTTCTGAAAATAAGAAAATTGTTGAATCTGTAAGATCTGATGAAGATTCGAGCAATTTCTAAAATGCGAAGATAATTTGTTAAATAAGAAAATTATATTTTCGCTATAGAGCGAGAGCGACGAGTGAGCGTAACCCGCTTTCCGGTTACGAGTGGACACGACCAGACGAGGTCTGTAGGTCGAGCGACAACCTCGACTTCCAGATGAAGGAAGTGTTCGCTTTGGTCGAGAAAAAAAGAACAAAAAATGGAAAAAAAGACAAGCAAAAATTTTCCGCCATAAAAACGGATTTACAAAAAAACGATAAAACACCGCCTAACGGCAGAAGTAGAGACAATATTGGCGCGGTCTATCTCGTTTTCCGTCGTGATCTCTTTTAACGCCTGGATTAATCCATGAAAAAAAACGACGACGATGGTAAAAGAGACCGAGAAACGTGACGACGTAAACACAATTACGTGTTTTTCTTACGATGATTTACCGAAATCGTGGTGGTACCACGACTAACTTCCTCGTTTTCGAGCCCTTGAAAGAGACAAATAAAGAATTAGTATTAAAACCACGATTTAGACACTTATTTTTCATTGACTGCCAGCAATAATTTTGTTTTTTCTTTAAAAAAATTAACGCCTGATAATACGTCTGGCGTGTTCGAACTGGGTTTCGAAAAATAAGAGAGGAAAACGTCATAGAGCGTCTCCAAAGGCAATTATGCGTCTCCGTAGCACGAAGTACGAGCCATTGAAAAAAATGGACAAGATTGACGGCCGACCGAGTTTACCGTAAGATACGAGAAGCCTTGGTAAAATCGTTGAAATTCATAAAGCAGAAAAATTGAATGGTTGTCGCACATCGACGTGCGACTCGCTAATCATCGAGAATGTCGAACCTCTCGACGTATCGTAAAACGGGCGTTAAATTGAAAATGGAAACATATCCGCGGCGATGATCCTATCCCTGGAACATTGACAAAGGCCGCCACTTTATTCTCGCCGAACATCCAACCGACACAACGTAATTAAACCCGGAAGAAAGACGAGTGGGTCAACAATTTTCGAAATTTTTTTTAAGAATATTTTTGTCCCGTATAGACATCGATGCAAGTAAAATCTCTACCGTGGGTATACAATTTTACAAACACAGCTCGAGTGATGTAATTAAGAAAATTAAAAAAATTGTAAACGTGGAACGTCAAAAATGATTAATTTCTTTTTTTCCTTTAACGTTGTCATATTTTTCTTAATTAATTTATTTTTAGAGCTTATGTCGACCGTAAATTGCTCGCTAATCACGAATTCGTGGGTCGTTTTTGGCTCGCACAAAAAACGATACGTGAAAAGTTGAAAAAACGTGAAATTTTACAGTTTTTTGGAGTTTTCGTCCATTAATCTCGAACTATCGTAAAAATAACCATCATTTTCGCGATGTGCAGAAAATTTCCGATCGAATAAGACCACTTTCAATTATCTAAAACGGAAAATTTTTATTTTCGCCCACCCCCTCGAATCGTAAAATAGGAAATTGGGCTAAAAAAATCGACGTTTCGCAATTGCTTCTTTTAATCGAGTCTATAAATATTAACAAATTTATTCTCTCCTTTGTATCAATTAATCTATATCTTATCAATCCATTCGATTAATGAAACAAACGCTGATGTCGTATACAAAAATTTAAAAAACGACTAGGATCTCTGCGTTTCGCGTCATTAACACCTGCGACGTTGAAAAATGCGTCTAATCAATTATGGACCGTGTTACGTATCGTTACGATATGAGATAATGTTTTCGCGGCAAGTGTTCGCCGTCTTTCGAATCCCAGCTCGTCTCGATTCCACGCACGAGAGATATCCGAGGACATTTGTACATCTACGACGCTCAGGGACAATGCCACGAGAGAAAGAGGATCGTACGGTGAATGACGCGAATTAAAAGATACGTATACCGTACGAGTCGCTTTATACGGTTTTGGTTATCCGCCATTACGTGGAATCGTCCATTGTAGTTCGTTGCCACGAGTCTCTCGTAATAACATATGATCGTCGAAAACGATTATCGGCCATCCGATCATTAAAATCCTCGCGCGTTAATCTGTAAACTTCGTCGCGTTATTATTGGATTTCGCGACAAGCGGCGCAGAACGTTTGATAATGATAAGATCGAGTAATAATAAAATAATAATAAAATAATATTAAATATTAATAATAATGTAAAAAATATATAATGATAATAATAATAATGATAATAACAATTATAATTTTAATTATAATCGTTATTAATTAACGTTAGGTTACAAGTTTTGCGGAACATGCAGTTCGCGTTACGCTGCACCGTAATCAAGAACGTTCCAAGTGCACGCTCGTAAAAACTCGAACGTTCTCGAAGTACACCGGGGCTCGAAGTTATTCTCTCGCGTCTGTTTCACGGGATGAAAGTTTTCGACTCGCGAGAAGAAGGTTGAACAATTTATTTGTGAAATTATTCTTTCGGACTTTGATTATTTTCGGCGTGTAATACGTGAGATATATATAAATAGAGATGTAATTAATGAAACGGAACGTGTTTACGCCAGAAATAAAGATCGTTGTCGGCCTCAGAGATGGCGTGGGGGGGGGGGGGGGGAGATATTATCAATAACTCATCGATCATCGATCGATACTTGCGAAAGCGAAACGAGCGAAAGACGCAAGCAACAAAATCATTTTTTTAAATTTGATCCAGCGATTATAAAAACTGTTTAAAAATCTTAATTCACGGCGATACGAGGTAGAAAAGAAAACGAGAAAATTCAACGGAGGAAAGTTACCGGTAAAAGTTTCGGTGAGAACTTGGCGGATGAGAAAAGAATAAGAAAAAAAAAAGAAATGAAACGGTGAAGCAAATCTGCACGTAAGCCTTGTGTGGTGATGACGAGTTTGGTGTAATGAAGACAGTGAGTGAGATAGAAAGATAGATAGAGTGAGATAGAGACAGAGAAAGAGAGATCGCAATTCGAAGACGAAAAACCGCGGGTACCGCGAGGGCGTCCCGCGACAAGGTGGGGAGAACGAAGCGTGGATTGGACCGCGTGCGCGAGGTGTCGAGTGTCTAAAGTGTCGGGGCTAGCACCGGCTTCCTGCCAGTGACAGAGTGACCACCGTTCGACGACGAGAGACGCACACTCATCGGCTAAACTCTGATATCGCAATTTTCTAAATATTATTTTCTGTTCTTTTTTCTTTTGTTTTTGAATTTTTTGTTTTCCAACGAATCACCGTCGTTAACGTCTTTACCGCGAGAATCTCGCGGGTTAAATCGGCTTTCCCGTCCGAGAGACGTCGTTCTGTCGCAAGGAAAGTTCGGTCGAGCGACGTTTATCGTGACAAACAAAAAAAAAGAAAAGATCGTTCGATATAAATCGACCCAACTTTGTGATCGATCGATTATAAATCGGTAAGATAAAGGGAGAAACGAATTGAAGAGAGATGGGTGTTGAACACGGCAAGACGATGGACCAGAAGCCGGAGATGAAATATCCGGAAATGATGGAAACCGAGGTTATCGTGCCGAAAGGTAAGTCGAGAAAAATTTATAAGTTATTTTTGAAAAATAATTTTTTTCGTTCGACGATCTGTACGTTTGTGTACGATCTCGCGCCTGAATAAACATCAGCGTCGTTCTCGTACACGTCCAAACGAAACGGCTTTTATTTCAAACATATTTTTTTATCGTCTCGCATGTGCGACAATTTTCATCCGGCGATTTGATAAAACACGTGTGAAACTCACTCGCCTATAAATCTTACGCACGACGTTACACGCGAGACCGTCGTGATTACTGGGCGACGAATAAAAAAATTAAAAAATGTTTCTTTTTAATTCATATTTTTCAATTACGATTTTATAACGAGCTATTGAAATTTTATCGTCGTCATCGGAGCGATTAAAGTGCAATTATTATTAAATTATCCGTGCGATAATTGCACTTGGCACGTGAAAATAAAACTCGATAATCGAACCCGTCGGACCGTAATAATTATAAAAAGCTTTCGTTAACCGCGTTACGCGAGATTCGTTTCATCTCTTTTTATTCAAAGCACCATTTTTTTTAAATTAATGCCATTGATGCATAACGTTGGAAAAATCGTGATTTTTATAATTAGAAACGGATATTTCTATTCCGAGGTAAAACGAGTGATATAATTATACATATCGATAACACGTGGTTCTCGCACGTCCAATAACGCATGTTGCCCTAGTGCCCTTAAAACTCGCACGGACAACACGAGCTCGGTCGTTACACGCGCATGCGCATATGCGCGAGCTCACGTGACTTGGTCGTTCGAGTCACGGGGAACGAGACGGGCGCTAGAAAGGGCCGAACCCGTAAATTATCCAAACGATTTCAAAAAGTCGAACCACCTGTCGCTCCCTTTGCATCTTTTTTCTCTCTCTCTCTCTCTCTCTCTCTCTCTCTCTCTTTCTCCATTGTTCGCAATTATAGACTAGCGCATAACCACGAGGCAAACGCAGCGAATAAACGGGCACCGGTTGGCGAAACGACTCGGAAATAGTTGAAATTCCACGCCGTTGCGACGCGGATCGGCAGGAAAACGCCGGTCCCGCAAACGCGAGAATACGAATATCCGTTCGCGCTACTCTCGCGTTTTCCTTTGATCTCTGGAAGAAAGCCAGCTGATGGTCGCGCGAACGCGTTGTAAACACGGCCTATCGAACAAGTAATTCCACTTGCCCTTCGGAATTTTACGAACGCGCGAATCGCGCATTCGTAAATTATCTAAAAATTCCAACGAAAAAGATTTTCGCATTAGACGAGAAAATTTACGAATTCGACACGATTTTCGCGCGTCATATGCGAAATAAAATTTGTTCAACGGGAAACGACAGTTTTTTTCCATTCGAATTTAAAAAAAAAACAGATTGCAATTATCTCTCGAAGTAAAAAAACAAAAACAAAAAGTAGTCGCGAATAAATTCATCGAATGGAAAATTCACGACTGTCCGACTCGCGCGACGGTAAAGATCTTCGCGTACCTCGCAATCTTTTATCGTCGTCCATTGTCGTTCCCTGCGTTAAAATAAGTGGCTCTCGCTTCGCTTCCTGACAATTAACAGTCGCGAACGATAACTCGTCGCGTCGTTAACTACGAGCTCTCGTCGTGTAGTTCCTCCGTTACGAGCGGAGACAGATGCGCTCGATTAAATCGCTGTATATCGCCCATTACTATCTTCGCATGCATTATTTTATTTTTATTTATTTTTATCAGCTTCTTCCACCTTCTCTCTCTAATTTTACGCCTCAACAACGTCTCGTAACATTTTCTTTTTACGAAACAAATAAAGGAAAAAAGAAAAAGAAAAATATAAGAACGTTCCCCTCAGAATTTTCATAACACTCTTGGGTTCGTTATACTCGTTGAAATGAGCCAACGATCTTACAAATCGTTAATAATCATAATTATCGCAATTCTTAATCGTCTCGAGTGCTCTCGACAAAACGTTTGTCGCAGCTGCGCGAGCGACCGATGCTGTTCCCAACCGATTGCACAATCGCGAACTGGTCCCCCTGACTCGGTGTGGTCGGTACGTCGAGTGGCTGGAGGGGAGGGAGGGGGGGGGGGGTGGAGCACAGCGTAAGCTTCGCGTCGGTAGATCGTTTTCGTTGGAGCAGGATATCCGATACAATTAAGCGGTCTATACGTCGGTACGTTCACCTTCGTATTTGTTCTCTCTTTTTTTTCTTTTTTTTTGTTACGCACGAATGGAAAGTGGGCCAAGCGCTCGTCGATGTATCGCGCATTTTTCATGTTTCGTTTTTTTCGTCTTCTTCTTCTTTTTTTTCAATTACCACGAGCCTCGAGGAGTATCCGAAATTTTTTAATTAAAGATGAGACGTAGTTTCGCAATCGTTTACGTAATCGTAACGTATATTAATCGCGAAACGATTTGTTGAATGGAAAAATACAAAGAGGAGGGCGCTTCGGCGAAATTTTATCGAGCGAATTAAAAATGAATTTAAGTGGATTGAAATAAAGGAGAGAGAGAGAGGAGAATGTGAATTTCTTTTTGGCGATAGATATGAGACACCCAACGTCTAACGGGACTCGTTATATCCGAGTTTGCTCCTTGGCGTAGGCGCGACGAGAGATATTTGTCGACCAGGAAGTCGAACCGATAAGAAAATAATATTGATAACGATTTTTCCGTAACGTTGATGAACAGTGGCGATCGCGTTTCGTATCTCGTGTCGATACAATTGCATCATCGCGGGAGTGGCTAATATTTTAACGATCGGACACGAGAGCTATCGTAGATACCGATAACGCGGTTTCGCACCCTGCGACACGCTCGTCGTTCGCGATCGGTATAGAAAAAATTATTCGTTCGCAAACGTTTTTTTCCCGTACCTCGTGTTCCCTCGAACTCGATCAAATCCGTTTGGTCTCGAGATCGATACGCGCATGCTTCGAGTCGGGATCAAAGTTCACCGATGTCCGAGACGATTTATTATCTGGTTCGCGTACAATCGAGCGCGCCGATCGCTCGCAGAAAATGAGAGAAAAAGAAAAAAAAACGCTGGTAACACACACCTGGCACTTCGTAGGATGGAAAGTTTTTTTTTTTTGTAAAAAAAAAAGAAAAAGCTGTTCGATTGGTCCGTGGAATTTTACAAATTTGTTCCCTCGATTATGTTTGACGAGGCGAACGAGAGAAATATTTGAAAGTTTCACGAGGCAAAAAAATAAGTGATCGTCCTGAGTTTCCTTTTCGTTTGGTCGGAGCGAAGGTGTTCCGGCTAGGAAGAATTTACTTTTAATACGTGGTAGCGATATACATCTGTATTATCTCTCTTTCTCTCTCTTTCTCTCTCTCTCTCTCTAGCTATCTATATATAGATAGAGTAGCAAGAGTCATGAACGAAATAGCAATCAGTGCCAGCCGGTGCCACGCCTCGCACGAGTGACCGTACAGAGAGCGAGAGAGAGAGAGAGGTTGTAAAGAGGAAAGAAAAAAAAGGAACGAGGAAAACTAATCAACGTAGTACAATTCATGATCACCGACCGACCTATATTATGCGTACCTTGCCCGCAATGTCGGAAGTTTTCCGCGACAGCTCCGGTCCGTCCGTATTTTACGCGCCTACTGCGTCACGAGATCGAGATTCTCGCGGCTTCGCAAATTACGTCTTTGCGTTTCTCTCGAACCCTCCACGTTTTTACCAAGATAAATAACGTTTTTTTTCTTCTTAAATTAGTATTATTATTATCATCATCATAATTTTGATAAAAATATTCGTATCGAATAAAGCGATTTCGATTAAAACAAATTAATCTCGTTCCATAGAAATAATTTCCATCTGGGTCAAGTCCGAATTGTATAAAAATGAATTAGCGCGCAAAAATGAGCCCGATCGGTTGAAATAGACGCTTCTCGATTTTGGGTCAATGAAAAGAAATCTTTGATTATCGAGAATGAAATTCCGGATGACGTTATGAGATCTTCGACGATCCCGAGCGTCTATTGTTATCGGGGATATTAATAAATTATTTCCATCCGCAATTGGCGAAACACTTGTTCGATCCGCTTTTGAGCCGCTCGAGTATTTTATCTCCCACGCATATAAATATATAAGCATTTGTATTCGTATCGCTTGTACAACGATCGTATCGTATCTTCGCCTGTTTATATATATAAGCACCTATATCTCTTCATTTTATTTTTCATCCAAGTATAATGACGAATTGTTTCGATCCATCCGTATACATCCTCTGTTTCCTTGAGGTATATAACAAATCGGGTACACAAATCGTGAGTATCGTCGAAATCGAATCAATCGCATGTTCCAATCGTTTCGAGGTCTCCCCTCGATCCTCTCGGTGACTAGATAATTTATGTACCTCTTGGTGAATTCGTCGTCATTGACAAATACCGTTATATAAATAACGATCGTTGTATGGTGAAGATTTTTGTTTTCGTCTCACATATGAGAATCGAACATATATATATATATATATATATGTTTTCATAATGAATTTCGAAACGCTCGCGGGCTGTTTTCGCAATTTTTTTTTCGCGGACTAAACACACGCTGTACAAACTTTCGAAGGTCAGGGCGCACAAGCTCGTCAAGCATTCTATGAACGTCTCGCGCGCCTTTCGATCAAACAACGAAGCACGAATTATTTTTTGTTTTTTTTTGTTTTTCAAGGGGTTTTTGGTTTCGACCTGGTCGCCATGGGCGAGAGGTCGTCATCCGGTCCTCCTAATTTCGCCTTAGGCGACCCTGAGGTGTTGTGTACTTATTAGTTTGCGCTCGTACGTTTTCTTCTTTTTTACGATCGTTGTAGCTTGCGCTAATATAATTTGGCAAAGGCCAGGATATATTCGAGTACAGAATGTTTATCTACTGTATGTATATTTTTATATTACGTACGTTTGGTATTTCAACACGAGTTACCAAATCTCACGACTCTCGGCACGATAAAAGGCAAGCTAGAAGAGGCGAGAAATTTTTTTTTTTTTTTTTGGAAGTTATCTTATCATTTATTATCACCAGATCTCGAACGTGTATAACCCCACGAGAGCTTATCTATCACCATCTTAATTTAGACAATTCTCGCAATACATCCGTAAAAAAAAAATTTATCCACGTGTCGTAAAGCGTTTCGAGTTTTTTTTCTTCGTTTAATAATTCACTCGCATTACGAAATATCGAAAACAATAATGAAGGAACGATCGATCGTTTAATTAATCGATAATTGATTATTAATAATCGATACAATTAGAAAATCGATGTATCGAGTGGTACTAATTATTATAGAATTGATCGTATCGTTCGAACGATTATCGTCGTAATGATAATTGACTTTTAGAAACTTCGAGTTAACGAAGGAAATTAATTATTCCGGGACGCATCAGTTCGTTAACCCATTTTCATATTTTATAATTGGCAAAAAAAAACGCAAATACTTCCGTGCTAGAATTCAAATCTTACGGTCCTCTCGTGTCTTTATCTCGCCTTCTACAAAACTCATTCGATCGACGAGCATCGATAAACTACCTTCGCGCAATTATTAAACCAGAACTTCACGGCCAGACGGTAAAATTTCACTTTAAACGCGCATACACGTTGGTACTCGCTAATATACGACAGCGTGTTCCGACTTCGTAGATATCCGATAACGAGAATGATGTATGGGAGTCTGCGTTCAAAAAATCAAAATAAAAAAGTTTAATTAAAAAAAAAATTCGATTCAATAAAAAATGAAAAATATCGAATTGCGATCAAACGCGGAACTTTATCAGTTACTGTTAATGGTCAAAAGGGCGTAACTCGCGTGTCAAACTGGTCGTTGGAGTGATTTTTGATTTTTCAGCGCGTCGAGACAGCCGAGTTAAATAACTCATTATACGATCGAGCTTTGCACGTGTTATAAAGGAGGAGGGGGCGGGAGGGGGGGCAGTACGACAAGTCGATATATACGTGTTTAAGGCGGTACGACGTTGATAAACTCTCGAACGTCACGGTCGCAACGAGAACTGGTTCCCACTTGCCGTGGATTAGATAAACGCAATTATACCGGGCAAGATGCGATCGATTTTGTTATTTCTTCGTTTTTTTCTTTTTTTTTTTGAACTATCTTTTTAACGTGTCTATCGTGCAAGGGGAGTCGATATTATCGTCGTTATAACTTCGTCGTTCCGTTAATTTCCCGTTTATACGTCTTGTTACATGATTTATCAAACGACTCGACAACAATATTGTCACTATCGTCGTATTACGGGTCGTTTTGAAAATAATTGATAAGCGATTATTATCGATAACGATAATTTTAATAATTAAAATTTTCCGAAGAACGAAACAATTATTAAGTTTTTTATAGTTCGATGAGAGACGACGCGAAGAAAATTGACGATGAAATTGAACGATGTTTTGTACTTGGAACGTTATCGATACCAAGTCTTATTACGTTATCGGTGTCGGGCGACGGTAAAGTCCGTTAACCGAGACGCTTGAAATTTTATCTTGCACCGGTTGGAAAGCGCGCTCGCTACGCGACCGTGAACACGCGAGTGGTCGATGGTCTCTTGGCTCGTGAAGTTGCATAAATGAAAAAATAATATTTTTGTTCTAGATGAAGGTATTAAAGTGCTGGCGATAACGAATTTTCCCGTTGAGCACTATAAAAACGAGCAGACGCATAAATCGTTTAACAATAGAGTCGAACACTCATCGGAAAGTCACTCGAGCTATTAATTGCACGCGAACCATACGAGATAACTATAAAACGATCGAAGGATATCGAGTTTTCTTAATCGTTTCGAGATATGACAATACCGATCAAATATTCCCGATCGATTATCAATTTAACATACGGTTAATGGCGTTTATCTCGTCTCGAGACCTTTTCCTCGATCTTTAATCGATCGGAGAAAAAAGAAAGAAAAAGATCGGTATAAATGTCTGCTTTTGTTTTTGTTTTCAATCGTTAACGGGGTATTTTTGTCGTTTTATCTCGATTGACGTATCTCGGAATCGAATTAACATTGGTCCAGGATCGATCGTCGAAGAGAGAAAAAAAAGATGGTGGAAGGTGAAAAACAGGCATATCGATCGCGATCTAGGCCAGACCGGATGCACTCGCTCGACTAATCGATCAATGCCACGGCCCTCTATTTCTCTCTCGATCTCCGTTGTTGCGGGACATCTCTCGCTCTCGCTCATGTATCAGTGCTCTTTATGCGGAGTTGCTCGCTCTCGTTGCACACAAATTATCGAGCTTATATATATATATATATATATATATATATGCGTCGAATAGGTCGCGAATTATGTATCGAGACAATTTATCAAACCGTGAAATCGTACGACGAACGCAACCTCTCGCGTGTTAAATAGCAAAAGGAGAATTGTACGAGAGGCCGTGAATGCACAAATCACCTTGCTACACCTGGTTACGTCGTGAATTTACTGCTACGGGACACACGCCGAGATAGCAACGTATCGAGGACTCTAACGACAGGATACAAAAGTTGGCATGTCGCGAAGGTCGATGCGAAACGTCTGATTCAAGATCCTGAAATAAATTCGACGAAATTACTTTCGATTTCAACCGATTTTATCACGTTTTTGTGTTTTTTTTCATACGTATTAGATAATTAATCGAATTATTAATCGTGAATTAGTTGGCGATCGACGATAATATTACGAAAGATCGATCGATATTTAATCGATACAAACTTTTTTTTACTCAAAATATCGATAATTTATCGATTTATTTATTTTCCTTTCTATTGATTAATTTGAGAATATTCCGAACGAGGAAAATCAGCCGAGAGTTTTATTCGCCGATCGTACACCTGAGACGCGAGTCGACGGACCGGAGATCTTGAACAATAATGACGCGCGAGAATCGGCGCGCTATCTTCGATATTTCTTGATTATATATCAATCTGATGAAACGACGCGTCATCGATGTGTTGTTTGAAACTTCGAGATCGCCATTGTCTCCGTCTTTCCTCCTGAGCGTCGTCGGCTTTGAAAAATAATCAATTTCTTCCGATCGCTTCGATCGCGAACCGATTTTTTCGCCGAAAAAATTGTCTACCTTTCGCACAGTATAAAAGACAGACGGTATAACGAACGTTTCACCTGGATAACTTCTCGTCACGTTCCGGGTGTATATGGTTCCGGTGATGAAAGGTGAAAGCGAGACGAAAAAGTCGCGATCGGTACTGGCGACGATCGTTGTTGCATCGAATAACGCACGATGCGTCATTGCAAC
Organism: Netelia inedita; assembly: GCA_964017225.1. NCBI lineage: Eukaryota > Metazoa > Arthropoda > Insecta > Hymenoptera > Ichneumonidae > Netelia > Netelia inedita. Next base: position 40,751,616 of record OZ024921.1, read on the forward strand.
AGCGTCACGAGACGAAGCACCGCGTGTGCTCGTCGAGTTGATACGCATATTTATACCTCTCCGATTTCATCGATCGGCCAGAAATCGGTAGTTTATTTTGGGAGAAAACGATCGATCTCGATACTTTTAAACACAGTACAATTTTTAAAATCGAGACGCTCTACGTTCGTTAAGAACAACGAGTGTTAATAATTTTGCGATCGTTTGAGATTTCACCGAAAATACTTTATAGGGGAATGGATCGTAGGAAATCGTATCGGAATACATAATTCCATTTCCTTGTCGCGAATAAAAATCGAATTTCTCGGACTCGACGAGAAACGTCGTCGGTCGTAATTGCAACGATCCCGATCGTTGAAAGATCGAGCGGTTATAAAATGTCCTTGACGGAATGCGTGCATGAGTCACGTCCTTACGCTCTCGCAAAAGCGAATCGACATAATTATCGCAAATTACCCGTAGACCGGAAGTTCATAAGTGCACAATGGCTCGAACACTTGCGCCGTGCGCGATCGAAGTGCGATCTGATTTTTTTGTTTTTATTTCCCTCGAAATAACAACAATACCGATCTCCAGGCATGTCGATTCCATCGATACGAAGAAGATCGCGCATTCTTCGATAAGTGCCGTGAATTCGATCGCGAACAAAATTCGAATTACAAATCAGCGAGGACGATTTTATAAGAAACCGATCGTGTAGAATCCTTCCTCAAAGACTAAAGACAACGATCCACTGTTTTCTTCATACCTAATAAAAATCGTTATAATCCCCGACGATTATTAATATTTTTTGCCCTATACCGAGTCGCGATGACGTTTTACTTTGAGAATTTCTCGTAACGATTTTTCTTTTTTTTTCTTCAATTTGTCCGGATCGTCATCTCGTGGAGAAGGTCGCGCTAAAAATCGAAGCCGAAGATCGATCGAGCTAGCTCGTTCGCACTTGGAGTAAAATCCGAACGATCGCGAGTACAAAAAAAAGACAGAAAAATAGACGTTAAAATTTATAGTGACGAAGGGAAAAAAGAGGGGGAGTTTCGCGACACGCGACAAGGATTTATTGGACCCGGTCTCGATATCGCGACCTCCAGCGTTGATAGACTCTCCGACCTTCTCTCCCCCCCCCCGCACCTTCCCTCTTTCCACCTCCGGCTTCCACGAATATTATCCCCCGAGTTTATAACCCTCTCGATTTACGCCGTGCACGCGCTCGGACCCGAGGAATACCTATCTTTTTCCACCTGTGGCCGTGTACCTCGACCACGAAGAGTGCGTTCCGGATCACCGTTCGATGAATAATGCATACCACCGCGCTCACGACCGCGCGGTCCTTCGATAATTCGTGCGTAGATTCGAGCTTCGCCTTCCCGATAATACTAAATAATCATCACTAACGATAATAATAATAATAACACGTAATTATCAAACATTTCGTTCCCTTCATCGCCGTATAATATTTTTTTTTTAATCGTTCAAACAAAACCGGAAACGGAACGAAAAATGTTAATTTTAATTTTATTTTTAACGTTTCTTCGTTTCCCCACGAATTCTCAAAAAATTTCAGCCGTTCCACGATCATTTTTGTTTTGCCCAGAACTCACGCGCAATATTTTCTTTCATCGACGTGCTTATCGTTTAATGAAAAATGGAGACGTATCGATGAAACGTCGAGTGTTCGTAGGATTCCCCGTATAAGATTTATATCTTTTTCGTTTCTCCGTAGATCGTCATTCGCACACTGTGCGGAGATTCAAGTCGGATAGGCGCGTTCGCAACGCGTGCTTCACAGCAGTTTTGTGATAAAGAAGGAGCGAAAAAAAACGTACGTTCGCCGATAAAAAATGAAAGCAATCGATATTCTGGTTTATCACACTCTACATAATTTGTGTATAAACACATAGAGACACACATATACATATACAGGGTGAATCTCTTAAAGTATAGCACCCTTTATTCTGGGGTAGACGGGACCATTACAAACAAAAGTTGCAAATAAACATTAGGGATATTTTTAATAGTTTACGAGATATAAATTTTTGAAGTTTATCCAATCAGCGCGGCGAATTGACTGGCTAGGCTACGGCTAGGGCGGAGAGTGGGCGGCTCCAACGCTTCTCGGCAAAATTCAGAGCAGTCAATGACCGGCAAATAAAAATGACTGCCTAATAAAATAATAATAATTGACTGCTCTGAATTTTGCGATTCCAAATATAGCGACCTACACTGTGCTATATCTACGGATAGGGTGGAGAGTGGGCGGCTCCAACGCTTCTTGTCGCGCTCTAATTTGACGAACTTAAAAAATTCATATCTCGTAAACTATTAGACATATCCCTAATGTATATTTGCAACTTTTGTTTGTAATGGTCCCATCTACCCCAGAATAAATGGTGCTATACTTTAAGACATTCACCCTGTATATGTATTTATAAATAGTCACGTTTGCACTGGTGCATGACTTAGCTGTAAAACAAAGCGCGACACGGATACGAAAGATTTCACTCGGATCTTTTTTCATATATACGTCCGTTCACTCCGCGGATCAACTTTTAACTCGACATAAGACGACGGTCGCGCGATCCCATTAGGCAAATACGGTAACGGCGACTCGGACAGTTACTTTTTTATCCAGCCGATGACCATTTGTTTTTTCCTCTTTTTTTTATGTTTCGTTTTTTTCTTACAAATATTTTCACTGCTTGGCAAAGTGCAGTAATGCGCGTCGAGGAAAAGACAATTGTCTATCCGGGTGCTACGTAATTGTTTTGACATTGCGCTTCGTCGTTGCAACGATCGAGGTATAAATATGTGTTTCGTGCGACCGACGGTAGTTGGCGTTGTTTAAAGTTTTTTTATTTTTTAATTTTTTTAATATAAATTCATTCGTATTTTCATTTTTATATCAAAGTTTACGGTAGGTTTTTTGTTTTTGTGTTGATCGAGGATTTTACGAGAGGTTTGATTATCGATCGTTTACGAATCGACGAAGAAAGATTGTTGAAATTAATTCTTGGTACGTTTTATTATCGCTGCTCGTGAGAAGGCGATGGCCTAAGAGAGGGACGATACACTTTCTCCTGTTTCGTGACGAGGACGCGTGCGATGACGCGTCGCGGCTTGTTCCGTTGTACGAATCTTCGCGCACTCGCGTCTTCGACTTTCGTCCTATTGTTGTATAAAGAAATGCACACGCGCGCACACACTTTCGCGTCACGTGACTCGCTCTCTGTCTCTCGTACATCGTACTCTCACTCGTGATTCACTTTACGCGCATTCCTCGTTGACTTGTCGCGCTTATCTATTTATAATGACTAACCGCGAGATAAAAAATATGCAAATGAAAGAAAAAAAAAAGAGAAAAATATATTCGAGAAATTTCATTGTTCGCGAGAGTAATTAATCCCCCGTAAAAATTTTATCGCCTCAGGAAAAATTGTAATTTCCAGACGATACGATAAGATGGATTGAAATGAAATATTTCGTCGTTAAAAATAAAATTAAAACTTTCATACCGCGGTTTTTCATGCGAAAACAACAAAGTGAGACAGGACGAGGTTCGCGACGGGTTTGTTGTAACAGCTGTGAATTACGACAATGAGAACGTCTGCGATCGCTCGTAGTCTCGTAAACGAGGAAAGAAAAAATGAAAACACATATATATATTTCATTTTCTAATTATATATTTCGTGTGTCGTGATAAGCACTCGATTAAATGGAAAAATAATACGTTATTGTAGTTATATTGGTTCGTAGGTTAATGATGTTTGCGGCGATGACTTTATTGTACCTCGAGTTGCATGATTTAATTGATGACACTTTAATCGATCTCGGAAAGGACCGAGAGACTGCGACGAGAAAGAGAGAGGAAGAGAGAGAGAGAGTGAGAGTGAGAGAGAGTAAACTGCAATTTCATTAACACAAACAAGTGCGCTCGTGCGCGCTCGTGCGCACTACTGGCATTCTCCCTCGTGAGCGCATGCAGGGGCATAAATACGATCTGCGCCACGGGATATATTAAATTGCTTCATCGTCGACTCGTCGCGTAGGGCATTAATGCCATATATACATACTACGTATTTTGCCGATGAGAGCTGCGATTTGATTGGTCTCAATTAATTGTCGTCGATGCTAAACGAATTCCGTAATATTAAGACACGTACCTACCACACGCATACATAGTTATATAGTTCGTAAAGTATAAATATGATACGGTTACAAGGTTACAAGTTACTCCGATACATTAAACAATTAGTGACGAGAGGGTGAGAGTGAGAGAGAGAGAGAGAGATAGATGGAGGGAAGGGGGAGGATCTGCGCGTATCATCGAACGATCTTAATAAGAGAGCTATGAGACGATTATAAATCGAGTTACGCGATGGCTAATATCGTGTTGCAAAATGTTATCGAGCTTGCATCAAGAATCGCTCGGCCGCGCACGCCCCAAGTGAGAGAGAGAGAAAAAGAGAGAGAGAGAGAGAGAGAAAGGGAGATGGACACCATAGTTATCGTATACGATAATGACGGGCTATCAGTGCAAGAGATACAAGAGACGTTAAAGCTATCTGATAAAAAAAAAAAAATATATATATAAAATTGACTTACGAGGCGCGACGACTCACGCGACTTTTTTTCAAACGTATTCATTCTTCGACACGATCGTTATCCTTTATTGCTTTTATCCGTGTAAAAGACGGATTTAGAGAGACGACAGTGTGTCACGCTCTCGTAACAGTGCGCGAAACGTCAAAGACTCTGAGGTAAAAATGAGTTTGAAAAATTGTACGAAATATCGATTTTTTTTTCGATTTTTGATAAGTAAAATTGAAATTTAATAGGATGGAATTTTCGAAGTTTGATCTTTCGACGATATCTCCGAATTGTTTCGTATCCGATGGAGATTAGAAGAGTGAAAAACCCGACGAGGTGTCGAGGATCGACGTCCGGTTTAATTTGATGGAAAAAGGGGAGGGAGAGGGAGAAGATCGTTCGAGCGATATTCGAGGGTTGCGATTAGATTACCTCTATCCGCGACTATCCCGTTATATAAATATACACGCCGGATGTCGACGCTTAAATTATTGGAGCGAACGTGATAAACAGCGCGGATAAATTTTTTTTTTAAGCTCGACGCGCTCGAGGAATTTCACACTTTTTTCTCTCACTCGCGTGTAAAAAGGTGTCACGATTTACGAAGACTTTCGATATATCTCGTATCTCGAAGGATCTCATCTTTCTTCGTTTCGACAATGTCAAATATCGATAAATTCCACGGGAGGAAAATCGTCACGTGACCAAGGCGAGAGACAACCTTCGCGCTGTTATTTCCTCGATCGCGCTCGAATTTTATCGATTTTCCGTACGATCTTGTTATCTCCGATACATTATTTAAAAAAAATAGAAATAACAATGCGCTAAGAATGAAAAGATATAAAAAAAAAGTGTTAATAAAAAAATTAGCAAATTATCCAAATTTTCAATTAATTAAAAAGACATAAAAACGTTTGTCGAAATGGACGGAAATTTCGACAAATCGGGAGAAATATTGTCTCGAATTTGATCGAAAATGTATAACATCGTAACTACGTCGCGAATGTTCACGCATTAAGATTTACGTGTAAGCGAACCAATTTCGTATTTCCGGGTCCTTCCTGTTGACACGGAATACTCCGAGAAGAGGAGCCGGGTTTTCTCATTAGGGTCGAACGTGTGCGCGGGGTTAAATGACGTTCGCAAGGGCTCGAGGTTTGCTCTCTTTCTCTCTCTCTCTCCCTCTCGTACGTCTGCATATACGAGTCTCGATTACACCGCGTAATCGAGTAATCAGTAAATCGTCGACATCCTCGTTCGAGAGTTGTACACACATATTCTTCTCGTTTCTCTCTCTTTCTCTCTCTCTCTCTCTCTCTCTCCCTCAGTCTTGTACCGACTCTGGTCTTGTACATCTTCGTGCCCGACATAATTCTCGTACGTCGTGTATACACTCGAATATTGTCATCGTCGTAAAGTTCCTCGTTCATCGCGTGTGACGTCCAAACAACGCTGAGAATTACAGTTATTAGCGGAGTGTGTTGGACGCAAGTACATCCGCTAGTTTGAGAGAATGTCACGGTTGGGAACGAGACGTGATTCCGTGGTCTGTGCTCGATTTCTTTTATTATTATTATTTTTTTCTCGCTCTCTATCTCTTTCTTAATATTTCACGTTGTGGCTTTGACGTACTGTCCTTCCTGATCAAAATTGTCCGATATCATACAAGACCGTCTTATAGATATGTAAATATATAAGTACAAATTACATTTGGCACTATACGTTTCACTTAAGGAATAACAGTGTCGACCACAGTGGGCTGATCACCTACGACTTCGTTCACGAGAAAATATTTCATTTGGGTATTTATCCACTGTGAAATTAAAATTATTTTAAAAAAAGTGAAAAAATTGATATTTGAATTAGAGATTTGAATTTAAATGATAACGCGATATAAAAAATAAATAAATAAAAGAGTTAATAAAATTTTTGTATAATTATCAAAATAATGATAAATATGATAAAAATTATCATTATTTTTGTACAGAAGCGTGTATCGATAAGATATCTGCCTTACCAACTGTCCATGAAAAAAATTTCGTGACATCGCTATAGAGTACATACGTTATTCCGCCAGATGTCGCTACCAGTTGCAGATCGAATTCCGAACGAGTGTCGTAGATACCTGTTTTATCGTCGTTAATCTATAGGACGAACCGATCGTCAATACACATCGGTTTTATCGCTCGATTAATAAAAAACAAAATCTTCCACATTCTCATTTCCTCCGATAGATGTCGCCAGGTACCAGCTGGAGAGAAAATATTTCAAAAGTTTGTGTCCGTCGATCACCGAGCTCGTAGCATTTCCTATTGCGATCGGTCCGTATCGATCGATAACGTTCGATCGATAACGTTCGATCGATAACGTTCGATCGGCACTCTTATCGAACACTGATCAATCCGCGACAAATTTCGATACGCTCTCGTGACGACGATCGAATATCTTCGATAATCGATTATTAAAAATTTTTTTAATCATTTATTCGTAAACGACGTTACGGAAGAAAGGTAAAAAAAAACGTAGATAATCCTATCTACTCGCCGTATCGATATAAGGATGTCGCCAAGGTCGAGAGTAATGACAAATCGATCATTAACGTATCATTCATGCCCGACGTGTAAACTACGTAATAAAATTTAGAGGAAGAAATAAAAGCACGTCAGTCGCGGCACGCGTGACTTACCGGCCCGTACGTCGCATTATCTCGATTCGATCAATCGCCGCAACGTGATTTCCTTATCGTCGCACTCGTCTCGTTCGTTTTGGCTACGCGGTCAGACCAACGTCACGATTATCGTAACGAATAATTTGCGAGACGAACTCGCATACGCGCCGACGCATCGACGAAACTTTAAGCCGATAGACGACGTTTTACGTCACGACGTGGCTCGACGAGCCTCGAGTCAAGATCTTCGATGGATTAACGACCCAACCAGATCGCTCGGGTTAATGGGTCGGGGCATTTTTTTTTTTTTTTTACAATCGGCCATTCTCACACGAGAGACGATAGTCGAAGAATGTTTTACTTCGCACACAAACAAACACAAACACGTGTGCGATGCGAGCTGGAAATTTTTGTGACGAATAATATAAATTTACTATCGCTATTCGTATTTACTTCATCGTCGAAACAACAACGACGTTTAACAAAGTCCGAGGGAAACGGATGAATTTTTTTATTTTCGCTGAATCATGATTTCACGCTGAAATTCATATTTTCCTGCAGTTGCGAGTCCAGAGAGCGCAATCTTGCGCAATAATATACGTCGGTGTAGATTTACACCATTGCGATCGGTCTACACGCTACGAGTGTACACACATAAATTATATATCTTGCGAGCGTAAGTATTAAAAAGAAACGGGAAATTTACGATCGACGAACGATTATTGATTTAAATCTGCGATAAATTAATTGCGATTTTTTCTTTTTGATCGATCGAAGACATTTTTCGAGATCGAAATCATTTCCAACGATTGGCACGAAATATTTTCGAAGATTATGAAAAATTTCAATAATCGCAGGTTCGCGCGTAGATTTTTTGAAATCGTTGCAATAATTATATTTGATTAATCGAGCGGGAGATTTTTCGCATCGTGTAAAATTCTAAACAAAAATATAAATCGAAATAAAATGACGAGAAGGAATTATAATCGCGACTACACCGGAAGTCTCGTCGCGATTTGGCCCAATTGATCGTATCGATCTATCGATCTCGAGATTTTATCGATCGCAAAAATTCGCACAGCTAGACTGGACGAGGAAAGAAAAAAGACTTTGTACGAAGACGTTTTTTTTCTTCTTTTTTTATATAGAAATTTTAGACCGTATTTTTAGATCGATCGGATACGATCGATGACTTTATTCAAGGCTATCTTCTCTGCACTCGTAGAATCCGAGTCTCGCGTATCGTGAAACTCAAAAACATATGGCGTGCCGAGAATGATAAGAAATCGTATCTCTCGCATATCGGCCACTCGGTCGAGAAGATTTTCTTACTTTCGTTTAATTCGATTGCACAATTAAGAGTCGATTAAAAAAAAACGTAAAATTTTTTTTTACTTCTTTGTAAGATTTGATTCGAAGTCTGCGATCGAAACGTGACGATCGTGACGACAATTTGATCGTTATTACTTATAATCGGTGTCTCTGTCGCTCGGAGATTCTTCAAAGATAGATTTGTGTATTTTGTGGGGGGAGGGGGGGGGGGGGGGGGTGGAAGTCCCATTCGTCATCTGTGCTAATTTTTGATCCCATTGTTTATTAATAGTGCGACGATGATGAACGAGTAGATTATTCGTACGATATTTCTAGGGTGATAAATGTCTCCTTAATCATGACGAGAACAATAACTCCGATAAAATTGGAATTACGATTTTACATTAAAATATATATAGAAAATTATGTCGATGTGCAGCCAAGTCCATTAATTCGTCATCTCGCACCTCGTATCCAGTTTATGAAACGACGTGTGCGAATATAATAGTAAATGTGCTCGTACCTGTCGTGTCTTATCTATTCTCATAACACGGTTACGCGTTACGAGGAATTTTTGACATTTCCGCTAATTAATCAGGCTGACGCAATCACCATTAGCGTATCGTTATTTTTTTTCAGGTTTTGGTGCGAAATAAGATTAGTTCTTCTGTCAGAAAAAACAGATTAATTATATTAAGTATAATGATATTAATGAATTAAAATGAAAATAATTAATTACAATGAAATTAATGAATTAAAATTAAAATAAACACTTAAAATAAATTTTGGAGTTTTTGGTTATGAATTGTGTTTGTAAAATTTGTGTTATTTAGGTAAACAAAGGGAGTCGCGTTCGAGGTCGAAAGAGACAGTGTTTGAGACGAAGAGGGAGAGGGAGAGAGTAATAAATGAGTGCTTAAGCAAGGATTTTTGGCACATTTTCGAATACTCTTCTATTTATAGAAATTTCTCGCCTCCGCGTTGTGCCTCGTATTTCCGGCTCACTTAGTTTTGGCGAAACGACATTTCGCAGGATGCGTACGAAAGTGTATCTAGGAAATTTTGAAATCCTTCCTTAAGAAACGTGATTTTTTCGAATTTATGAAATTTTTTTCTTTTTTTTTTAATTTTTATTTCCCATTTAAAAAAATGTATTCAAGTGTATCGTTTTATTTGCAATAGCTTATCGATATCGAACGCTGGACGCTGGTGCACGTGCCCAAATTGCAATTTACATCTCTCAGTAAATCACGACGTAGGCAATAATCGTCGACGAGAGAACCTCGAAATGACATCGAATCGTTCTCCGAATATCCTATAATTCGTGTGCACACTCCCACTTTGCGAACGAATGTTTTCCCAATACCAGCCGGGAAAACTAATTTACGCGGAAATCCATTTCCGCTAACCTTCCTGCTCGACCTAATCATTTCTCTCTCTCTCTATTTTTAGTTCAAGCTTTTCTGCCATTTTTCTTTATATTCACGTTCACCAATGAAACATTTTTCAACAGAAAAAACCATTTAAAAAAACATTTTCAAGAAAAATAATTCGTGACGATTATTCGAAAAAGTAATTAATTCTAATTAATTTTATTATTTTCATTGGAAATTAGCAAATTATAAAACTAATAATTTCAATCAACCAAAAAATAAATTATTCTTAGTGTTCTTATTTAATTCAAAGACGAAATTCTCAAGACAAAAGAAAAAAAAATAGTAAGAACGAAAATGAGTCGTGGAGTTATTTTCCTACGAGAGCGAAAAGATTAAAAAGCGTTGACTCAACGAAATTAAACATCGCACTAGCTCGGCCTAGAGCGTACCTTTACCTTCGGCTTAACGAGTGGAACGCTTAAACCGTCGGATAAAATTTAGAATCTTTCCGTATTTGCAGCACGTCGATCGCTCGAGGTTTATTTATCGCGTGCCATCATCTTGCAGCAAACTCGCTAAATCAACATCGCGTTGTCGCGAGAGAACCGGGGATTTAAAAAAAAAAAAATGAATCCATTAAAACGCATAATCGCGATTAACGAATATTAAATTCATGCAAATCGTCCCATTAATTAATTACTCGATCAATTCGTCCGTTTCCTTCCAACCATCGCACAGAAAATATTAACAAACAATTTCGATATGAAACTGAATTATCGCGTATTGAAAAGTCCGAAATTCTCGTCACGATCGACGCGTTTCTCTCGACTAATTTCTGTCGATACTTGAGATTCGAAAAGTGATCAAAATCTCGAATGAAATTCGCCCGAACGCGTTTCTCTGGAACGGTGAACGTTTAGTCGACAGGAAACGGACGTAAAATGGATAAATCGTCGCGCGTTAAAACGTCGAGCTCGAACGTTTTTCCGTAACGATTTACCGAGAAAGAATTACTTAATCGCTCTTCGAACGGTGGTCTTTCATCAATTCAACTTCTTTTCCTCCACCTTTTCAACATTGTCACGGAGGAGGTGTCTGACCTCGATTGCTACTTGCGTCTAAACGTCTCGCTGTCGTCTCTGTCGTCGTGACAATTTTTTATCGTAATGACGTACCGCGCCAGACTCTCGTTCATACAATTATCTCCCTCTCTCTCTCTCTCTCTCTTTCTCGACACGTCGGTGTAATTTAGTTTTTTTACTGCGAAGTTTAATCTCCGTCCTCTCTCTCTCTCTCTCTCTCTCTACTTCGTTCTCCCAACAAAAAATTGTAAACCGTGTCATTGTTTATTTTACTCGACGTGGGGCCTCGAAAATTAGACTTTTACTCCGTGTTTCTTTGATAACATAGACGCGATAGAAATTATTCCACGGACGATCGTAACGCGACATCCTCGAAATTTTCTCCCGACGCGATTAATCTAAAAACCCGTAATTTTCCGTTAGCGTCGATCGAGACGAAAATAACTCCAAGTTGTCAATTTCACGGACTAACTAAGAATTCGCGAAATAATATATTTCGTCGGTTTCAGACGGGGGAAAAAAGGAAATAGAAACGTTACGCGCCAGGGGATAATTATTGTTGGTTCGTTGGTTCGTTCGTAGCGATAAAATTAATTTATACGACGAATTTATAAATGACGAATACGAAAAGAGCGCGGACGTCGAGATCGTGCGACGTATCATTCTCATTGATAGATCAACTGCGCGAGGGAGCGTTTTTCTCAATATGCGCGTCGAAAAAAAAAAAAGAAAAATATATCGTAGCCCCTCGTTTCTTTACACTTGCTCGCGAATAAATACGCCTCAAGCGAGAAAATCAAACTGTGCCAATACTCGTCGTCCACTCGTCGCACGACTCGCGTTCGCGTCACGATTTACCAACAGTGTCCACAAAGTTCAGTCTGACGAATTAATATGCGACTGATAGAATTCGTTAATTCTTATCGCAAGGAAAAAAAACGATTGAAATTACGTGGAAGTGACGAAGAGGAGGTAATTTTAAAAACGATTTAGAAAACGTAAAAACACGAATTTCGCGATAAAGGACATTTTTCTGTTGGCAAATAAAACGATAGGAAATTAATTCGATCGATAACGATTGAAATAATCAAATAATTAATAATTTTCTAGAAAAATTTTATTTTCATTAAATGTCGAGAAAAAAAAGCTAATGATTTGATTATTATTTAATTAAAATTTCATTAAATTATTGGATACAATTTGAAAAAATCGAGTTAATTCGATTAATATCGATCGATCGGTCCACGCGAGAATCGATAGTCACGGAGGAATCGATCTAGCGTATGGATCTCTCGTTGTATTGCGTCACCCGAAGTTTTCAACGATCGTCGTAGAGGTGCATTATCGTGCTCGACGCGAAGGTCAAGGATCTCGCGCGCTGATCGCTGCATCATCTCGCGATTCGAGAGATTCGCTCTCGCGACGTCTCTCGTCCCGAGGGCTTTCGCAAGAAAGCGTCACTCGCTCCTCTTTATACCCCACGGGCGTTTACAAACCCGCGTCATCCAATTTTTTGGATCGTTTCCACGCGTAGCGTTGCAATTTATTTTTGTCAATGTAAAAACGACTGTACGAGCTTACGATCAACGAGATGCGAATATTCTCGAGGGGGGAGTGGGAAAAACGAGGAAAAATTCTATACGTCGTGTTTTATCGTATATTTATCTATCGGGGGTATTACAGGAACACTCTCGTCTTTGCCAATCCCGTTCTAATAATGGAAATGGAGTAAGAGTTAATGTACCAATCACAATAATCTATAGGACGCAAGCGATTCACGTGCCCACTCATTCATAGATTTTTTTCCAACGTGCTTTCAATTTTTTTTTTTCATAAAAAGGAAGTAATAAAAAAAATCCATTTTTTTTTCGTTATTATGGAAAAGAAGAAATCAGGTATTTAAATTTTAAAAAAAACGTTAATTAGATATTTATCGGAGAATTTTTCAATTTTCCACTAATAATTCACGGTGAGTTCGACGAAAGGACTAAAAAGATGTAATAAAACGACGAAACGGCGTGTTTGAGCCACGTGCCGGTTCCAAGAACGAGAGAAAGAGAGAGAGAGGATGATACCTGTGGAAAAGAAAGAGGCGAGAAATCGAGGCACAGATGTTGAAGCAGAGGTAAATGTAAAAAAAAGCAAAGAATAAAAATTGTTTCTTCGTCTCGACATGCGCCAATTACCCCCACCCTATCCTCGCTCTCGGCCACCGTTCGGAGCGGGTAGTGGGGGGTATGATCGGTTATCAGGTGTGCGCGGATTTATAAAGCCACCGACGTTATTCTCGCGCCTCCAAAACGCCAAAGTACATCGAACGTCGATTAATTTCCATTCCGAACGTCAAATTTCTCTAATTCACGCCCATTTTCTCACGATTCGAGAAAGCGCGCTGTCGCGTCGAGAGCTTCGTAAAATTGTCGTCGCGGTAGCGCTACTGTACGGTGCATGGTAAAATTGTCCGAGGTTGTACGAGAGCGCGCGAGCGAGACGCGAGACACGAGAGACCGGATTGGTCGAAGGTGGCGCGCGGATAGTTATCGTCGAGTTTGCGCGGTTCGTGCAAACCTTGCACGGACGCACCAATACGCGAGAAGATAATTTCACGGGCGTGCTCGAGCTTCGTCGAGCTGCGAACGTCGAGATATCGGCGAGAGAGAGAGAAAGAGTGAGCGATCCGTAAAAGAGCGTGAGATAGAAAAAGAGAGACGGAAACAAGACCGAGGGAGAGCGAGCGTTTCGCGACTGTGTGAAAATTTACACACGCGTAAAACACAGAGACTCACTCCGTCTCCCGGCTGTTACTCGACCGTCGTCGTCGTCCGCTGGCTACGTAGTGACGCGTAACCCCACCGCGCGCGCGCTAACGTCGTTGGGAATCGAGTTAACGTCGTGTGTGTGTCTGTGCGTGCGCCGTACTCGTACAGGCGCGTGCGCGTGTGCGCGCGCACCCACACGCTCTCGCGGCGCGACCGACGTCAGCGCCACACGGACGTGTCGCGACGATCCCCGCAGCGCCGTAACGCATCGCGCACCGGCCCCCGGGTGGGGGTAAGAGAAGAAAAACGACGAAAGAAGCAGCAACAAAAAAAAAGGGGGAAAAAAAACTCACGAACGAGGAGAGAACCCGAGTATAGTAGTAGTTGCCGCGGCGCGCACAGTGTGCTTCTCACTTAGCCTCGTCGAGTTTTGTCGTGAATTTTCTCTCTTCGGCCCGGCGTTGTGTCTTCTACAGTTATAGATATATCTATACATATATACATATCGCTGTTTCGGTCCCTCGTTATAACACGTTTTAATGCGTATCATCGTCGTCCTCGAGTCCGAAATCGCGATCGACTACGATGAGACAATCCTCGAATAGAAATTAAACGACGTCACGTTCTAATTGCAAATTGGTGTTACGATTAAAGGATAAATTAGAAAATAATCGTAAGGGGACAGTGTTTTGAACGAGAAAGGTGGAAAAAACGTGAATTGCTACGAGCACGCGGTCGGGAACGCAGAAAGAGAGACCGAGAACGTTTTATCAGCTCGCACCGACACTCACGTCGTCTGTCGTCGCTCTACGTAACCAATATACATTGATATACACATATATACATATATATCTTTATCTATATATATACATATATACAAGACGTATATCGGGACAGTCTGTGAAGCGGATACGGAAATAACGAAACCAAGAAATCGACGCTTATAACGAGACACAGAGGGAGACAGAAAGAAAGAGAGAGAGAGAGAGAGAGCAAAGCGAATGTCTTCCCTCTCGACTTCGTGCAACATTCGTCGGAGAAGAACGAGAGTCAAGTCCCGGTGTCGGAGGTAGTTGACGAGAGTCCAAATCTCTCACAAGAGAGTAAAAACCTGTGTACATATATCCCGTGAGAGCGGCAACACACGCCAAAAGAAGAAGATTGTAGTCGGCGAAAGAGTGAGAGAGAGAGATAGAGAAGAATTAGAGGGAACAACACACACGAGCAAGCACAAACGTCGTCTGCCTTTTCGCCTTCGCGCACAAGTTTCTTCTCGCTATATATATACATATATTTACGTATACAGAAATATATTTATATATTCGAGGAAGAGAAGAGTTCGAGCTGAAAATCAAAGAATTCGAGAAAATATTTCAAACTCTTTGGACTTTGAGAGACAATCGACGATCGTCGTACTTATCGTTCGTTCGTTTTAACGTTGTGTTGTAAATTCGCGTTTTATATATCGCGTGATATATTCGTGCGATGAACGGAAGGCAAGCGAACGGTGAGAGCCGAGGACGAAATGGCCACGTGCTGGTATGGGAACAGCCCGGTCTGGACGAGTCGGACAGACGACCACAAAGACAGCTTGGTACGTCGACATTTAGTTCTCTTGTTTTATTTCTATTTTTTTTTCTTCTTTTCTTTTCTTCCTACTTCTCACTTGTTTTCTATTCCATGAAAATGGCGAAAGAGCGTGAATATTTTGTTTACATGGGGTGTAAAGAGAAATAAATTTAGAAATAAATTAAGAACGTATGGGGAAACGTTACGGGAGAGAAAAATTATTTCGGATCGAAGTTCACGAATCACGATGAGACCGGGGCTTTTTGCGACTGCGTGCGCCGCAGATATTGTAATTCGAGACTCTCGATGGCATTGCGTGCACTATATAAGTTAAAACGTGTATATCGAGCGTTAAGTGTGTGCGTGTGAGTGTGTGCAGTACGTGTGGAACGTATGTGGCAAGGGGCTAAGTTACAAGCTCGGGAATCGCGTGGATTCTCGTCGCCGCCGGTACCCGCCGTGTACACGAGGCGCGGGTTGCATGAGCACGTGCACGCGCTAGGCCGGTCCCGTGCCTCGACGCCGCGCCGCCTAGTCGGGGAGCGCTTCGTGCACGACACGCTAGAGGGAGAGAGCGAAGAAAAGAGCGCGCGCGCGCGAGAGAGAGAGAGAGAGAAAGAGAATGGAATCTCCCCCGCATTCTAAACGGATGGCTCATTAGTAGACTCGAACACGTTTAGGGAAGTTTTTCAATGCGAAACGATTCTAAATTTTTCATTTTTTTTTCTAATTCATCTAGAACCCTTTGTTTTATTGAAAATATTTTGTATCATATTTTTACAGTAAAAGTTTTTGGTTTGAAAAAAACAAAAAAAACATTTCAACCGGTGCAAAATCAGTTTTGAGCTTTTCGGCCGTGCGAGCGACTATCGGTTATTTAAAGACTCGCGGTAAACACGAAGGTACGACGATATATTATTTTGCGTGGGCGCGTGCGCTAAATCGCACAAGCGCCATCTTTCTCTCTCTCTCTTTCTTTCTCTCTCTCTCGATTATTTCGGCTTATAACGACGGAGTATAAAAGAGAGTGAGAGAAAGAAGGAGCAGGGGGTAGAGTCGAATCTCAGTCTCGATGCGTCAACGTAGCTTCGCGCTGAAAGAGCGCGTTAGTGCGTTATTATTATCGTTCGACGAGATAATTAACCGCGAGATCTAACGATCGAGAAATTCCAGAATTAATCTCATAGACCCACGGAAAATTGTTAGGATGAACGAGGCTCATGATCGTTCGAAGAAAATTGGAATAATTATTTATCACGCTTAAATAATTATTTCAATTACGATTAAATAATTATTTCAATTATTTATAACGATTAAATAATGATTTCAATTATTAATCACGATTTAATAATTATTTCAATTATTTATCAATTATTTCGCAATTTTTTAAACGAGTCGATTATTTGGAAAAAAGAAAAAGATTATCGAATATTTTGAAATATCAATTGGAAGAAATTTTCAACGCGACGTTACCAACAAAATTCAAACTCAACTGCGTTTCGCAAATTTTCACTAAGGGGGAGAACGCGTCCGAGAAGAATGCTTTTTTTTTCTTTCTTTCTTTCTTTCTTTCTTTCTTTCTCGATTGTCCTTCTAGCAGGGACGACCATTGTTGACGGAGGGCCAAAAGACGTAATTCCTCGGTTCTTCTCGCTTCAACCCCTCGAACTCACCAAACCTCTTGCTCGAACGTACTGTATACGTACAGGGTTCCCGTTACCAGAGACTCCCGGAAAGATAGCCGACCGGGGGAATGTCTGACATTTTGCGAGGGTAAAATAGCTCTCTCGTTCTCTCTCTCTCTCAACGTTTTCTCGGAAGGTATTTTAACCCGGGTTTGGGACGAACGTCGAACGAAGAATTCTCTCGCTCTCCTTACCCACCTGGACAAAGTCCTTGGTTGCGAACAATGCCCAGATACGAAGCCTCCTGCCATTATTAAAATTTCAATCCCTCTCGGAGAACCCGCTTGTATTGTGAAAAATAAAATAATTCGTCTTTCCACAAGAAATTATTCTCGATGAATTAAATTCCTGTGAATTCTCATTCTCCCCTTGTTCTACCAAATGGACGACGCGTCTACGAGAAATAAATAACTACAATTTTGCTAAAAAATGAATACAATGAAATTAAAAATTAAAATACAAAAAAATAATAATATTATCGAATTAAAAAAGAAATCAAAATGAAGGTTGTTTAATAAACGTTGATAAATTTATTGGATTTATTAATTTTTTTATTCGAGGACAAAAAAATTGATAAATTTATTGAATTTATTAATTTTTTTATTCGAGGACAAAAAATGCGTATGAAAATTGAAGAGTAATAATAAATTGACGAATTTAAAGAACGCGATAAGGGAAATGTTTTTTTTGTTATCTCGCGTTGCGACGTGCGCGCAAAAGCCGCGGAGTAAACTTTACCGAGAGCATGCGAGAAAAATTCTTCTCTCTCTTTCTGTCTCGCTCATTTTGACAACAGAGGGTGTCATGACACGTCGTATTTCTCGGTAAACATTTAACGAGTGAAACACGCTCGCACACATGTCAATGACGTTTCAGCATGGCGCACCCACGCGGCAATTAGCGCGATGGAAAGAAAAAAGAAACCGTTTTATTCGTTACGCCTGCACGGTGAGCTTATTTATCGGGTCTATTCGCGCAATTGCGAATAGTCGCCGCTGTGACACACGCGCGAAAAAAGAATAATAAAAAATGTTTCATAAAAATTAAAAAAAAAAAATAATAATTTATCCTTCAAAATATATTTTTTTTAATTTTTGATAAAAAAAATTGTTTACCAAAAATTGTCACATTTTTAGAAAATCCATTAAATCGTCGAGCATGATGAGTCAACGTTGTCGTTATCAGGAAGGAAAACATCGCTTTATCAAAACAATTGAATCATCCTGTTCATGATTATATCACACGATTGTAGAAATTTGCGCAGGAAATTTAGCGCGAAGTATACAAGGCGATCATACCAGTTACTCCAAATCGTTTCGTTCGCCTGCGATAAGGCACACGGTGATATGGAATTTCCGAGTGTGACGTCACCGCACCGCCGGCTAGTCGTCAGACACGTTCACGTGCGCTCGACTCGGCACTCTTAGCGCGCATCCATGCCCCCCCCCCCCTCCCGCCGCCACACTACTGTTACTGCGCACCGCCAACCTGCGCGGTGGCGAGAGTGGGGGGAGACCCCGTCTCCTATACGTATATGTATAGATATACATTATGCATGCAACTAGCTCGGGACGACTTCCTATATATATATATATATATATATATAAATTGTGTATATATATATATATAATTTAGCTCGTGATGATTTCCTATATCGGTTTCACGATCAGCCGACAATGAGAGATCGTCAAGCTGTTCGAGCCGCGAGCGAAGAGCCAGGAGCACAGGGAGAGAGGTGGCTATTTCGACGACGACACGAACACTTCGAGAAGCACGTGCTCGTCGACTGAAACCGATCGCGTTCCGGTGGAACGTACACGATCGTCCTCGAACCCTGACTCACGCGTGTAAATTCGTCGTAGATAATTCCAATTTTGCAGTTATACTCCTCTTTTTTTTCGCTCTATCTCAATTATTTTTATTTCGTCATTTTTCTTCAGCCTACTTCGACGACGGTCGAACGGTGCATGAAATAATTTCTTTCAAGCGTTATTCGTTAGGAAGTAAAGAAGATTATAAAATAATAAAAATTTGTGAATTTTGTAATTATTATCGTAATTTGCATTGACTCGAGGAAAAATATTTTGTTATAATTATTTTTAAAAAATTTTGTAAATCGATAGATACATTTTTATTATTTGCCTAAAGAATTAAGAGTTTCGCGCTTCGTTGATAATTCGAAAAGACACATTATTGGCAAGGTAAAATTGTCGAAAAATATAATTTGCCAAAAGTCGTATTTTATCTACTCTGGCTTTTAAATATACAAAATATGGGATCGGAGGACATTTGGACTAACTGGTTATTAAGAAGATTGCCAGATATCTTGCGTGTCGAAAAAAATCTCTAAATTTCTGTAAAGACGCCAGGTCACTCTTAATCACTTTATTAAACGAAAGAATTCGCATTAATTAGTAAAATCTCATTTTGCAAAAAAAAAAAAGAAAAATCTATTGGCAAATCGACGTTATACTCGGTCAAATAGATTAATCAAACGACAAGAAGAAAATGCAGCCCAATGAAAATTCTAGGCCGCTAGAAATGTCACTCGTAACACGAACGTTTATCTCCGTGAAAAATAAACTTCGAGCAATTAATAAAAACAAAAACCGGTAATGTTAATAAAGAAGTTTCAAATAATTTCAATAAAAATATATATATTCTCTCTCTCCGCGTTTAATAATCACAAATCAATAAATAAATATCAGAATTCGCGTGTAAAATCAAGAAAAAAATTGTAATGTTCGAATGATCGTGACGAGATTCACGTTTAATTCTTACAACACGTTTTATTACGAAACGTTTATCGTCTTCTTTCGTTCGTATCTCGCGAGACATTTTCGCTCGTAAATAAATATGGAAAATGGTGGGTGAGACCCTCCGCGAAAGTTACGAGGGACTGGACCTCGGCCAATAAACTTTCCCACTCGACCTTCGTTTCAACGTCATTATACATTTTCATTCATTATCGTATCGCGAGATTTTTTTCTTCTTCCATCTCTATTTATCATGAAAACTCGTCAAAATTAAAATAGAAAAAAAAAGTCATTCGCGAGAATCTCACAAACGCGAACGAGAACAATCTCGTTCCGTCTCTCATCCCTCTTTCTCGCTCTCATCGTTGCCCAATGAAAACGGTCCAAGTTTAATCGGAATTACAACCGAGAGCGAGAGGGACGCGAGAAAATCTTTTCAAGAATAGTCTCGTACGTGAGAGAGGAGAGAGAAGTATGCCCTCGAGAGAGAGAGAGAGAGAGAGAGAGAGAGAAACAAAAAGTGAGAGAGGAGCGAGAGAGAGAGAGAGAGAGAGAGAGAGAGACAAGCCTTTTATAATTGGCACATTGCCATTGACGAGAGAAGAGCTCCAATCCGCGTTAGCGATCGTGATCCAGGCTCGTCAGGAACTCCTACGCATTTTACTCGCTATTATTAACCTTTCTAACGTCGATCTCGCGATACTATATTTCACCATATATATATATTCTCTATATAGCATGCGCGACAGTGATCATCCGATTTTTTAATCCGATTATCTCAGTCAACCGTGCAATACACTCCGAATCATGCGACGAGTCGACTTATATATATTAAAACATTCGCACGCCGTTGCTCGTTATAAACGACGATATATATATATAATATATGTACACACACACACACACACACACACACACACACACACACACACACACACACACACACACACACACACACACACACACACACCCACCCACATATATATATAACGAATGTGTTTATGTAATTATTTGCGACGGAGCAGCTGCAAATTATCTTCATTTCGCACTTTCGCGAAATATATATATATATATATATATATATATATATATATATATATATATATATATATATATATATATATATATATATATATATATATACGATTTGTTGTAGCAGCTGATTTCTTTTTAAATTTATTTTATGCAACATCGAAGGAGGAGAGGGTGGAGAGGGGGGGGGGGAGGGTGCGGACTGATTTGAAATTATCTTCTATCGCACTCGATACGCAGAGGATGATCAATTTCTTTCAAAATATCACGAGCCTGATTGCCTCATCGGGTTGATAAAAAAAAAACGAGAGAAAAAAAAACACGTCGTTTAATATTGTTTTGTAAATAAATTTGGGTTTTAATAATGAAAAAGAAACAATGATTATTATTCGTCGACGTTTTCCCTTTCGTTTCTTCGTTAAAGTCGCGTTAGCGAATAATTTTCATGAAAATCGAGACGATAAAAATGTCGCGAATGAGCAAGAGACAATGTTTATTCGCGAATGTTTTCTTTTCTGTCTTTTTTTTTTGCTCGCATAAAAAATTCTTAAGGTCGTCGGTTGAAAAATCTTTTCATAATTTTCGTACAGTTCCAAGAGCTTATCGTCGCTTACGAATTCTGACGTCATCGCGCTATTACCGCGCGGAGACAACGGATGGAATAATAATAATAAAATGAGTATTAGTAGGAAAAGTTACGTAATGTCCTGTTACCAGAGTGTATTAAAATATCGAGGCTTTGCGGTGATAGCTTCGGCTCTTTGTAACTTCGTAACATTGAAATTCAGGGCCAAGTCGGCGCCTATGAAGAGTGTCACTGCGATCTACCGGTAGGTTAATCCGGGTCAATCGCTCGTGCTGAATCTCTCCTCCTCCTCCTCCTCCTCCTCCTCCTCCTCTTTTATTTTTTTAATTTCTCTTAATTCTCATTCTCGAATATAATTTGTCGTTTACGAACGAATCACGACGATTCGAAACGAACCGACTCGAACCGATTGCTTGAGAAGTTAAAATTCGTTAGTGGTATGTTAATTGGCTTTTTTTTAATTTAATTTTTTTAAATTGAATTATTAATCATTAAATTTTGTATGTAAGTTTCGTCGAACTTACAATCAGTCGTTAAAATCGTTCTATGTATCAGGCGACTATATACAGGGTGAATTCTGTAAGGTGTTTCAAACGGGATTTTGGTGCAGATGGGATCATTACAAACAAAAGTTGCAAATATACATTAGGGATATTTTTAATAGTTTACGAGATATGAATATTTAAAGTTGATCCAATCAGAGCGGGCCGAGAAGCGTTGGAGCCGCCCACTCTCCGTCCTAGCCGTAGATATAGCACAGTTTAGGGCGTTACATTTAGGATCGCATAATTCAGAGCAGTCAATTATTATTATTTTATTACGAAGTCATTTCTATTTGGCGCGCTCGGCAAAATTCAGAGCAGTCAATGCCCGACAAATAAAAATGACTGCGTAATAAAATAATAATAATTGACTGCTCTGAATTTTGCAATCCCAAATGTAACGCCCTAAGCTGTGCTATATCTACGGCTAGGGCGGAGAGTGGGTGGCTCCAACGCTTCTCGGCGCGCTCTGATTGGATAAACTTTAAATATTCATATCTCGTAAACTATTAAAAATATCCCCAATGTATATTTGCAACTTTTGTTTGTAATGATCCCATCTGCACCAAAATCCCGTTTGAGAAACCTTACAGAATTCACCCTGTATATATATATATATATATATTTACATATATATATATAAGAGTCATACGTGTACACGAATATATTCGTGTATACGTATGACTCTTTTTATATGTCAATTGGCTAAGTTCGTTGGCTAAAAGAAGTAGGCGTACACGTATCGTCGAGCACGCACGGAATAGTCGTCATAGTCCGACGTTTGTTATATATCGATAGCGAAGATGAGAACGAGAAGATGATGAGAGGATGATGTGTGTCACGAATCGAGGAGTCTCCTCGGTCTTTCTCTATCTCTCTCTCTATTGTCTCGACCGATTAGACTCGAGGAAAATTTCTGTCGTTGCTGTACGAGTGGTTAGACGAAACTTTTTTTTTCGTTTCAACGTCTTAAACCCAAGTTCTAGGTCAAGATTTATGCCGGTGTAAATTTTCTATGGAATTAAAACGCTTCGATCGATTAATTTGTCCAATTTATTTCTGTCATTGAAACTTTAGGATCGAATTAAAAAAAATAATAATTAACGTTCTACGATCAGAAAATTTGTTAAAATTGTTGAATTTCATTTATTTTTGAAGATCGAAATTCGTGCGAAAATTGGAATCTACCGTGTGACACTTCGCGGGGAAGAAACGCTTGTGGGTGGGTGAGGCGAGAAAATATCGAGGCTGAAATTTCTTGGTCCTCGAGTATTTATTTTTCGTTTGCAAGGTCGAGGGGTATTTACCTGTTGCTATGCGCCACACGTTTGGCTAATACGATTATTCGAACGTATGGGTTAGTTCTCTTCAACGGAACGGAATTCCTGTGCACCGATAAGAAATCCGAGGCTCGATCGAGGAAGAAAAAAAATTAATTACGTGAAATTCGTATCTCTGTGTTTTTTTTTCTCTTTTTTCAAATTTTGTTTTCAAGGTCGTCACGAGATGAATGTCCATACGAATAATCGAATACATTATCGACGAGGACACGTAGTTTGTCAAATTGCAAACGAAACGTGTCCACGTTACTTAATCTTTATCTCTCTCTCTTCTCTCTCCCTCTTTATCTCTTTCTCTCTCTCTCTCACTCTCTTCTCTCTTCAACACCCTGGATCTCGTATCTCTCGACGAGTCCTTGATCGTTCTCACCACTGGCCAATTATCCAAAAGATTTTCGCTCGAACGAGATCCGTCCCGGAAAGGTAATTGCCCGTGAATCACTCGAAGCTTGGCAACGCGAAATATCCACGTCCCAAGATTTCCCTCGAAATAATCAGAGTAACAAAATAATAATAATAATAATAATAATAATAAATCAATTCTAATCAACGTTCGAGCGACGTATAAATTAATAAAACATTCGAGTCGAATAGATCGAATTAAAAAACGGTCAATGTAAAAAAAAAAAACAAAGACCGTAATTTTAGTTAATTACGAGCCAACGCGATTATTTAATCGGACGACTCTCGCCACGTACTGCAATATCGTCTTCGTACCGACGTTATAAGCGTCGCGGTTATCATTTTCTCGTGGCCTGGCGCGAGCAAAAAAAAATTTACTTCTTTCGCAATATCGCCCTGGTGCTTCTTCGCAAATGCGAGAGAATCTCGTGAAAATTAAAAAATTTTGCGATTTCGTCGAACGATCCCCCCCTCACGCTGTTTAAATCCCCTTTCTCTCTCCCTCTCTCGGTGAGTTTTAATCGAACTCTCGAATAAAATTTAATTGACAAACGAGGCGAGTGGAATTATTCGAGCGATATTACGTCAATCAAAGATCGCTACGTCTACGTCGTTATTATTATTTATTATTATTATTATTAATAATAATAATATAGTGATTATTTTTGTCTCTTTAATTACGCAAGAAATATTAATTACGATTAATGATCATCAACGGAATTAGCCACATTATCTACGAATTTAATTGTTTATATCGTATAAAAGTGTTAGATTGGCGGGATCCTCTGACACGGGAGGTGTTCGGTACCGTCGTCTCGTCGATGAGATCTCGACCTCTGTCTGCCACCGAGAGGACGCGATCGTTCCCTACCGCCAAAATTTTCTTACGCGTGATTTATTCTTGGTTCCCTGTCGCGCACTCTCCGCTCCGACAAAACAATAAAATAACGATTCGAACGAGACGACGCGTTTCTTCGATCACTCGCTCAAGGACATTTTTCACACGAGTCGCGCGTGTCATTGCTTTTTTTTTTCTTTTTTCTTTTTTTTTTTGGAACATCTGTGAAAATTGTATCGTTTACACACTGCAATTAACCTTTAGACTGTCAGTAAAATGGCTTTGGAGTTATTTTTAAAAGTCACCAACAAAATTATGTTGTTTTTTTGTTTATTAACGAGGCGGTTGTAAGTTGCATTAAAAAATTGTTGACAGCGCTTTTGGCAGTTGACAGGTGTCAAACTGGGTGTTTGACGTCGGAATCGTCGTCAGCGATACCAAAAATAATAAATTCTGATAATTTTCTTTTCATGAATGATCATATAACGATTTGAATATTTATCTGAAAATTTTTGAAAACAAAATTACGATCATTTCTCTTCAAAAATAGAAGAATCTAGGGGTTGAAGAAAATTCATCATTTGTTGATTTAACGAATGAAATAAAAAGAGAGAAGAAACAACAATCGATCAATAAATATTAGCGCAATTACACGTTTGTTTTTAATTTGTTTTTTCGTCGGTTGATACAAATACGATTTACTTTTTCGTTTTTTTTCGTCGAAGCTAATTTTACTCGAGATATATTCGTTTTACTCGTCATTCGCTGGGGGACAAAGTATTTTTTTTTTTCGTTCGCGTTTACTTTCTCAACGTTTCGACAACTCTCTTCCGTTTAAAATTCTTTTTTTGTCATTTACCTTCGGGCGAATTCCTCCAAAAAAAAATCAAAAAATGTTGATTAGAATCGGCAAAACCAGTTTGTACGTACTCTCTCTCTTTCTTTCTCCGTCTCTCTCTCTCTCTCTCTCTCTTTCTCTCTCTCTCTCAGGCACGAAAAAATTCGCGATAATTCAATTTTCAAAAAGCTTCGACCTCGACGCTGCTTCGACGAGTTATTTCGCAAGAAACTCGACGCGTTCCTCGTAATTATCACGATAGTCGTAAAATGTATACATCATGACGAAAATAATTTCTAGAACGTAATTATAAAGTTTCGATTATTATTCGATTTATTTTTTAATTCTCGACGAATTATTGTCAAATTACACGTGCGCTCGTCGTTGATTGTTCAAACAACGATCCTCAATTAAACTTAACTTTAACCCAAACCCTTGAGACTCATCGACGAATTATCCAACGAAAATTATCTAAAAATGATGAATAATTAATTTCGTCGTGATAAATCAAATCATCGAATATTTCGTCGTATCAATTTTCTCGTCTATTTTCTTTTTACAAAAAAAAATGTCTTTCGATTAGTTTTAATTACGAGCGAGAAATTAATTCAGCAATTTTTTCGTCCACGACCACGAGTCGTCGATTTGTAAAAATGTCGTTTTTGCATTTTTCAAGGTTGCTCGCAACTCGAGATTGCGCGGGTAAAGAGAGGAGAAAGGGGGGAGGGATAGGGGGAGCAAAGTTCGAACGACCAAATGCACCGAGTCGTCACTTTCTATCCGGACGTTCCGAGCAAAAAACAAACGACCGATAAAAAATATCGCGATTAACACGGATTGTGCGAATTTATCGTTTCGATCATCGATCTCACATGATTTCCATCGATCTCTCGCATCTCGCGAGATATTCCAGCGACGGTTTTTTTTTCTTCTTAAATTAACTCGACGATTGAAATTTGAAAACAAAAGAATTTTTATGAAAGACAAAAATTATTGACAAAAATGAAAAAAAAATGTTCTCAAAAATTTCCAAGTAATTTCGATGCTTCGTTATTCGTATTCGATTGATTTTATTGACCCCTGATAAATATGACCTTATCAATAGACGTGTTTATGAGACGTCGTTCGGTGATCGTCTTTATAATTTCATTCGATCAGTCACAATAATTGTTCTCGCTCACTCACCCTCTCTCTCTCTCTCTGTTTATTGCTCGTTTACAGCTAGGGTCGGGTCACGTCACATAGTGACCTTCATGCTTTTCCTGGGAATGGCGAACGCCTACGTTATGCGTACCAACATGTCGGTCGCTATTGTTGCTATGGTAAATCATACCGCGGCTGCCGGACCCGATCACGATCCAGCCGACGTTGTGGACGAGTGCGGACTTGGAAACGCAACCGCGGAACTCGATTACGATCCGGTGAGTTATTTTCTATTTTTTATCTCAAATTCTCGAAATTTACGATTTATTCCCTATTTATTATTATTCTGATTATTAATAGTATTATTACTATCGATGGAAAAAAATAAACGTTTAAAATACAATAAAATCAATTTTTTGATTTATTGAATTCAATTTTGGGAATTAATTTTTTTAATCGATTTTTAATCTTTCGACAGAACTCGGACGGCGAATATCCCTGGAACACAAAATGGCAGGGTTACCTACTCAGCTCGTTCTTCTACGGTTACGTTCTAACTCAGATACCCTTTGGAATATTGGCGAAGCGTTACGGCTCGAAATATTTTCTCGGTGTCGGGATGTTGATTAATTCGGTGTTCGGACTACTCGTGCCGATCTCGGCACGTTGGGGATTCGGTTGGCTGATGGCGGTTCGTTTTATTCAGGGTCTGGGCGAGGTAAGTAAATTTTATGTGAAAGAGCAAAAAACGTTTACGAACAAACGTTTGAGAGAAATGTTGAGAGAAAGGGAGAGAAAGAGAGAGAGAGAGAGAGAGAGAGCGAAAGAGAGAGAGAGAGAGTGCGATCGTAATAACGACGATGGGGGAAAAGACGAAAGAACAAGAAAAAAGCTAAACAAAAAAAAGAGGAAATGGAATCAAGAATGCGTGTGACGAGGCAGAATGAGTTTTTTTTTCTTTCGTTCGTTGTCAAAGACCCTCGAAACGTAAAGCTCAAATAAAAAGACAAATTTGAAGAATAAACATTAACGAAATGTATATTAAAATTTGAAATTTAAATCAAAGCCACGAGACGATAAAACGAGCCTCTTGGCTCTTTCGTTTACCGAGCACGTTTTCGTAAAAATTGAAAATTTTGTCAACAAAAAAGAAAGCAAAATTGCTGAATAATTCTTCCATCAAACATAACGACGTTGCTCGAGTTTCTCAAGACTTCCACAGTCCTTTGCTATTATAAATCAATTAAAAAGAAAATTTGTCTAATTAAAATTTAATGAAAAGAAGACAAAGAAATTGCTGTTCATTGAAAAATTATTCTTCTCTCAAAAAAAAAAACCGATATAAGTCGAGTGTGAACGCTTTTTGATTGTTCGGGTGTATTTCCTCCCCCTAGGAATGGATTATCCCTATTGCAGGGTCCGATCGTGCCATGCACGCACGCAATGTTGGCCAAGTGGATTCCGCCGAATGAGAGGAGCAGGATGGGCGCGTTCGTTTATGCCGGTAAGCCAATCGATCGATATCGTCAAAAACGATATTCGTTCGATCTCCTTTTATTATAGCCCCGCTTGTGATCGAGGAAGAGAGAGAGGGAGAAAGACAAACACACACACACACACACACACACGTGCCAATAAACCGCGGCCTGCCTCACACCTCGAGTCATCACGCCTCTCGTCTTCTCTCGTCCCGTTCTCGTTGCAGAATTTACGAGACGAAAATTAATAAAAATTAATGAAAAAAAAAAACAAGAAAAAAAAGGAACTCTCACAATCGTACATAACCGTGGCCTGTCCTAAGCCTCCACGATGGAATTCTGGATCTACGAGACTCTCGACCTTCTCCCACTTTGATCGTTCTTTAATTTCCATTTTTTATTTTATTTCGAGGAAAAAGATAAAAGAGACAAAAATCGAACGAGCCCGAACAGGACGTTTTCCATAATTCGCAGCTTCTGGTCTACGCTTCCTACTTTTTTTTTATATCTAGCTCTGTGAATCTTAGAGACGTTGGAATTATGTTTTTCTTTTTTAATCGTGCGAAGAAAGTTCAGGTTTTTTTTTCCTTTTAATTTCAAGGTTTATCGACTAATCGAGCAATTTTGGATTTGTTTTTTTTTCTTTTTATACGATTCACAGGCGCCCAGTTTGGAACTGTCGTATCGATGCCATTGAGCGGATTATTGTCGAAGTACGGATTCGCAGACGGCTGGCCGTCGATTTTCTACGTATTTGGGGCAGTAGGTACGATCTGGTGCATCGCTTTTCTCGTGATCGTTCACGAGGATCCTGAAACTCATCCGCGCATCGCCGAGGACGAGAAGAAATATATTCTGAGCGCTCTTTGGGGAACGGCCGGAGCATCGGTAAGTCGATTATTTTCTTTTTTTTCTCTCAAAAGTATCAATCTCAATCGAACGAATAAAAAAATAATATAAAAAATACAATTTGGTAAGTAGAATTCGTTAATATAAATCGCAATGTTGTCAAGAAATTATTAATAACGGCAATATTTTGTTTTTCTTTCTTTCTAATTTCTTAACAGTCTCCGCCCGTGCCATGGAAGTCGATCGTCACGTCGTTGCCGTTTTGGGCAATATTGATAGCGCACATGGGACAAAATTACGGCTACGAGACTCTCATGACGGAATTACCAACGTTCATGAAGCAAATTCTACATTTCAACATTAAAATGGTCGGTTTTAAGTATTTCTTTAATTTTAAGAATTCGAATGAACAATACTTTTCTTTTTTTTTCTTTTTTCTTTTGTACAAAAGATAAATATTGATATTTCACGTTTGTTTTTTTTTCCCTGGACAGAATGGTGTTGTTTCCGCGTTACCTTATCTCGCCATGTGGATTTTCTCGATGGTAATCTCTCACGTCGCCGACTGGATGATCTCGAGCGGTCGTTTCAATCACACGATAACGCGCAAGATAATCAACAGCATCGGTCAATTCGGACCGGCTCTCGCATTGATCGCCGCTTCTTACACCGGCTGCGACCAATGGCTCACGGTTGGGTTACTCACCGTAGGAGTTGGTTTCAACGGTGGCATATACTCCGGCTTTAAAGTCAATCATCTCGACATATCACCAAGATTCGCCGGTATACTCATGTCCTTCACGAATTGTCTTGCCAATCTCGCTGGACTACTCGCGCCAATTACCGCCGGACACATTATCGTCGGATCGGTAAATACGATAGAATATTCCCCCCCCCCCCCCTCCAAAAAAAAGGCTTCGAGATTTTCATACTTTCCTGGACCAGAGAGATTTAAAATCGTTGCAAATCTCGTTCGTGGCCGAACGAAAAGATTTTCAACGAATTTCAATCGATAAAGTATCGACGGTGGTCAGGTTTCGTTGGACTCGGAACGATTAATATTCGTGTGAATTGCGAAATTTTTAGTTCAATTGAATTTTTTTTTTGTCGTCGATCGAATTTTTTTATGAATGAAAATTTTCATTTTCAGCCGACGCAGGCGAAATGGCGCATCGTTTTCATGCTATCGGCTGCTGTTTATATCGTGTGCGCTCTGTTCTACATAATATTCGGCTCGGGCGAGAGACAAGCCTGGGATAATCCTGACAAGGACGAAGAGAGGAAAAAGAAGAAAGACGCCGAGGCAGGAATGAAGAGTTTGACCGAGACGCAGCATTGATTGTGAAAATTTGAAGAAACGCGGTTTGCAATGCAGTCTTTAGCTCGTAGAGAAGCGTGTACACACCGGATGTGCTACATTGCTAAAGAGAGAGAGAGAAGAAAAAGAGTCCAATTTGGCTACTTCTTTTTTTTTTACACGTACATTCATTCCCTCCAGATTGTTAGGGCGAATATAGATAACAGAGCAAAGAGACAGAGACGAAGTTCTACACGGGTGCGATCTAGGTCAATTTTTCTTTTTTTCTTTTCTTTCAATTTCATTGCTAAGTTTTCTTTTATAGGCTACCCCGTTGCCAATATCCTAAGATACATGCCGATACACGCGACGTTTTTTGTACAGCGAAGTCGTTAGATTTTTTTTGTGTTTTTTTTTGTTGTTGTAAATGCCAAAACGAAGGAGAGGAAGTTAAAACGGAACATAATCAATTTCGTACGAAAGATGTACAGCGAGAGAGAATGTGAAAGAGAAAATGTTTGGAAAAAATTGCCCTCTTGTTTAAATTCAATGCGTTCTCGAAATTCGTGTCGTGTTCGTGAGTTTCGCGACTGAATTAATCGACAAATCGGCTGCTTATTTCGAAGACAAAAAATAGAACCAAAGGTTTGAAAAACAAGAAGAATAAGAAAAAAAAAAAAAAGAAAAGAAAACGGGAATAAGTTTTTTATTTTACCGCGATGCGAGAATCTAACAGTTCGATCGAATCGTCGAATGGTTCTCGGGCATTAGAATGTTTATGAAGTTTGTTTAAAGGAGAGTCCGAAATCTGGACCCTCGAGCCGTAAATCTGTGCTCGGTGCTCGCTAAAATGGGCATTACGCGATCGCAAACTACCCGTATATACATATATGTGGATCCGGCTTGGACAAACCTTTCGAAAGCAAAGGGACGAGAGAAAAAGTCAGATGAAAAACATAAAAACAAAAGAAAAGAAAGAAAATTAAAGAAAAATGAAACATCCTGTCGTCCGAGCTGGATTCGACGAATCTTGTGTCGACGTCGAGGCAGCAGTATTAGAGTGAAACGCCCACACGTTCGCCACTCTTTATTATTTTATTTTTATGACCAACTACTGCCATTTTGTATTGTTCGACGAAACTACAAAAGAAAAGAAAGAAAAACAAAAATAGTAATAATAATAATAATAACAGAGAAGAAGAAAATCGATCAAGCTGAGTTTAATTTCACGAGCATATCGTTCAATTGTCCGCCGAACATATATATTAAAAAAAAATAATAAATAAAAAAAAACAAGAGAAGAAAGAGAAAAAAAAGAATACGGGATTAACGAGGAGATGAGATACGAAAAATGAAAAGAATTCCGTCAACTTCCAGCGACACGACACAATACACAATGGTTCGTTATAAATAGTGTAGATATTATTATATTTCGTAGGATCGTAATAAGTTATAGGACTTTAGATGAATTATTAATTGTAGCTATTTATACGCGTACGAAATAGACCGAAAGAAAGAGAGCGAGAGCGAGAGGAAGACGAGATGATAAATGAGGATCATGCCACGAAAAGAAAAAAGAAAAAAAAAAGGGAAAAAAAACAAAAACAAGAAGATAAAAAAATGTAGCCAAGAGGAAAGAAAGAAAAAAAAACTGTTCGATAGATTGCATTTTTGTTGTTGTTGTTCTTTTGGCTTTACGTTACGAATGAATCGAAAAATATTTGTTTGTTCTCTCGTGGTGTACCACGAATTCGCAACGGATGACAGAGATGTATATATCTGTGTTTCTTTTTTTTTTTGTTTTTTTTGTTTTTTTTTTTTTTACGATTTTGAGAATCGAGGCTACACAAACTTGAGATTGCGATGACCGCGTTGTTGAATAAATAATTATTGAAAAAAAGAAAAAAGAAAAACATCGCCGTTGCAAGTTTACGCAGAGAATGAAAATAAAATCGATTACGCTCGGTGATCGAGAAATAAAATTGGGAAATTTCGATCGAAAGGAGTGTATAAGAGAAAGTAAGAATTTTAAAAAATTTCAAACTGCTTTTCTCTCGATAGTCGTGCGCGAATCATAATTATAGTCTCTACGATGCGGCAGCTCCGTCACTGAGATAAAATTCTTGAAAAGATCATTTTTCTCGTTTCTCGATCTACCAAACGCGAAGATACATATCGATCGGAGATTAGCGCGAGACAAGATGAGAATAATACGAGTGAAAAACTTGCACCGTGCAAAATACGAATGACGGGCTTCGCCCGCAAGTTGTTAAAACACTTGTGTGAATAGACGCGTAGTCTTTAGTTCAATCGCGAGTTTCATACGCGATTTCTCTATCTATCCCTCTGCCTTCTAAAAGCGCCTTCCGCGACAATTCGCCAATTTACCTCGGGCGTCTCGTAAATCTTACAAAATTTTGCGAACTTTGCGATTATCGATGGGCGAACAAAATTTTTAAAAACAGAATAGACTTTTTTTCTTTGGCGATTAAACGACGAGAGTGTAAGGCGCTATTGTCATCGATGAACGAACTATCGATCGTTGAACAGGAAAATTGAACTTTTCATATTATTCGCACATTTACGATTTTAGAATGAAAATGGATCGAACGGCGAATTTGGAAATGAGACGGGTGATTTGCTCGACGGTGAAATATAATATATACATATATATATATTGTAGAATAGCCCATCTTGAAATTGGTACGTCCCATATTTTTATAGAAATATTTATGAACGATGTACATATAGTTGAAAAAAAGAAAAAAAAAAGAAAAAAAAAATATACGGCCCCGCGCAATGTTTAAAATTCATGATTATATATTTTTATCGTTGGGATGATATGCATATGTGATAATAGAAATTGCAGATAAATACATCATCTTATACAGCAATGTGTGTGTTACTTACTTTTTTGAAGTTCTCGAAGACAATGTTCCTGTATTCCTCTGATAATCTCGATGGTCATCGATGTACGAAGAACATTCTCACTCAGGTTATTTTTTCACAACTTGTGAAGTTTTTCTTATTTTTCACTATTTTACGGTAACACTCGAATGTATTTTGTTTAAAAGGCACTGATGCTTTGATTGAACTTGACATTGAACGCGAAGTGGACAGTGAATTTCTTATGACGATAGCAAAACGTTTGATAACTAACATTGTCGATAAAAACAATGTAACACTCGGAAGCTGGACGTTACACTTTTTCCGATAATTCATACTTTCAATTTTTTACGCACTGACGAATTTTCACATTATTCACGAACTGCTGTGTAGCACACGAACGACTGTGTGTTTAGCGCGGGATTTTTTGGCACGGTGTTGGGCGCCATCTTGTGGTCACCGGTAGCAGAAGCGCGATATAAGCTCACGGCCTAGTACGCTATGTACGCGGGGTTCAGCTTGCAGTAAGAATTCGGAAACAGTTACTTATTTTTCTATACCTATGCCTGCCGCTACTGTGGGGATATTCAAGTTATGATCTTTGCATCAAAATAGGTAATTAAATATGCAGAGGAGTTACAAACAACATGAAGAAACTTGTCTTTAACTCTTTGAAAAAACAAATCTATCGTAATGAACGAGACGAACGGACGAGCGGTGGAGATAGGAGTTTGCTTTACATCGTACAATCAATAAAATAAACGCAAAATGGGTTGTTATCCATTCTCGTAATTCTGGGTTATGCAGATCCCTATGTCTTTGAGGACTTTATTAGTAATATAAAGATGTAAAGATGTACAATCAACTCACATAATAATCAATGCAATCGGAGAAGAAACTAGGAGCGTCTATCTCTGCTAGCAACCGCCGCGTTTTTGAAGCGAATAATGGTCCGCTACCGTCATGCCCTCTAGGTCATCCAACGTTCAACATGGTGAACTAAAGACGCAGTTGCATCATTGCAGGCACAGAAAGACGTCGATAAAATAGAAAAAAGTATCGGTACGAAAGGTGGCGACACAGCCCACAGTGTTTTATGACGTAGAACGGGACTAACAGCTGATTTCACACTGACGTCTTGTTATTAGACACGCTTAATCCCTAAAACTTATAATATTGAAAAATTGAAACAAAAAAAAGTGCAAAAGTGTCCCTACGATCGATTTCTTCGATGTGACAGTATATCGAACAATTTGAGCAACATATAAATTTTATACAAACGTAAAAAAACATCATTTCGAGTTAATCCGTCATCCAGCCGATAGATTACTCTTTCCGCACGACAGACATGACATCAATATCCAGGTGACTCACTCTTCATCAAGAATCTCAACATCTCCACTTTCCGCTGTTTTCAGGTAAATTTTAATGACCCTTGCCTCAAATATCAATAAAATAAAAAATAGCCATATAATCCTAAAAACATCGAATCTCGCCTCCCCAGATCATGACAACCTCCTTGTCAAAATGAGTAAGAAATATCTTCTCTGTACGCTCTTCGCGACATTCTTAATCGTCGTATCGAGCAGCGATATCACAAACGCCGTATTCGGCAATGTACTCGATGGAATGCCAGCTGCGTTCGGAGATTTCAATTCCGACGAGCTCACGGACGTTTTTGTATTGCGCAAAGATGGCAAAACCCTGGAAATACTCCTCGCGTCCGACCAGGAGCCTCTTTTACAGCCAAACGCCAATCTAAGCTGCCCGTTTCGCGACATCGTCACGAGCGTAGTACCCGGTGATTTCGACGGCGATGTCTTTATGGACGTTCTCGTAACGACTGTTCACACGAACGAGAAGAAAAATATCACTCGCGCTTACGTCCTCTGGGGAGGCAATGGACAAATGAACTGTACCGACGAGGCTAATCCAATGATCGAAATGCACGGTCAACCATTGACGATCGATTACAATCAAGACATGATAATCGATCTTTTTGGCCTTGACACGGAAAATCGTCGAACATTCTGGATATTCAATCAAAATCGTACGACTCCCACAGCCATACTAATGGAACGACCCAACGAGCTTGAAAAAATCTTACCCATAAGAAATCCTCATTCCAATGCATTTTTGGATCTTAACAGCGATTTTCTTCCCGATCTCGTTGTAACTACCGATCGATATTTCGAAGTATGGCGTGGCGTATCCAAAGGTTTCGTCTTCAATCATACCATCGAACTTCCTTATAACAGTACGAGCAAACGACCTTTTACGGGTCATATAGGACAATCGCTTTTTCTCGATGTTGAATTAACCGGCAAGATCGAATTGGTTCTGCCCGTTTGCGTTACAGCCGACTGTTCAACGAGTACGATCATGATATACAGCGATGGCGCTTGGCACGATCTTCAGATTAAATTTAACGACAAGGATAATGTTTATTGGGGTTTCGTTCCTAGCGACGTTGCGTCTCGACGTTACATCGATACGATAACGCTAAGAGGCGGAGATTTCAATATGGACGGATATCCGGATCTTTTAGCGACTCTACGATCGCAACCACGCGATCCTGCTAATTCTCAAACACGCTCGTTTCTTCTATTAAACGTACCTTGCGAGACTTGCGGAGATTTCAATCGTACTTTCGAACTTCACTGGAACGCTCTAAGTCCGTTTAATAACGAGAGCGTCATGGCGGTTTTCTACGATTTTTATCAGGATGGTATATTGGACGTTATACTCGTCGAATACGACAAGGTCAATAATAATTATCATACCGCTGCGTTCAAGAATAGTCTCGATTACGACGCTAATTTTGTCAAGGTCATGGTACTCACGGGTCTTACCAATAGCAAATATCCTATTTCACCGGGCACTTTGGGAAAAAAGAAACGTACTTATGGCACGAATTTACCCGGACCCTCGATAGCTTATAAAACTACGACGCAAGATGGCAGTCCGCGCAGCGCTATCGCCGCTCAATTGCCTCAAAGCGCTCATTTTTCTCTCAATCTACCGTACACTACTTTTGGTCTGGGAAGAACTCCGAATTTTATCGATACTCTAACGATCGGGGTAAGTCGCGGATAAAATGAGAATTTATGGATAAAATGAGAATTTACGTGTTTTTATATTTTTATGAATGTTGAAATATTATTTCAGGTATCGGGAAAATTGCGCGAATGGCCGCAAATTATACCTAATTCGCAAATGGTCGTGATACCGAATCCTATTAGCGAACCATCGAGATGGAAAGCCC
This sequence comes from Netelia inedita, assembly GCA_964017225.1. Lineage (NCBI taxonomy): Eukaryota > Metazoa > Arthropoda > Insecta > Hymenoptera > Ichneumonidae > Netelia > Netelia inedita. The sequence continues at coordinate 40,787,905 of OZ024921.1, forward strand.
AATTATTCGTGACTCCTAGTAAATTAATTTTACTCAGCGTCGCAGCTTTAACATCGACGTGTTGCTTGATCGCCGCGATAATCGTGGGACTTTACTGGAAGGAACGACGAGAGGACAAGATCGAGAGATTGCAGGAGGCGCACAGATTCCATTTCGATGCAATGTAGATTAAAGAACGTTGAGAATTTTCATTATTATTACATGTATATGTATATGATATTTAATTATTATTATTAATAAATTTACCTTTAAACATTAGTACCATCGTCTCTCTTTTTTATTTTCTTTTTTTCAAAAATCCGCATGGAACGAGTATTCGTGGTAAAATTGACAATTTTATTCATCATCTTTGGACAATTGTACATATAAAACAGGACTCGTGAATATTTCTCACAGTTTGATTAACGCAACGAGCGCTTAAGTATAATAAATCATTTTCAATGAATCGTTTTCTTTTCCCTTTCTTGTTTTTTTTCTTTTTTTTTCTTGGTCACTGCGCTACGTGCAAATCAGTCGAGCTATGTTTCTAACATAAAACGTATTTTATTGGCATCGGTCGTTCTTTATCGCAGGATTCAAATCGTTGAAGTAAGGATGCGCCATTGCTCCTTCCGCTGATAACCGAAGAGCCGGATTACAAACTAATAATCTCTGAAAAAAACAAAAATGAGTTTATTAGAAAAATTTAAAAAAATATTTCCGAACGATTAATTTGTTTTACAGCCACGAAAAATGTACCTGAAGTAAATCTTTGCCTCTGACCGTAAGTTGGGGCGTAACTAGAGCGAGTCCCTGTGTAACGTGATAACGAGGGAACGATTTATAATCGGGAAGAGTCGTGAGATCTGGCCAAGTCTCTTCGCTCGGTGTTCCCAGCATTTTGAATATTCTCTTCAATTGATCGTCTACGTCGGATCCGGGAAAAAGCGGTCTTCCCGCATTTGCTAATTCTGTGACGAATGAAATTATCTTAAGTATCCTCGGTGCGATGGAAATTAACGAAGAGGGAAAAGTTTATGATTACCAGCGAATATACAGCCCGCGCTCCACATATCTATGGAAGTTGTGTACAGCTTCGCTCCGAAGAGAACATCGGGCGGACGATACCACAGAGTAACGACTTCGGCGGAATAACATTTAACCGGGATACCAAAAGCTCGCGCCAAGCCAAAATCTGCTAATTTCAATTCACCATTCTGCCACGACGATGGACATTTTTTCATACGCTTTTATGTGTAAAAATTGGGCCAGAATTATAATATCGTACTTACCTTGTTGATGAGTAAATTCTGTGGTTTGAGATCTCTGTGTAATACATTGCGGCTATGACAAAAAGCCAAGCCGCAAAGCAATTGATATCTAAAATATATCGAGAGTTTTTTAAGATCGATCTACGCTCGAAAAAAATTGAAAATCTTCGAGGCGTAAAAGGGGTTGAGTTTGTTTTTTGAGGTTATGTCGTATTTCCAGTAAATTCACGAATTAAATAGCGATATTATGTACGATTGAGATCAACGAGAGAAATAAAAGTTGAGAACTCACAAAAATGATTTGACGACATCCAAATCAATCTCGCCATTGAGACTGTCGAAGTATTTCTTGAGATCCTGATCGCAGTGTTCGAAAACCAAAGTGAGCTTCTTGTCGCTGTGAAGTACGTCGTACAGTCGTACGATATTTTTGTGTTTCAGCTCTTTCAGCAAGCAAATTTCGCGAAGAGCCGACGATGGAACCCCCTGGACAGAAGATTTTTTGTTTGTTTGAGTTTTAACACGATTTCGTTAGAAAGAAAGAGGCACGAAGGGACACGGCGTAAATTTATAACGCACCTCATCATCGTCATCGAGGCGTACTCGCTTTAAGGCAACAATCTCGTGTGTTTCACGATTTTTCGCCTTAAATACCGTGCCATACGTGCCTAAAATTAAACAAAGATGGGGATATGAAGTATGAGAGTAACGAAAGGGAAAACAAACAACCGTTCTGACAGTTCACCGCATTACCCACAAAAGCCGAGTAACACGCAGAATTGTTCCCGAAACTTGGAGCACTTTGAGACACGTATTTTTCACACTTTGGACACTCGCAAGACAAACGAAACGACTCGTAGAATTCACGATTAATACACGGGAATACTTACCTTCTCCTATTTTCTCGAGCTTCTCATATTTTTGCATATTTTTCGACAGTTCCACGGGCGGAATGTACGCACAGTGGTTAGCGCTGAGCTAGGAACGGCGAACCGAGGAACTAAATAATCTCGTGCTCGACGGCGCGCATCCTAATGCTATTAATTGCTCCAGAAAATAAAATAGGGGTTGTTCTTGTACAACTTCTATGTATGTATATGTTTATACAAGTATTATTATCGTGGTAATTTATAGAACGAGGTCCTTACGTTTACTTTCGCATTGCAACGTCTCGACAACGAATTATAAATTCGAGTCTTAACACGACACTTATAATTTGCACACCCTTATTTTTTGAATCGATCAATTTCTCGCTATCAATCATGTCTCCTGTCAGTGTCAAAATTTAACACCTTTTTATCGTCTTCCGCGACGAGCCAAAACCCTAAACATATTACTTTAAAAGCTGGATCATGTATTTGCTGTATCGTTTTTTCAACAGCGTTATTTTCATGCTTTTAAATCTCACGATTGCCCTGTACACGTGTAGACGCGTGAGCCATTTTGAATTTATCGTATCAAGATTTTTATCTTTTTTTTCCTATTTTACTAATAACTTTTATTTTACAGTTCTTTCGCGTGATGAAATCACACTACAAATTAGTCGCCGAAATTACGCAGTTCAATTCAATAGTAAGTGAAAAATAAATATAAATATATTATTTTATAACGTTTCAATTTATAATTTGAAATCATTTCTTCAGGTTCGTCAATCACGTATGAGTCTCGATTACATGAACAGCAAGGTTTCCGAGGCAATGAAAGAGGTACCGTCGTATTGAATTTGAAACAATTATTTTTAAAGATAAAATTTGAACATTTTTTCTTTAAAAAAAATTAGAATTTTTACCAAAGTCTCTCGTTTGCACAGATAGAAGGAGACATTGGAAAGGAGCTTTACATGACTCACACTTTGACGAAAATAAGCTCGAGAATGTCGTTAATCTTGCGACGTTTTAACGCTTTAGAGGAAGGAGTGATAGAAGTAAAAAAAGAAGAAATGTTTTCTATTATAAATTATTAACGAATCTAAATTATTAATCGATTGAAATTTTCATCGAATTACAATTTTGACTTTTATTTAATTAACAGTTGGTCCGCATGAATCACAATACCGAGAGCGTAAGGGTCGAGACCCCGAGTGACATAAATACCGAGGTAAAGAAAATTCTCGTCGCTGCAAAAATTAAAGAACGACAAAGCATTCCCGAACGTCCTAAAACACCGAAAAAATTAAAAATCTCGTCAACGACTTTCGACCCTACGAACGTTCTCTCCCCAATGCAAAATCCTATTTCCAAATTTTCTACCGCTCAATCGTCGATTCGTGGTAAATCGGATATTACAGAAATCTCGCAAGAAACACCGGTGGTAAAATTGCTCAGCGAGAAAAAAAATCAATCTTTCACGAAACCAATCGGTTTTCGTCCATCCTGGAAGTGCGAATCTTAGAAAGAAGAAGAAAAAACAATCATTTCTACGTTATTTGATACATTTTGTTTACAATTTTGATTTTATTGATCGTTTACCATGTTTTATAGCGAGAAGGAAAAATACACCGATGATACAAACAACCAGTTCTCTACGCTCCAATAAATATTCATTTTATTGATATTACAATATCATTTATATCAGAATTATTATTATTACACGAATCGATATAACAGAAATAAATAATTAAAGTCAATTACACAGCGAATAATATCCCGAACATTATTACTAAATAATACATTATTTAATGTTTTACTTTCCACGTAGTCACGATTAGATAAACGTGCTTCGATCTTTGTCCCCATAGAATCGTTAAATTAAATTCTGAATATTAATCGCGCTAAATAATTAAAATCCCAACATTTTCTCGATTCTAAAGTGTTGGATGAATTTTTGATTTTCTCTTTGTCTCGGGGCACACGATTTTTCTACATATTACATCTAATTCGAGAAAAATGAGATAAATATTATATATATATTTCTTTATCTTTTTTTTTACTTTTTTCTTTTTAATATATTTATTTTTATCTTTAACTCTATGAGATCTTGTTTACGCAAATTGCAAATACTTATCACGAATCTTGGCATTCATCAAACTTTCTCTTTCTTGTATCTCTTTAATCTCTGTTATCGTTTGTAATAAGCGATGGTAAAATTAACGTCGCGTCGTGGCGAAATAATCATCCGCGTTGCGACGTCTTTCGTAGGATCGGGAGCCGAGTCCGGCAAGAGCGAGCTCGTCCAGATTGAGATGTTGATTTCCGTTTTCGTTCACGTCCCTCTTTACGAAACTGTTGAAGTTCGATCTGTCGATCTCGTCGAAATTTCGCTTCTCGTTGTCGGAGATTTCCAAGTTGCTGGCGGTCGGGCCATAACGCGCCAAGTAGCGTCGTACGAGCGTGTCATAGCTGTCTCTTGAACTAAAAATTGAAAAAAAAACGAAAAAAAAGATTAATTTGTCGATCAAAAATTAAAATATCGATTAATTAGAGGGAATATACACCTCGTGGGATATTCGATCGCTCCAACGTATTTTTATTTTCGCAATCTCGTAGAGGGTTGCAATTTTTTGTTTTTACTTTTAGATTTATTTTCACACGTACGTTAATTCGCGCGCTATCGAGACTATCGAAATTTCAGTCTCACGTTGGTTTAATCGGTACGCGCTCAATCGTATCGAATCGTTCCAGGACTATTTCAATTGTCGTTTCAACGCTCGATACTCTATATACGTTCGACTCTCGACACGTATGCGATCGAGTGTTTTGCTTGCGTCGTAATTGAATACGTCTCTATCCTCGTCCCTCTATCCTTTGGACCCTCTCGAGGGACGAGAAAATCCTGAATTTGTGGAAAGTCGAATGAATCGACTTGAATTAAAAATAGCGAACGATCTTTTTTTTTATCAACTCTGTTTTCTTTTTTTTTATAAATCATCGTTACAATTGTTCATTGATTTTGTTAAAATTATTATCGCTATTTTGAAAATATTATTTTGTCGGAAATTTGTAAATTTTTTTTTCCGATTTTGGAAGTATTACTTTTGTCATTATTATTAATTATCAGTTTAATGGAAATATATGATTGCTCGTGACTCGTCTCTTGTTGAAACTACCTCGGAAGAATGAATGATGGAACGAGAGTGACCACAGGTGGTTTGCTTTTATCGCTGAATTAAATTGTTCGTTCGTTCTTCGGAATGGACCAAAACGACGTTACACGCGCCGCGAGATCTTTTATTGTCAATTATCTCACCGTCTCGCGAACGCTCTTGCGTAAAACAGTTTAATCGCCGATTACAATATTCCTCGGTTTTCGAGGTGCGAGAAAAAAAAATCCGCGTGGAATCAGTTACAGATTAAATTCTGTTTTGTGCCTGTCGAGATTAATTAAAGTGGTCGACGTTAAGATCGATCGAGATGTTAAATAAACGAATACAAATCTATTTGAAGTCTTGAAAAATTGTCCAATCGAGAATAAGAAAAAGGTGCGATCCTTCTCGAACACCTGACACGTCGCGTACCCGAGAAAAATTCACGAGTGACGTCCTGTTCTTTTTTCATTTAATGGTGACAAAGTTACGTGCGATAAAAAAAAAGTCTATGGGCTTTCCGACCGATATCAACGAAAAACGAGGGTGTAAAAGAACCGTTAAGATTCGAGACGTTGGCAACCTTCGTCCAGTGTCCTGGGAATCCTTACCTAAGGTTTTTCCATCTTACGCGAATACCCCTCGTCCTTTTTACCCCTCTCGTATCTGTCGCGTTTACAGCTAAAACTACTTCGAACCGGTCGTGACCCAACGAGACACCGAGGACCGCTTCTCCGTTTTTATGTCGCTGCTATTTCTTCATTTCCTTTTCTTTTTTTTGCTATTTTTCTCAAAATTCGTCCGGAGAAGGAAAAGGGTGGATATTTTTTATCGACGAAAATAATTTTTTTTTCATGGGGTAGCTAAAAATGTAGAAAATTGTCGAATTGTAAATATTATCGTAGTTGCTCGAATTTCTCGAGTTACGATATCGTTGGGATTGTCACGTGTCGATTCGTCGATCGCGATGCGTCGAGAAGCAACGAACGAGCAAAATAGACGTCGTAGTTGCACGAGAGCTTGTCAATTCGACGTTCGCTCGTCATCGCGGATAAGAAATTTCTATTGAAACCGGCGTTCTAGGTCGACGCAGATAGGACGAGGCGAGATTTGTGATAAAGAAAAATTATTCGTTCGAAGAGTCGCGCTGAGGAACTTACGTGCGTCCGTGGAATCGTTTACTTCCACCGAAAGTCGCGCCGGATAACGAGTCGAGGCTCCTGCGTACCGGTCTTACGAAACCTTCGCGAATGATCGTTTCGTAATTCTGAAAGTCCGGTCGTCCTGGGGATACAAATAATCGGATAAAATAACAATTTTCACCATTAGAGACAGCGAGAAAAATAAATTTTCTAACGTTATAAATAACGCTTTTAATTCGATTTTTCGATTCGATCGAATTTACTTTATTTATTCAAAGTTAAAAGAAAAATTGATTTTTCTCGGTGTCAGATACATTTTTGGAGAGGCGGTTGATCCTGGCGTCCTAAATAAACGATGATATACATATAAATTGTCTGTTCGAATACATTTTTATTCTTACACATGTTTCACAAAAAGAAGAAAAAAAAAGAAAAAATGTCGGGAATTATTTGGTTCGTTGATTATTTTTCTCGTATCGATGACTTCGTTCCAGTAACTTCGTTTCACGCGTTCGATTAAACGGTCTTGTATTTTGTTTTATTTTGCCGATCTCTCTACAAATATCCGCCGCCGATGAAATCGAGATTTTCGATGTCACTTGGTCGATCATTGTTACTTCCGGTCGGACTTCTGGTACGTCGAGATTGCTGGTATTTATCGAATTGGGTGTTGCCCAACAGGTCACCGGCTACGTGGTCAAGGTTAATCTGAAGGTCACTTTGATCGGTCAAACCGCTTTGAGCGTCATTTCGACGTTCGGCAAATTTCGGCATTGAATCAAACAGACTTCTGCTCCATCGCGATTGTTGGTACTTGTCGAATTCGGAGTTACCGATCAAATCACCGGTAAGATGCCCGGAGTTCGCCTGAAGGTCATCGTCGTCGGTCACGCCATGTCGATTCATTCTCGATGACGGCCTAGCCTCTGCGCGTATTGGCTCGTTCGGCAATCGATTCGATTTTTCTTTCATCGAACGCAACAAATTTCCACCACCGATGTGATCCAAATTCCGATTATAGATGGCGCGAAGCAGATTTCCACCCCCGATGTGGTCCAAGTTTCGAGACTCTTTGTCGTCGCTGCGACGATTTCTTGATTCCCATTCTGTAACGGGGAGTTATAAATTGGCGTCTCATTTTTTTTTTGAACGAATTGCGAAAGCGAAAGCGTTGATAAAATCCGAAAAAGCTACATTGCAATATCGGCAGAAAAAACGAATTTAATTATTTTTTCATTTGGTGATTAATTAATGCAATTTATACAATTTTTTTTTCGATTAATTACAGATAACGATAAATTTTGAAGCGTTGAACACAAAGCAAAGGTAGCTAAAAGCATTAGTGGCTTACCTGAATTTTTATTTGTCGCACTTTGCTGTTTTACACAAACAGGACTGTTGACTTATTAACGATGGACGAACGTTACGATACATTTTGGTTAGTCACAGAAGATTTAACGATTAATACGATTATCGGCGATACACTTTGCACAAACGTAATACGGTAGAAGCTCTATAATTTATCGATGTAAATTCTCTTCCTCGGCGAGAAAGGGGGGGGGGTGAGGTTGCCTTTACACCGGAGGTAAATGGCGTAAGTTAATCGCGGTGTTCAGGTGAGCAAACAATTTCGAATGTACTTACGCAACGCTCGCGAGAGAATATACAAGATTCTATACTCGACGAATTTCTCAATTAGACAATTCCTAATTAGCTGTGAAAATTGGGTCGCGATAAAAAGCGACGAAGAAACGACAATTGTGCAAACAAATCGATCGCCGGTTACATAAAATGTTTAAGTGGCCAAGCAAAATATTTCTTTAAAGAATATTTCTTGATCGTTAGGATGCAAAACGTCTTTAAAATTTTATTGTGAATCGATTAAAATAGATAATTCGAACGATAAAGATATTTGATCAAAATTGATAAGGTATATCGGATAATTAATCGTTAATGATGTTTTGAGACGTAACTAACATCGACGTTTTAATGACGCGACTCGAATAACCACGAAGGAGGGATTATTAAAGCAAAGAAAGTTTTTTGTCTCGAGCTTGAATATTATCGTCGTTGAACGACGGACCCTTCGCGTCTCATTAGAGATCCCGGCGGAGAGTGAGAATCGATTTTCCGGCAAAGGAAAGACATTATACCGCTTGAGTTCCTAATCTCACGCGATAATTGCGATCGAGGAATTCACATAGTTTTGTTTTTTAGTTGTCAGTCTTTTTCAGAACTTTTTCACTCGTATAAATTTTCACGTTACGTTAAACAAAATCGGATCGAAGCTCCTCATAAATCATGTACTCGGGGTCTTGTAAATTATTCAAAGGTAAGAGGACTGGATAATTCTCGAATCAAAATAAATGTTTCGTCGAAACAAAAAGAAAAAAACATAAATCACAGGAAATAACAAATAACAAATAACACAAAGCTTACAAAATTATATGAAACATTAAATATAAAGCATAACGTACATGTATTAATGCGCGAGGTGAGGATTTGTCGGATTATTATTTAAAAAATTCTGAACGTTCCAGTGATAAATGTTTTTTTGGCAAAATACGCCAAAAAAATTGTTTTTGTCTTAAAAAAAAATTTTTTTTGCCTCATACCTCGACGTATTTGGGCCATATGATTACGAAGCTTGCATTAATTCTGCACAAATTCAAAAAGTGATAAGAAAATTTTCCATTTTTTTCATTTCACACGCAGATAATTATCGTTGACTCGCGCATTCTTAGAAATATTTCCCTTGCGAGTTGACTAATCGTTCCAGGCATTTCATTAAAAGTATGTCGATCGATTTATGCACCTGCGTTTCCATAAAAATGACAAAAAAAGAATATTAACGGCAAATACCACGTAGAGGCGTAATATTAATTATTACCTCCCTCTTTCTAAAATAAACTAAACAAGCAAATATAGTGGAGCACGTGCGTAACATCGTAGGGTAAGCTGCTCTTCTATTGGCTGTCTTGAACGAACTTGTTACCCGATAACGAAATGAAAGCTTCCGTTAATGGAACTTTCATATCGTATCGCACACGCGCGAGACTATCATTCTTCGAATTCGCGTCCCCGGAGTATTCGTCCTGCACTTGCTCATCCCAATACGATTACCCTCCTCTTTCACGAATAACGACCGTCTCTTAAAGGATCATCGTCTTCCGTTACGACAAAAGAGCTTTTATTATTCTACGACCTCGCTCGCGTCTCGCAAAAATTTCAAGGGGACAGTGACGAACGTATGACACTATCAAAAGAAAGAAAAATAAGAAAATACAAGCCGCGAAGAACGAGGAAAAAAAGATCGTACGGCGTAAACGCGATAAGTCGTTGCATAATTTTCCACAAAATGCATAATCGCTACGAGGAATAAAAAAGTGATAAGCGTGACGAAGGGGGTTGTATGCGCCTCGAGCACGCGACGAAGAGGTAAAAGAAAAATCAACGGTCGGTCACGTGCATCTCATAAAACGCTACGTCTCGTATCACTCGGGGGAGCTAAAGGGCGGGGGGGGGGGGGGGTTGAAGAAACATTCACGATACAGAAAAAGAATCGATTACGATCCCCCTTTTCTTTGTTTCTACCACCACGTGCTACGTATAGGAAATACCGAGAAAGAAAAAAACAAAACGAATGATCCTCGGACTCGAACGTATCTTTTTTATACCCAGGAATTTATCCTTTTTTTTGTATATTACTACCCTCGCGCGCAAGGGAGAAAGCTTTTCGGCTATTTATTCCAAAGTCGAGAAATAAAAGAAAAAGGTTACGCGAGTTAGGAATGGCCTATCGCGCTCGACGTAAATGTCTCGCGGCGATTAAGAATTCATGGCGGAAAAGAGAAAGAAATGGTTCGCGAAAAGCTACTGTTTGGGGAAGATTTGTATCTACGAGGGGGATGGAAGTGTCTCGTCTATCATTTTCCGGAAACGTTTATCGGGCACTCTGTATTAGGATGTAAAATATAATTTTTGGGAAAAAGGCAGAGAAAGAGATGCAATTGCGTTTACCGTCGGGCAAAATTTATCTGTAGATTGTGGAGAAGGCCCGAGCGGCTAGGAGCGAGCAAGTAGTAAAAGTCGGATAGGTCAGACACAGGGAGTAAAGTGCTCAGCCATAGCTGTAATGCCTCGAGTAACATCCTGCACTATCGCGTTTGCCACACGCTATCAAGAAAAATGTTTCGAGTGCAACTACGAAAATGAGTTCACTCGTCCTGCGTCCCGTCGAGTGCCACAAAAACATCCAACTCGGTTATCCGCTTTACCTCTCTTTTTTTCTTCTTTCTTTTCTCCCACGGCTTAAAAGCAACGCTATTTCCGGAACCCTGTGGACACGATTCGTATCAGCGTGTCCGAGTCTTTGAACTCGTTATTACCGGTTTCGCGATAATGACGCCAGAGAGGAGATCTTTTTCATTACGAGGACAGGAAGGAGAGGTTCGACGTTGGGGTAAATATCACGACTAATCCATCGAAAATCGTTCGACATTGAAAAAGTTTTTACGACGAAATTATGATTTTTATCCGACGAAGTAATATACGAACTATCGATTTTGTCTTTGAATAAATATTCATTATTTTATAAGAAAAAGATTATTACTGAAAAAAAATGGAAGCTACTCGTTTCTTTTCATCGGATTATCGATCGACGAGCATCGAATTATGCGATGTTATGTATGAAGAAAAAAAACGTTGAAAGAAAATAAATTACGGTGAAAAAATGACCTGCCAAGCTAATCGAGTTGGATATCGATTATTCGAGGTTGGTTTATCCATCGTTAGTCGACTGCCTTGCAAAACTGTCCCTCGGGCCTTCACGTACGACCGTGCACCGAGAGGCCTGCAAGGACACGAGGTAAAATGCTCGAGCTATCTTTATACGCCTTAGCGTGTATATTTTCTCGTAAATAGGAAAACTCGAGGTGATTCGCGTCGTACCAAGTTCAATTGTGCTGACAATGAAAATATAAATCGTGGCTGTGCTTTATAATACGAGCTGTCGGAAAATGTTTCCTGACTGTTCACTGGATCTTGACTTCTTCACTTTAGCTATATTGAAATATAAGCTGTGCGACTGTGCATTTCCAGGCACGAGCTGTCGGAAGTCTACAGCATCTAGTTTCGTACAAAGCTGTTTGTTGCGTTAATACGGTTTCTCACCGACGAATTCAATCGATCGTGTAATAAAGTCGATGATAACAATAAAATGATTAAATATAATTTTGAAATTAATTTTTATATTTCATATTAGTTTGACTTTTATTGTTGATTATTTACGTATCGTTGTTTAATTGCCTATGATAAAATTCGAATTTTTAAAACGTTAATACTTTTTTCTTTTAGTTTTCAGAAAAGTTGAAAAGTTTATTATCATCAACGTCCGGTAGAATTTAACGTACATGAGCTAAAATTGCACGTGGGACGTAATTGGACTGTCGATAAAATGCTGAGTAAATACCATTTTATTTTTTCCCCTAGATTTTCACGTTGTAAAAAATATTTAGCCCGACGAAAATTTTATTGGAATTATGATCAGAACGTATCCTGGAAGATTATTTAAAACATCAATCTGAGTGTTTCGCACATGGGGAAAGGTAGATGTGGAAATTATTGGATTATTTTTATATTTGTCGCGGTATTAGTTACAAGTTTGACATTACGTAAAAAAATATATTTAAACACATTTTTGTACACAGGAGATAAGCGTACGTAAAATTTCACGTCGTTAAACGTTAAACGAGCGTTTGTGTTATTTACAGTGTATTTAATTAATTAATTAAAATGAATCTTTAACGTCAATGATAAATCGACTCACCAATTTTGTCGTAATATCTGGCCTGTGCTTCGGCCAGCTCGGGTGAAGAGTAAATAGTTTCGTCGAACGGCTGGTTACCTCCTTGTACCTGAAAGGGAATAAATAAGAACGCGTTACAGTCGACTCTTTTAGTTCTTTTAGCCAAATTAATAATTCAAAGCTAGAGCCAGAGGTAAAAAATCGTCAAATCGTCGACGAATGTAGAATTTACCGATTTTCGGTCAAGTCCGACACGTGTCAGCCTTTCGACCGTAAGCAACGTTAATAAAACCAGAATTTCAACCCTTCTTATCGCCTACATCGCGCGGGAGCGCGAAATGCCGCACCCTCGTACGTCTTTAACCTCGGGACGAATTGCAAATCGTGATTTTTTTTCCTATCCGCGTACTGTTTATAAATTATTCATCTCGCGAAGATTTGTTTTTTTCTTTCAATTTTTCAAAATGTTAGTACAATTTTATTTTTGTCCACTATCGTACAGAAACGAGACTGTTTAAAACTGAAAACAATTTAAAGACTATTTAAAATTGAAAAAAATTGAGGTCAAATTTCGTATCAAGATTAATTCTGCATTAATAATTTGATATCGAATCGTCTCGCTCGACAGAATTATCAAGTGGATGCGCGACGGAGAGCTCTCGGATTATAAACGACGAATGAAGCACCGAGAATCGCTTGAACACCTGCGAAATCATAATTAACGCATAATCGTGCAACGCTTTTTATAAATTCAAGTGTTAGCGATTCATCGAACTCGCGCCCGGCGAGATTTCTAGACGGTTTCGAGACATCTCGAGGTTTTCCGTAATTTGGTTTATATCGCGGGCATATCTGGCAACTGACGTCCGGATTCAATGGTTTGTGGTAATCGCGGTTCGAGAAAACCTCCGGTACGCGTCTCTCGAACTTTCGACGCAAACAAACTGTTTTAGCGACTCGCCGCAGGAACTGATAACATCGAACTTTTTTCTTCCGGCTAAGTAATTAACGATCGACTCGTGCATGAGTAATTTTCAACTACCAATAACGCGTTCGTTACAAGATTTTAATTAACCGCCATCTACGATACGAAAATTATAATTTATACAACTGTTTTTTTAATTAACTTCCGTTCTAAATTTTTGACAAGTTATATTCTCATTGATATAATTATCAATAATTTTTGAGAGAATAAATTTTGTTTTCTCATGTGGAAATATCTCGTTGCAAGGTTTTAATTAACCGCCATCTACGCAAAAACGAAAATTACAATTCACGCGATGAGCTTTTAATCACTTTCTTTCGAAAATATTTGATAATTTATAGTCTTATGTTAATAATTATTCATAATTTTTCAAAGATTAAATTTTGTTTTCTCATGTGGAGAAATTATCTCGATAGCCATTAACATAAGTACCTACTATTATGCGAGCATGTATGTACAAATAAATTGGTGAGTTGATGATAAAGTGAGGGTGATGTTCGTTTCGAGCCTAAAAATAAATTTGATCGTCGGCGAGAATTAAATTTTAGAAAAATATCAGCATTAAGATATTTTTAAATTTTATCGACGTATAATGTATAATTATAGCTCTTTCTTATTTGCGAGTACAATCTGCGATGCGAATTTGAAAAAGCATCGCAAGATCGTATAATTAATGTATATTTATATGTTCGATGGTATACGAATAGCTAGTACTTTCTTGGTCGCGTTCACATTAGTATTCATGGGAAAAGTTGGTCGCTCGTAATGGTAACTTGCACCCTCCAGGCACTCGCGTAATACCCGCGAGCCACGACCTATCGGTGCTCGCACATACTTCCAACTTATCCAGGTACATCCTCGCCCCAACATTTAACTTTCACGAGGATCAACGCTGTTGAGACAGTCACGTGTCAATGATTCATAACGCACGAAAATTGATATCGAGATTAATCTCGAACACACCCCGGAGCTCCCTAAGGCGAACTCGAATCTACAAAATCTGATTTACAACACGAAAATATTCGTACGCGTGGGAGCACCTACTTCAAATTTTTGATTGGATTCAACACAAAAAAAGAAGAAGACAAAAAATTTGTAAAATTGTAAAAGGAAAATTTTCATTTTCATTGGGTTTACGACAAAAAATGAAAAGGGGTGAAAAATTGGTAAGATTAAAAAACAAAAATTTGTATGCGAATGGAAATATTTTTTATATAAAAAATTCCACGTAATAATTAAATGCTTACAGTAAGGGAAAAAGGACAGCGCGTAAATCATTTCAGTGGTAAAAAAGTATGTTGTTAAGGAATTATTAATTAGGCATAAAAATTATTGTATATGCGTGGTTTAAAATTGATAGTGGCAAAATTTCGCTGATGTCGCGAATAACAAGATGAAATAAAAAATAACAAGGTCGATAACGAGGTTTATACAACGAAAGCTCGACTTTTCGTCTCTACGATCGAGACGGGCTATATAACCGCGACAAGCAACAAGTAGTCGAACCAGGGTTGCAGTGAAATAAACGCTTTCGACCTTTCGCCCCGACTCGCCCTCTCCCCACAGGGAAATTCAATTTTTTTAATCAACGACAACGGCAACGTTAATTACCAAATTAAAACAAGTTTGAAAATTTACGTACCGCCGGTGCTCCAGCGACGCAAGCGACGATCGCCAGCACGATTGCCACCGATGAACCAAAGATTGTCATGATTCTTTTTTCTTGGTCGTTCGTTCCTTTTTTTTCGAAAATTACGCGTACCAGCAACGTCGATGAAAAATCTCGTTGAATTTAAAATTTCTCTGATGTTTTAAAAATTTTTTCTTATATTCAAATCGAACAGAGTTCGCTGGACTTGCTTCTTCTCGGTTGGAGGGTTCAATCGAGCCCGTTTAAACGCGTGTCGAACAGTGGTCCTCTTGCGCGCTGCCGCGAAATATTTAGAGCCGTGGCTGACGGACCGCTCGGCCGATAGAGAGGGAAAGGAGCGATTGCGCGCGCACGTTTCTCACCCTGTTTCTCTCACTTTTCCTCTCTTTCTCGCTCTTTTTCCCTCTCTCTCTCACTCTCTCTCTCTCTCTCTCTCTCTCTCTCTCTCTCTCTCTCTCTTTCTCTCTCTCTGGCTATCTCTCTCTCCCTCTCCGTGTGTGTCTTTTTATCTCACACATTACCGCGAAATCTCTCATGCTCTTTCTAAAAATCTATCACGCATCGAACCTCGCATTCGTACAAATTAAGCTTAATATTGCCATTATTTTGATCTATTACGACTAATTCTAACTTTCCTTATTTGTTCCGCTGACGTAATAACGACTCGTTATCAATTTCAGTCAAAAATTGTTTTTCTTTCCAATTTAGGCTTTACCGAATACATAAAAATGAGAAATAACGAAACGTGGGAGAGTCCCCCGTTCGATTCGACGAACATCTGTATAAATTATTCAATACGTTACATTTGCTAAATGACTTTTTATGACACAGCGAAACAAGAGCAAAGCCAACGGCGATAAAAGCTCTGACTATCTTCTTTTTTTTTCATCCGCCCCTTGCCGTGTTAGCGAGTTTTAATAACGGCTCTGTATCTACCGACGTCTCGAAAAAGGTTTCGCCAGCTCACTGTAGGATTAGCGAGAGATTTGTGTCGTTAGGCGGTGAATCTCGTCGTACAACTGGCTCCATCTATAATCAGTCAAAGGATGATTGATCTGATGTTATTAATATTTTGTCAACGAAATACGAAAATTTCGAAAATATTACTTTTTTTTTACAAGTGTCGATTCCGACGATCAATATTTATCACATTTATTGTTATTGTTATTATTCTTATTAATATTATTAATATTATTGATATTATTATTATTATTATTATTATTATTATCATTTGCCGGCACAGACAGTGTCGGGAAGGGTTGATGTACTTCTGTCTGATGAACAGATTTTCGCGAGCTCGTGGAGCAAAAAAGTAATTCTATTACAACACAGTGAGAGTCGAGGGTGAAAATATATAAACGGAAAGGAAAAAAAGTGGTATCTCATTTCGACTATACGCGAAGATGATCCCAGAACGACCTAACGAGAATACATTCTGTTACGCGATGAAAACACATGGGGTACGCCAGATCTCGACATCCTCACCGTGTTTTCTTTCCCTCGATGGAAAGACCTTTGCGAAACGAGATGAAAAAAAAATCTCAGAGAAACAACCGAGTCCTCGCGATGAAACATTTATTAAACTCGATTATCCGGATTTGATTATAGCGAGAGAAGTGTACTAGAGAGTTTAATCCACGACGAGCAAGATCGTTAATCGTATAGAGCGATTCGAGCCTTTCCCCGTCGTGGACAAAAACTTTTCGAGACTGTAGGTATATCGAAAGGGATGAAGGATGTGAGAGGGATGAGGGTAGAAAAAAAAACAAGGGAAAAGTTGTAGCGGCAACCGATAACGATCGATTCGCGTCGTATCTGGCGCGGAAAATAATTGCCATTGCCGTGAAAGTTGCCAATGCGTGCAACTAAGGGTGCGATGGTAAAGGCCGTCAGGCTTTACATCGAGTTTACCATACAATCCGGTACATGTACCTTGCCGTAAGGAGATAAAATAGAACGATCGCACTTGAAACTCCGTCCACGTGGTCGTAGTTGCAAAATAAATATGAATTTTCATCGTTGAAAATGAAGATATGTCGATCCGGTTTTTTTATAGAAAAAAAATTGACGTAAATTGACCTATAAATTTCAAAAATCTGGGAAAAATCGAGAAATCGTCAGATCCGGGTGAAACGAGCGGCGATTCGAAGCTTGAACGATCGAGTATGAAACGAGCACTATCGAGGACTTTAAAATTCAATGGACGGTTAAATTATAGTCATTTTAATGAAATAAAAAATTTCTGGTTATGCGAAACTAAAAAAAATTAACAATTTTTTAAATTGTACACTTTCATGGTCCTGTTTTAATGATTTATTATTATTATTACTATTATCGTTACGTTTAACGTCTAATAATACCTACTTCACGTCAAGGGATTATCTCCCAAAGTTCTAATAATAGTTTCATCATTTTCTGCTGGTCATGGATATCGACGAAAATATTTCGTTATAGACGAATGTAAGCGTATTATTCGAGGAGGGCAAACGATATCCTGGTATCTTACGCGAATATTATATTCGACAGAACAATGCGACAATTTCATGGCTATCGTATGACGGCTAATGGGTCTTTTGTAAGAGCTCGAATGGACCGCATTACACAGACCTCTCACCTGATCCCTACGATCCGACCGTATCATCCCCCTCGTTAGGAAAAATCCTATAAAAGCAGTATGTAACGGTCAGCATAACCGCAAAACATTTTTGATATTCTGCCGAGTTCTTAGGATCTTCGTGAACAAGGGACAGTATGGCTAGTTCAATGGTGACCGTAAGCTCTCCTCTCAATTTGTTCCTCGTACACAAAACTAGCACTAATTACAAAAATCGAAACGTTACGATAATTTTGTTTTTAACGAGATAACGATAATTACGAAAAAGACATGAGGTTATACGATTACGCGATAAAATTGTCTCGGTGATTTCGGTATGACGTAGAATTATGACGTGTGAAACGCGATTTTGTATCGTGTAAAAAAGTTCGAATTCGTATGATAAAATGATATTAATCCGATCGGACATTTAAATTGGTAAAATGCGGAAATTTTGCGATGGTTGACTTTAACGAGCGTCGTTCGATTCGTGACGAGACGTCGAATGAATATTTCATCAATGATACAATCGTGATTTTTAATTTCCAGATCGCGTTGTTCGTTTTCGCGGTCGTGGTGGAAAGTACGAGGGTTAATGGTTTTCATCCCTTGGACGATGATTCCTTCCGGCGGGATATCCTCGATCTGCACGACGATTGTTCCGGCGAACGTTGCGCCTCGCTATTGCCGATAAAGCGTAACGACGAACTTGAAGAAATTGTCGACAGGGCGATACCGATATCGAGGGTAAATGCGAAATATACGAAAGACGAAAATTTGTCGAGAATGTTTATTTTTCTCGATAAGATCGAGATCGAGATTTTGATTAATTAATAATTGTCGATCGTCGATCAACGCTTTGGTGAGAAAATGTGATGAAATAATCGAATTAAATGCACGTAGGCTCTGGCGTCTTATCGGGCAATGGGAAGATCTTGGGAATTCTCGTGTCCCTGCGAGACTCAATACGACATGACGGATCTGGGATTGGACAGTTATCCAAGATATTTGGCGACTGCACGCTGCGTTATCAAGGGGGGTAGCAAAAAATACAATCCATGCAGAGTCCTACATTATAAGGTAAAAAGTGTACAATTATTATTATTATTTTTATTTAATTTTTTTAAGTTATTGTAATTATTATTTTTATTATTCTTATTTGCTTAACGTAATTGATCATTCTATTTTAAAGATTCACGTACTTCGACCACGCGATGCGAGTATCGAGAACGACGGAATCGCCGAACAACAACAATACGTAGAGGAGATCGTGCTTCCCGAATCCCTTCGCGTGAAATGGCAAATGAAGCCGATGAAGATAGCCGTCGCTTGCGTCGCCAACGACGGCAAGAAAAATTGAATATCCCCCGTTCGCACCACGACGATAATCGAATTTGTTCGCCATTGTTTCACGATCGTGAAATAACAATATCTAATTAAAATACTATTAATTCAATCGAGTTAAAGACTTTTCTCAATCGTCTGAAAATAAACGATGATAAAATTCTAAAAAAAAATTGGTCGACCAATTTCTCGATTTATTTTCGATTTTGTTACGAAAGCTTCGTCATAATTTCTTTTTTTCAACCTACCCAAACCGCCCCAACATTTGGTCAGCGCATCTCGTTGTTGTCCCACTCGTAAGAATCGAAAGCTCGCGTCGGCAAGGGCGATTAGGCGTAATAACGTCGAGTGGAAAAACAGTCGTAAAATCGACACGTGGTTTACGTACGCGAGATGTACGTGGGCGAGGGACAGGGGGTGAAGGAATAGGTATATCAAGAAGGGATTTAATGAAGAAAAAATAAAACGTGAGCGAGGGGAAAAAAGTGGTTACGGCATGAGCGCGAAATCAATTAAGTCGAGACAAAACGAAAAATCGTGACCGAAGGGGCGAAAGAGAAATGGAAGAGGGAGGGAGAGAGCGAACGCAACGTGACCAACTCAAAGTTCAAGAGATAAAATTGGCCATCCTCATCGAGCTTCGTCGTCATTCAACGCGTGAAATATTTCACAATAATTCCCACATTTAAATATTACCAATTCGGTTTTACATTGCGCTCGTTGGAAAGTGTGATTTGGACCGTGTTTTCGATCTAGCATACAATAATTAATACGAGACAATATAATGCCACTTTTTGTTACGTACCGTGGAAATAAAATAAAAAATAACGACAACTACCCTTTCGCGCTCGTTCGCGATTCATGAGAATTCGATTTACGATGAAATATTCAACGATACGAAATGTGATTAAATTCAAGCTCGTCCCGAGGGGGGGGGGGGGGGGGGCAATGGTAACTATGCGTCGAAAAATTCGAGTGCATCGAATTTATTAAAAAGAAAAAAAAAATGGAAAGCCATAGTTCCATCGTAGTTAACAGCTTTCCATACTGCAAATATATTTCTTTTCTTTTCCCTTTCATTCGTTTTTGCTGTAATTTCTTTTTCGATTGTTAAGCAATTACGTTGATACTTCGTTTATTTTTTTCATTCCACGTAGCCGGGCTCGGCGATAAACCTTCATTTTTCTCAAGCGCGATTAATTTGCACGATGGACGAACGGTGTGAAATAAATTTATAGTACACGAGACGACGTGGTTTACCCAACAACAACAAAATTAAAAGAGCAAATACTTTGCGAGGTAAGAGAAGAGGCAGAAGAAAAAAAAAGAATGCCCCTTAACGTCGACAGTTTCGCGTCTCGTTTATTCGAGCCACGAAAATAGCTCATTCGTAAAGTGGATTTACAAGTAAAACGCCACAATGTACGAATTTCGTAAGTACTACGAACCTCTCCTAACTTCAACAATTTTCTTCTTTTTTCGTGAGTGTTTTTGGGCGATCTTTTCTTTTTTGTAAATCCAGCGAAATGAGGGAAATGCAAATTTGTGTTTGGCCAACTTGTATGCCTTGACCCGCGAGGGGTTGAGAAAAATATATACAAGGTATATCGATAAAGATGGTGGAGAAGGAACGACCCAACTACCCCCCTCCCCCTTAACCAGGGCGGAAGTTCTTTCACAACGAAGGGCGTATGAGATTTTACCCGTTATAAGGAACACGGAAATCCACTAGGTACACGGTGTGTTTTCGTCGTGGGTGAATAAAGAGTAAAAACATGAGTATAAACTTCACCCCCTCCCCCGCTCGCCCCTGTTTCACCCGCCAAGAAGAAAGTCTCCTTGTATCAGGTCGACATGCGAGAATTCCACGAGCATGCTTTCCACTGTTAGTTAAGATTATACTCACTCGTCTCGCTATACTGAGAAAAATTTTGGGTATCAAAAGGTCGAACGTTTCAACCCCTAGTTGCCATCACGAAATACAGTCGACTGATTAAAGTAAGAAAGTTATACGATCGCCGGTACGATATATCTTTTTATTTACATGAGGGAGGATCATGAGTGTACAAAATTCGAAAGAGATCGAGTAACCCTTGTCAGAAAGGGGATGGCTGTTAGGGGTTGGGGAGATTTCATGAATGGGCGAACCCTCGCTTCTTTATCTCGTTTTGACGTTCGGTCAAAATTTTTAAAAAAATTATCTTGTAAAAAAAACGGCGACAGACTCGCGAAGGTACTCGCAGGTTGGATGCGCGCGGAAAAAGTCGAGCACGTGTCCTCGTAGAACGAGGGGTGAGAGTATTCGGTGAAAAAGCTGATGTATATGTTTGTTCTTGATAAACTAGCTGATAGGCTCGTGTGTGATATCAATATTGATCAAGCTACCTCGAAGTACGTGTATGAAATAGGATTAAAACAAAAAAAACTTTACGCATGTGGCTAAAAACCGCGAAGTGCTTGCACTCAAAATCCCTGTTTGTACAGCCTCGTGACACTATCCCGAGACTCTTACGCGTACTTGAAATATCAATAATACCCAACGACAAACTTTTCACTCAAAAATGTTATTTTTTTCGTAAACGGTAGAAAATACAATTTTTTAAACCAATATTCTTTAATTAATTAACTAATATTAATCGATAAAGATCTATCACGAAAATTATTTCATGCCATCGATACGTATCGAGCAATTAGAGTCGCAGGACAATTAAATCGTTTTATTGTTCGATAATAAATTAAAAAATGAATAAAAACAATCGTTCGTTGATTGTATCATTTCGATTTTATTTAAATTTTCCGTATTTGTGCGATTTTTGTTTCCTGCCTTCGTTCATTATCTATCCTCTCGTTCCATATATGCCTATATCGTTTTACAAACACACTTCGCTAACCTTTTCCTGTCGAGTGTTTGCTCTGTACAAGCGATCTTTCATTCACCTCTCGCTTGACGTAAATTCAGTCGTTAATAGAGTTAGGTCGGGAAATTAGTCGACTCGGATTTTTTTATCGCCGGCTATCCATACCGGATGTCTCGAATCAGAAAATATATTTGATCGATGATTACAAATGTTTTGATTTTTAATCATCGATGTATGACAAAATTATTTAGGTAATGAAGAATTTAATTTAATTGTTTCATTTCCACGAATAAACGACGCGTGATTAATTCGTTCTATTTGATTTGATTTTATTATGACTTCTCGTCAGCAGTTTTATGAACCGCAAAATTCTCGTGACTTCACATAGCGTCACGGTGTGAATGATAAATTCGATAACGTTGTGCAGCTTTGAAAGCTCCCACACCCACTATTAATATAATGATACGTATATGTCATCATCCCTCGATGAAACAACGCCCTCATGTTCGCGCTCGTCAACGTCATCCCCGTGTTCTTCCTCGCGTCGAATTCTGCGTATCGTGTTTTGCATCGTGACAAGGTTCTTCTACGCGATTTACCCGGACAACGAACATAATGTTTATCGCGCAATCGTTTCTCTCGTGACAAACGTTCAATTATCGTGATTTCCAGCGAATAATATTAAACTTTTCTCGGTTCGACCAATCGTGAAACATAGTTAACGCATCTATGATTTAAACTGATGATATATCCAGTGGTTTATGGAATTTTGTACATATTTTTTTTGTTTACTTACCACCTACCTCGTACATACAAGTGTTATTCTGTTTTATTGAGGGCAAACCATAATTGATAATTTGGATGGATTATAAAAATAAAATAAAATGGTAAAAATGGCAGACATATCACGATTAATAATAGCGCGACTCATAGCGTCCGTGTGTTGTCGCAAACGGAGACAACGAAGAAAGGGACGGTGGCGATGGCTACTCCACGCTAACGACGTTAAACCCCTGGTACTCTCGGGCACTACATGGTTTGTGGAAAGCACGAGAACGCACTAATGACCGAAGGCCCGTTTTGGGAGCCAGAGAGAAACGTTGCCCTTCCTCCTGACACTGTCGCCCTGTATTTTACATAGGGCACAAGAGACAAAACTGGGAAAGCTCACGTTACGGCCGGCAACGCGATTGAAAAATGAAAATTTAATTTGAACGGTTACGTAACGTCGTCAGAGACCAGGAAAATTCTTTTTTCAGGCTCGAAAGTGCCGTGAGAGAAATACCTTGGCCCTTTTCCCGGACGATCACAATGATCTTTTGAACAATCGCATCTTTTATCATTTTGTTTTATCACAATCGAGAATCTAAAGCATTTTTTTGACAAAATAAAAATAAATTCAATATTATTTGGCGAATGTGTAGAGCAAAAAAAAATATAAAATTTGGTCTTCGCTCGATTGGTTATAGCGAAGACTCGGGTGTTTGTACGATTAAGTGACTCGTAATTGACGTATGAAGATTAATTCATTCGCAATCGTTAAAATTGGGATTAAATCATTAAATATTCAAATGAATCGAAGCATCATCGATTCGTTAAGGATAAAGCTGCGACGACGATGTTTGACCGCGTATACCCATGTCCCGGTATTGGCACACCCTATTTCGTATATGAAATTCATAGGGGTGTACTATAGAACCCGTGCGGTAGCATCGTGACCAAGAGTGTTTAATAATTTACCTACTTTCGGTAACATCGTGGCGAGCCGTTCATTTATTCAAACTTATCGTTCGACCGCGAGTAACAATGATTTTCATCGAAATAAAATGAAATGTTACGTGAGGATACAAATATATATAGACTTTGTAAAAAATCGGACGATTTTCTTATTTTCAACTCGCAGAACGAGAAATATCGTTATAATCGTGTTTAATATTGAATCTCGTGCGGTGAGTGAGCGTTAATGGCACATCGGGGTAATATGGGTCAGCGAGTATCTCGGCGGGGTAATATGGAGCGGTTGATGTTTTCGGGGGTAATGTGGGTCAGCGAAACCGATGACTGTACAGAATATACGGAAACTTACATTTTATTTTTATTGTCGGCCAATTTATGGAATATTCTCAATGCGTAACGATAATTATAATGGTTATAGTATGCCAGCTTTCAGGCAGATCCGAAAATATTGGCTTTTCCTGAGCGACAGGATTGGGTTATCAACAGAGATTAGGGTGGAGATCAGCAATGCTCGACCAAAGATCAGTAGGGAGATCAGCAAAGGTCAACAAGAGTTGAAACCTCGAGAGGTTGTCCCGCGCGGCGACATCTGTGCGGCCAATGAATTAACTGTGAGTATTTTCATCCCCTGTTTCTGTTTATAAATGAGACCCGTATGGCCCGTACGCGTTCTGATATTCCGAGATGAGAACGTTTGTTGAGCTACTTTCTCGACTAATCTCTAACGAAACAACTTGCTCGGTAGATACGAAACCTAGTTTTTGCACTGACTTGAGTAGTTATACTGATTGTTAGAAAAGGTATTTTGAGATTGTCGATCGAATAAAACTACTTTCAATTGTCTGACGGAAAATTTTTATTTTGCGACCCTCTCGAGGCTCAAGATAGAAAAGTAGGCTTCAAAAATCGACGTTTTGGAATTTCTGTATTTGATACATTTTTGGGGCGTATATTGATCGGAAATTGTTCGCTGATCACGAATTCGGAAATAGTTTTTCGCTCGCACCAAAAATGATAGGTGAACAATTAAAAAAACGTGAAATTTTCCAGTTTTTTTAGTTTTTCACCCCTTAATTTAGATTTATCGTAAGAATAACCACCATTTTCGCGATCTGCGAGAAATTTCCGATCGAGTATGACTATTTTGCAATCATTTTTGAGAAAAAAAATTTTTCTCCCCATTGAGCAATTTTTTTGCTAGCAAACATCGACTTTTCGAAATTGTGTTTTTATACCTTCTTAGAGTTCATATCCACTATACCGCTAGATTATGTATATAGGTTTCCTTCGCCACATATGTGACTACTGTAGATTGCGGCCAATTTAACTTGGGTACAAAACTCGTTCATCCTTTGGTCGCTCAGATGCCGCTGAAGTAAGTTTCGAGGTTTCAACTTTTGTCGAGCGTTGCTGATCTCCCCCTTAATCTCTGTTATCGACTAACCAACTTACAGACGTTTCTCACGTGACAGCCATGTTTAGAAATTACACACTCTCGTACAATTTGTGTATACTAAATGAGAAAATATTTGCCGAGAAGAATTGGAAGTGAAAGTGGTCTAGTGCGGTGTTAAATTATCAGCGTGGGTGAAGTTCAGAAATAAAAAAAATTGAAGTGAGTACATTTGGTATCGGGAGAATTATGGTCTTTGAGGTTAAGCCTGTACTTTTGAGAGAAGGAACGTTTCTTCGTGCTGTGGTTTAATTTTCGTTAAGGTTTGCAAATTATTTTATTTGCTCGCGATTATTTTTAATTTTTCCAAGTTTTATGAAAATTATTAAGACGCGCAATTAGGCGTTACTCATTATCGTGAGAGATTGCATGGGCGTTACAATAATACGGAAAGTATGGAGGCTCGTTCCGCCGGTAGACGTCGCAAGTGGCTAATTCTGAAATCGTGAATTATATGCCATTCGCAAGTCGCATTTACCAGCTGCTGGTAAATGCGATTTCTTCGGGAAAATAAATTTACCGGTCTTAGGTAACAACTCGATCTAGCTCCAAGTAGATTTCTGTTTTAATATTTTTTCAAAAATGTTGGAAGATTTATGTTAAAAGTAAATGTGAATTTTTAGGAAATTTTTAACGCACCCTGGGGGCGAAAAAGAGAAAAATCGTTTCGAATTTTTGTTCACCGACGGAGAGTCTCGCAATAAAACTTCCTTCAGAATTTTCGTCCATGCCGAGGGGTTTCATTGACATTTTGTCGAATAATTATCGCCATAGCACGTACGACAGTTCTCATTCGTTTATGTGACCCCAGCGTTTCCGGCGGCTTTCATTTTTTGTTTTATCGCCTACGCACGTGTCTCCAACTCCTGACATTATTCGAGAAACTTATCCATTACGAAATCGTTTCGTAGATTAACGCGAGCGTTAACATTGGACGGCACGCGCCCGTCGCAGATGCGAGGCGAGAGAAGAAAAAAAAGGAATTTAAAAAAAACGAAGATTCTGCGCAATATACGATAGCAATACGCTTTTCGAAGCAATTTTGAAATGTCATCGAGAGCACCGATAGCGAAAAGGCCTTGACGTCCGCAAGAGGCTCTGTAACACTTGATTCGCAATCGAAAGATGAAAGATGAAATGAAAATAATAATAATAATAATAATTATGTACATTATAGTGTCGTATTTAGCAAACGAACTTATAAACAATCATCGCTTCTCTATTATTTTCTATTCCCATCAGCATTTCCCGGCGGAAACAAAAAGAAAAACGATACTTCCCCCTCGTTATATAACTTTCATCGTCGATACAAAAAAGTCGTACGAAACGATGCCGCAATTATCGTTATTGTTAATTAAATTGAATTATCACTTATCTGCACACGGAGTCGAAATTTAATTTCGAAGTACGGATAAAATTACCGTTATGAAATTCCGTCAAGGCACTTCGGATTCAAGGTCACGGTACGCAGTGGAATTATAATTGGGGGAAAAAATATTAATTCGTCGTGATGTAATCTCTGGCTAGTGTGTGTGTGTGTGAGAGAGAGAGAGAGAGAGCGCGACGATCGGAAGAACGGATCGGGAGATAAGGGCGATGAGAGGAGTGTTGAAAATTTTACAAAACGTTTTGAAGATTTTTTTTCCTTTTTTTTTAATAAATAAAGTTTAATAAAGCTAATGAGGAAAAAGAAGAAGAATAAAGAAAAACATTATCTAACGAGAGACTAATAATCATTCATAAATAATTGTGATACGAAGGGTGCAGGCAGCAGTCACTATCTCTCTACATTATCTTTTCGCTCGTTCTCTTTCTCGCTCTTTCTTTTTTTTTCGTCACATCATTTTCACAGTCTCTTTTGCTCGCGTCCTCACACTCATTTCCGTACAGATTCTTTCTCTTTTTTCTCTCCCTCTCTCTCTTTCTCTCTTTCTCTCTCTCTCTCTCTCTCTCTCCCTTTCTTTCATACTTTGAATCAGATCGACAAAACTTTGATTCATTCCTTGCAATTAATTCCATCGATCGTCCATCGTCTCGATACGTTGCTTCTTAGAGTTTTTTCTGTTCTTTTTTTTGTTTTCAAGAAGAATATTGAAACTTTTTCTTTATCCTCGCTTTTTTTTATATCGTCGTTAATTTCTCCTAAAGACAAAAAGCATCATATAATAATCAAAGCATTCTTGTGTTAATTTTATGATTAGTTATAATTTTTCTTTTTGTCCAGCAGTTTCAACAGTACACACCAATTAATTTCGTACCATCGTATTGATTGATGTCGATCTGACCGTCTCGAATTTTTTGTTTCCTCGTACATATACATAAATATGTTTGTATTTATCTAAGAGCGACTACGTGATTTTATTTGCGCACAATCGACGATCTGGGCTTTCTCGCGCGTCCGTTCTTTAATTTTTTAATACTAGCTCTAATAGTAAAATCCATCGTTCATACAGAAAGCCCGCAAGAACCATTAAACCCTGCACCCTGCTACACACGTATACATACGTGTATATATATATATATATATATATATATATATATATATATATATATATTGCTACGATAAGCCTAGAAGAATAAATATCAACGGATGTATCGAGCTTTGGTAAGCTTACGCTAACCCTAACCCCGCTTGGAGACACTGCATATCTATCACACATCCTCCTCGCGGTCCCAGAAGTTATCTTTCCTGTGATTTTTTGACAGAATTATACACATTTTATCTTAGGCCGATACAAAAACTCAAAAGATCTTTCTTACCGCCCTAATACATCAACGTGTATATCATACACTCACACACACCCACACACACACACACATATATATATATATAATTCTATCTGTACATAGAGTATATATGTAATATCATCCACATATGCAATATATATATATATATACATATGTCACACGTTGAAACAGAGAATACGTATTTTTTTTTAAATATAATCTTTCGTAATATTAACGGTACCAGCCTGTCTGAAAATTATTGGTTTATAAAAATACGCTTATATATATATATATATATATATATATATATATATATATATATACGTATCTGTGCGTGTGTGTGCGTGTGCTTGTGTACGAGGCTTCAGATAAATATATGAAACAAGTTGTACCGAAACTTTACAAAATAATTGTGATTCGCTATTTTTTCGATTGAAGGAAGTGAAAGAGAGAGAGAAAGAGAGATAGAAACAAAAAAAAACTTATTCAAATACTTGTCAAAGAACTTTGGCATTTTGGCTGCGCTAAATAGCAATTAATGCGTATAAATACACTATCGGGAAAATATTAATTAACGAACAGAAGAACTGCGAAGCCTCATATATACCATCTCTCAAATGCAATGCCTCCGCGTTAGACCATACTATTAAATACTAACGGTTTTTCAATATTTTTGTTGTTTCCTTTCTTTTTATTTTTTATTTATTTTATTTTTATTTTTTAATCTTGTCCTCGCGACGATTTCTCGCGTATGCATCATTGTACGTATCCTGATGTCCATTTATTGTTATTTCTCGTTTTTTGTTTGTTTTATTTTCAATTATGTCGAGACCATTATTTTTGTACGATAAATTGTTTTTCTTTTCCGATTTACACATATTGGAATCTCGAGACGGGAAATTGACGCGACGCCGACTATCTCGTATCTTTCGCCCACGTTGAGTTTGTTGCCCGAACAATTTACCTTTTTCCTCCTCGAGATTTATATCTCTTGCGGATGAATTTTTAACGCCGTAATGGCCGAACGTTGAACGTGATCGGACGTTGGAATTCCTCCTCCTCCCTTTACGACGCGACCGTTTTTCCTTTTCTTTTCCTCCTGGGTTTGTCTCCGAGTGTTTTGTTTCCTTTCTTCTCTTAACCCCTCCACCCCCTCCCCCCCGGTCCATATATTTCGGAAACTCGGTTATCGCTCATTCGGCGGTATAATTTTATCGCAATTCATGAATCATTTATCATTCAACGATTCAATCTCAACAGGGAGAGATGGGGTGAAGAAAAAAAAGAATCGACTGTCGCGAATGACGCCAGTAACCGTAGAAAGTATTATCCTGTGTATTTTCATTGAGAAACGAGGGTGTACGTTTTTCCAGTTGTCGTCGTTCATCTGCTTTTGTTTTGTAATTATTCTTTTTCTTCAATCTCAATTCATCGTAATTATTGGCTCGTGGTACGTCAGACTCGTCCGATCATGCTTTTCGCGCGTATTAC
Source organism: Netelia inedita (assembly GCA_964017225.1). NCBI lineage: Eukaryota > Metazoa > Arthropoda > Insecta > Hymenoptera > Ichneumonidae > Netelia > Netelia inedita. The sequence continues at coordinate 40,816,963 of OZ024921.1, forward strand.
GTGTAGAATTTTGTCGTGGATTTATTACTTCGTTGATGACGCGTGGATCGCAGCGTTTTGTAACGAGGTGGGTGTAGCGTTGGAGGGGCGGGGGGATAGGGAGGGGGAGTGCTGGAAAGGATTAGTGGCTCGTGTGGCTCGGTGTTTCTCGATTAGCCCATTTGCGCGCTCACAATTGACGCTTGCGGCCCATGTTGCATATCTTGAAATGACAGAGTGTCATGTCTGCAACATAAAAGAATTTTCGTAATTTTCGCTCCCTAATTCACGTTGGAAGAACAAAAAATTGCAAAAAAAAATTACTTCTCGTGTCTAATTTTTGATAAAAATGTATATTTTTTTCTAATCGTTCAAATCGATTTGGCATAAGTATATCGGCAAATTTCTACGAAGACATAGTCATCGGAAAATAACAGAGGAGACGAATGAAACTCGAGATGTCACGTATTATTGACATTGCGACGTGGTATTGAAGAAAATCGTGTAAAATCGTTTTGATCGCGCGACTGACCGGCGCCTCCGATCGTAATGAATGACGATCGTTCGTGAGAAATGACGAATCGTATAGATATTGAAACGATCTCGTGCGCGCGATATCAAATCTCGGCGGGGTACACGACTCTGTACCAGTTATCTTGGGGGCATATTTTTGCAATGTCAAAGAGATCGACGAGTGAGAGAGAGAGAGAAAGAGAGATGAGGGAGGAGATAGATCGATGTTCAAAGTGATTGATAAACGTGACGTCAAGAAGTCAGGTGTCAAGCGAGAGTCAAGCGATTCAATTGGCAGATCTCTTTTTGTTTTTCTCGGCGTTTCTCGTCATCTCTTCGCCGCCGATCTTTCGATATATTTATATACGCGTATAAAATTTTTCTTTATTAACATCGATTAATCGCACGAGGGGTTTCACGAACAAATCGAAATTTTTCTCGATTCTGAACTTTGATTTTATAACGATCGGCCCGTGATACGAGTTACTAAGTTCTTTCGTACTTACAGCTGGTTCGTTTTCCCGAATGCGCCGGTCCATGACGTACTATAGCCGCCGGTATCGGCAATATCTCCGCGTCTTCGTAATCTGACTGATCCACTTGTTGTTTATTGTTCCTTCGCGCCTCCTCCTCTTCCAGCATCGTACGAATCGCCGCTTTTTCGTTCTCGAGCTCGCGACTTTCCTCGTTCACTTCGTGCTGTCGCTCGACTATCTGCCTCAGTTTCTTGAGTAAGAGCTGCACCGTACCAAAAACAATTGGGCAATCGTTATGAAATTTGTACTTTGTATTTTTTTTTTGTACACATATATTTTTCCCAAATTACATCATTTTTGCGCAATTTATGTTAAATCTAAAATTGCCCGACGAATATTCGGTTCTGTTATATTTCGGGGATAAAATGCATAAAAATGAGAACGAGTCGCGTCTGGCGTCGAAACAATTACGTTTTCCCGAAATTGGTACGTTTAGAACGATAAAGTAGATTGAATTACATCGTTTCTGTCCAAATCGAAATAAAATTGAAAATTTTGTTCAATGTCATCGAAACGAATACACGACGATCCCTTTAAAAATCATTTCGTTTTATTGAGACTAAAGTTTTTTTTTTCAAAGAATTTCCATCGTACCGTGAAATTTTTTGGATTTTTTTCTTTTCTTATCGGAAAATATATACATGAATTATTATGATTATGATTATTATTATAAAATGTCTACTCACGTAGCCCTCAGCATCATCGGCGAAACTGTCGCTATAAATAAAACCCGGTGGCACGGGCTCGGGTTCAGCGACAACCAGATGATTGGAGGATGAGCACGACAGGACAATCGCTAATAGCCATAGTCCCGAAAAATGCACAGCTAATCGTGCCCTCATTTCTTGATTTTTGGACATTGGTACTCTGAATAAAAGTACAAAATTAATGTTGCAAATCGAATAAAGGCTTTGTGCCTCGTACCATATACTATTGATATAATCAATTTTCCACCGGTATAATTTCAATTTTTACTATTTATTCAATAACGAATAATGATAATATGTTTATATTATTTTTAATTATTTATATCGTGAGATAATTTTAATTTTTTCTCGTCAAATTCGATGCATATCGTCGGTGTGACGGAGCCTCGTCAATTCTATATTTGCCACAATCGATCATTTTTCTTTGCCTCTCGTGTTTTTTATATTTTTTCCGACACTAATGGCAATGCATCAAACGACGCGATCGTATCATTTATTGTGAATTTGGACCACCGTTTCTCTTGAAACGCTATGTTCCCGGTTGCACATGTCGTCGATTACGGTGTTACGTCGAAGAAATAAAACAAATTCAGCCACCCCCCCCCCCTAGCCCCCGAAATCTATCATTTTGATAATACCTTGACCTTGACAACTCCGTGCTTGTCTTAGGGTCGATCAAGCAGCAGTTTTACGAAATGTACATCAACTTTTCACTTTGATCAATCTTTCGCTAAGTTTCCTCAATTTCTCATGTCCGTGAATTTTTTGTTAACATCGAGACGCAATCATCGTATGCTAATGCCAATCTGCATGACCCGTACGACCGGAAGCGTAATCATTACGTTATACTACGTTTTCATCGGCACGAGCGACAACTCGGTAATGGTGGATATATCATTCTGGAATAGTTTTTTTCCATCCCCTTCGAACTCGTCTTGGCTCGTTCGACCCGTTTTATCTACGGAACGCGACGTGATCGAGCTCCAGATTGTGCTTTTGATTCGTAAAAATGTTTATTTTTATATGTTTTTTTAATACAACGAAGATTTTTTAACGGTGTATAAACTAGATTTACAAAAGTCATAAAATCGCGTGAAAAGGATTAAATTTTATCGGTATGTTCGACGTTGGGCACGATAATAAAAGTAAATGCAAATCCTGACGAAAGGAAATAAGTTCATATCGACGATAGAAAATGAATTATACCAATGAACGAAAAATATTCAAAACTAAATAAATGTTTTGTTCGCTATCGTCGAACGTACGAACAATTGAATTGATGACTTCACGTTTATTCGAATTAAATTTCCGCGAAACGAATCAATGTTTCTTGGCTCGATCTACGGGGATAATGCGAGTGCAATTTATAGGCCGGATTCTGTTCGATAAATATGAATTACGATCACGTACAACGCCTACGACTTTTAACAAGTTCGATTGTGAATTTTCCTAGCCACTCGTCAATTTTTCGTAACACCCTTTCGTGCTGCGCATACTGTAATCCGTAATAGTATTCGGCCGTTCGTATCGTTTTTTCAACGTTCTTTGTTTTGTTTATGTTGGATTTTTTTTTAAACTTTCATTCGCTTTATTCACTCATGGTCGAAGTTAATGCGAATGCACGTCGCGACACACGTGAAATAAAGCGCGGTAAAAAATCGGAACGTGCCATCCCCCACGCAATTTATTCCGCGAGATAATACGACGAAGCGAAGAAGAATCACATACCGTTTCGGTAATTTTAAGCTGTATAAAATAAAAAATCTCGCGCCGATTTAATAAAAATATTTATTATCGTTTCGAACGTAATTTATGATTTTTCGAAATATGTCCTGAGAAAATATTCGCGCGTATTATTTTAACGTATCGACGAAACAAAATTTCTACAATATTCAATCGAGAGATGAACAAATTTAATTTAAAGTATTGTGAGATTTCGCGATTTTTTTTATCGCCTCGTTAACGATTTTTTGAAAAGTCATTTGCTAAAAACTAATTTTCACGCGATCGATCGGACGAACGAATATCGTTTTTCTTATCATTAACAAATCTGCACCCCATTCATGTGAGGGAAATTTTGGCATTATGTTTTAAAAAAAAAATCAAAATAAATTGACATTAAATAAAAAAAATATATAAAAATACGAACGAAAGACAAACACCGAATCCCAGTGACCCTCCTACCTTCTGAATCTTCGTTCAAATCGTCTGCTTCGTTCTCACAGAAAACTACGCAACACTTTTGTTGATTAAACCTCGATGATCGATCGGATCGAAATGATTTGTCAGGACACCTTATATTTTGTTTTCAATTAATTTCGACGAGGTATGCAAGTAAGGGGGCGAGGGGGCGGAGGGGGGAGGTTAATGTTTTTGTTTATCTTTATACCGTCGTTGCCGATCCTTTATTTCGAACTTCCGTGGGATGCTTTTGGACAGCGCGGTGTGTTCTCGAAGAATGAGCAGCGAGGGTTGCTGCGCCCTCTATTATACCCCCGATGCCTCTACCACCTCTCTCTCTCTATCTCACAATTTTACTCCCTTCTCCTACTCTTTTCGTCTCTCTCTCTCTCTCTCTCTCTCTCTCTCTCTCGATCTATCTCTATCTCTCTCTCGCTCGCTTCCTCCCTCACCCTCGCTAGTACTCATCTCCTACCACCTGTAGAACGAATGGAGTACGGTATTCCAGAATTTACCTCGGTCGTCTCACCTGCCACGTACACCTATCAATATATTTCATCCCGAGCCACATGTATATATTTATATATATAGATGAGGGTATGTTACGGACTGTTCGTTTATTCTTTTCAATTCACACCCCGGAAACGTGGACTATATCAGCTTTAAAATTTGTATGTCTCTTGGATAGATATTTTTCTTCCCCCTTCCTTCATTCGTTTCACGACTCCTGGGACGCGAAGTAACAGTTTCGTTTCTCTCTCTTTCTCTCTATCTTTCTTTCATTGTTTTTTTTTCGAGATACGGTGCACGCAGGGGGATGATCGGATGCGCTGTAATAACCGACGTTTCAATGGCGATGCACGCTCGACTATACGTACCCCTTTATCGCATATCGACGGTTCGAGAACGTAATATGAAAACGCCATACTCGACACTTCGTACGAGCAACGCGCACGATAGCATTAGTATGATTTACCGTTCGCCCACGGTTTCTCCCCGTTACACAACCGTAAACACGAACGATTCAGTCGGTCCTTGTTCATAAACATCGTTTCTAAAAATTTCTGATATTAAAAAACGTGTCCGATAGAAAATGAAAATATATTAAATAATTTTTTTTTAATGGAAGTTTGCGAATATTTTACCCTTGTCTTGTTTACAACAAAAATAATCGGTGCAGCATAATATCGATAATCGTTACAACTTGAAGCGCAATTATGCATATTTACTTTATTACGAATTATCGCGCCCGATTTTTCATTCAGGTCCTGCCGTAATCCATCCTCGCCCCCCCCCCCCCAAAATGTTATAATCACGTGTCGAGCTCGTGGATGAACGTGTCATTTGTAACGTATTTCTTCCATCGTCGATAGCATTTATCAAATCTCACTGGCCTCGGGTCGGAGAAAGCTCGAGGCGATGTAAAAGGTCATCGTAACCCCCTCCCGAAATTTTTATTTTCGGACAGCTTTTCGATCGAACTAATTAAATCTTCCTACAGAAGCGAATGCTCGCGGCTTGCGTCACGTGATTTCCCAGACTTCGTAACATCTTCGTCACGTTCGAAAATACGTAAGACTTTAAAAAGAAATCGTCGCAGGAGAGTGCGACTGTCTCTTGAAAAACTCACGGGCTCATATAAATTGACCGAAGAGAGCAAGCTCCTAAAACTGCGAGGAGCGAAGGAGCGAGTCGAGCGAGAAGTCGGCGATAGCCGGCCAAGTGGTAGAGGTCGATATGTGATCGGACGTACACGTATTCGTCGCTTTTTGAGCGTATCTTCTTTTTCACTCGAATTCAAACGTTTCCGATGAAGTTGTCGGAACGAAAATAGTCCGACGTTAGTTCGAGCGAACAAAAAAGTTTTTTTTGGTTCCTTTTTTATATATAAAATCGTTTGAAATATCAGCGATTTAGAAATAATAAAAATCGTCGATCGATCGTTTCTCATAATCCTCAATTGCTCGCAATTAGTCGTTCTTTTCGTTAATTGCAATATCTTGAAACAATTAATTTCAATAACAAATTTATTGTTCGTCGCGGAGAACGGACTTTGGCCATCGCGGCGTAACGAACAAATTACGCAAATCGTACGTTCTCGCATTAGTCTCGAGGCGCGTAGCTTATGAGACCACGCTTAAAATTATCCGAGTGTTGCGATTCGTTAATTTTCGAAAACAATATCGAGTTGGCTCGACCAATCGACGAACGACCCGAGCGTATATTTCGAAGCTGCCGATTGGTCGTTCGTGAAATGGAGGACAATACGAGGAGAGAAAAAGACAAAACAAAAAACAAAAAAAAACGTAAATTCCAAGTTCATCGTAAAACGATAAGAAGTCCGGCTCTTCGTTATTGGAGTCCCCGCGAATCTCTCGACTTTGTCGATACGTCGCATATCGCTGCATTTTTTCTACCCCCCCTGCCCCAACCCCTTCCTCAACCTCCTTCACTCTCTTACCCCCGCTACGATCGATTCGCCGTCAAAATGGCCGATTCGCTTCGTACTTTTGCGTCAAACGTATTTTGTTTTTTATTTCCTTCTAAAATTCTGTGTTTCGAGTCGCTTTGCGAATTATCGTCGCGAATATTCGATAGTTTCCACGCTCATCATCGATATTTTCCATTCGACAATATGGCAAATTGGGAATGGAAATTGAACTTGAACTTTCTTGCTCTCCCGGGCGCTTTGTTCAATATCTTCTCGACATTGATTGACTTTTACGTCGAGATACGTCGATGAATATTGACGAATTATGATAAAGCTAATATTTGACGATTTTCTTTTGATCCGTCGTAACAAATTGCAAGCTGCAAGTTTTTTTGATATCCCCTAATCTCCTCGATACTCGTAATATCGTATTTGAGGAGCACGTCAAATCCAAATCGCGCTATTAACGCGTAATATACTCGGCGTTCATGCGCTTTCGAGGTTCTCGGTCCTCGATGGAGCTTTCCAAGCTTGGAGCGACCACGAGTGTTCCAGGAAATTCACGAACGTCTCTATCTCGTACACGTAACGACTTGCGCGTTATAATTGACGTTATAATTTAAAAATAAATTTCTAAAATCAATAATTAATTTTTTTTTAATTGATAACCTATCAAATAATATAGCGTTTTATTTACTTTGTTTTTTAGAAAATTATGTCCGATCAGGATGAAGAAATTGAGAAACCGTTCGCCATCGAACGAGCCAAGACCGCTCGCGCCAAGTGCAAAAAGTGCAAATGTCCGATCGACAAGGACTCCGTCAGAATTGCTAAGCTCATGAGCAATCCATTCGGCGATGGCAAGATGAAGGCATGGCATCACGTAACTTGTATCTTCGACGTATTCGCGAAGCAACGCGCGACCACCAAGAGGATCGAGGATCCCAGCGAGGACGTGAGCGGTTGGGACGATCTCAACGACGACGATAAAGCGATCGTTCTTGAGCAGCTCGAGGAGTTCGATAACAAGGGTAAGATGCCTGAGTTCACGGAACGATCGAAGCGTTAAAATTTATTTTAAAGCGTATACGCGTCACCCCAGGTAGTCCGGTACGTTTATTCTCAAATTTCTGACAATTAATCGGCGGTTACGATTTTTTTAATAGCTCCGTACAAAAAAGGGACGAAGACGACGGCCCCGGCGAAGAAAAACGTTTCTCCTTCGCCAAGTTCGTCGAAGGACAAGCCGTTAAACTTGACGAAGCGTAAGCTGGACAATAGCGCGTCGCCGTCGAAGCAACAAAAGAAAACGAAGAAGGACGCGAAGGCGGAAGCATCGACGACAAGGGATGACGCGTTTCGCGAATTTCGTCGTCTTTGCGCTGAATTATCCATCGTCAGTGCGTACACCGAGAAAACTGCGATTGTCAAGAGAATGCTGACCAAGGGCAGCGAGGGTGGTGAGCTAAACATTATTCATCGATTACGATAGATTAATTAATTAATCGAAATACACATAAATTAATTAGATTTTAATTAATTTTTGAAATAGTAAATTTGTCTAAACAAAAGATTGTCGATCTTTCGATATTTGGACGATACAGCGAATTGTCGTGGAGCGTCGATCGTAAGATCGTGAAACGCTCGAGTAAGAAGAACACGAGGCTCGCGAGAAGACCGTGAATCTTAATTCAGAATACGATCATGCGCCCGCGATAAACTGCCCTAATAACGCGAACTCGTTACACGAGAAAGAAGTCGCTGTTCCAATGACGAGCCTGGCTCGCCCTTTGATCAAACGAATCAAACGTTTATATTGATTACGCATGGACATATTTCACTACTGACGAATTATTTACGACGTGCTCGTTTGACTCGAATATTCGAGGCAATTAAACTAATTTATATTTCTTTACCACCAAGGCGATCAAACGATTCGTTATTTTTCAAACTAAATATACACTTTAATATCGTCGATCGTTTTTTTTTACATATTTTCATTTATCATCCGTGATTTTTTTTATTGAATTCGTGGAAAAATTGCGATTGAAAGACGAGTCGAGAGCTCGATTACTTTAAAAAAATTTTTTCTGAAACTTAATATTGAGAATAGCGATTAATTCGTTTCTCCCGATGCGGCAGTTTCGATTGGGATGAATCTTTTTTTGCTCCCGCTCGTTTTTAACCATTCATTAATAACGAGAGCTTGTACGATAAGAAAAATGATAGTGTTCGCGGCCCGTCAATCGTCTCGTCGTATCAATGGCGAGCGTATCGTTTATCCGGGTGGAGCCCGCGCTTTCCTTCTCCTCGCGTAAAATCAGGCAAACAGGGTAGAGTCATGGCTAGGGTGGCTGAGAGAAAGAAGAGAAAAAGACAAAGAGAGAGAGAGAGAGAGAGAGAGAGAGAAAATCGATTCATAGCATATTTTACGCTGTTTGCTCTCGTCCAGTCAATAACAGCGTGTGTTCAAACGCGATTACCGGAATCGGATACAAGGAAAGCATCAATCAAACGAGAGCTCCGTCTCTCTCCGGCCGCTCGCGGACAGATTTGCTGACGCTCATTAAAGCGGTTAAGTGGAATATTTTTATGGGGTTATCACGGACCCCGAGACAAGAGGCGAGAAGAAAAGAAAAGACCGGCCAATCGATCGCGTTCTTCGTTCAACGAAAGATTGCGAATACACGAAAAGTGTGAGTGAGCGAGAGAGATGGAAAAAGGCAAAGAACGAGAGAAATTTTGACACGGAGTGAGGGCCTGATTAACGGATGGGAGAGAGAGAGAGAGGGAGGGAAAGAAACGGAGGAGATGGAAAATTCGAGAAGTGAGAGAAAGTTCATTGAGATTATTTCTTTTCGCCTCTCAGATTATTTCTTTTTGCAGACGAGCCGCTTCGTTCAATATCGCGACCAATTTGCAATTGAACACGACGTATAGTTATTGCATATTGTTCGAATTGATACGTAGGGATATCCGGGGGTGAGGTCGGAGCAGTAAAAGTTCGAAGATACGAATGTGCAACTTCGAAGAGAAAAAAAATTGAAAGAATCTCGTTGTGTACTCGACGTGAAAAATAAGTACCGTTATCGCAGTTCGTAAGATCCTCAAATTGGCATGGACAAGATTGATCGATTATTGAAAGAAAAGGGAAATCGATAAAACGATCAATAAAATCGAAAAATTGTTTTTATTTTCTAAATTTATCAGCGAAATTATACCGCATGGAATTGTTGATAAAATTCTATTCGTAAAAGACAAAAATTTAATTCCGTGGTGATAAATATTTACATTTTTCAGCTGTTGTAATCCGCTCTTTCCTTCCGGCACTGGCTCGTTGGTGATTTTCTCGCGATCTTTTCCTTCGATAATTTTTTCAATGAAAACGTCTCGAATTTTTGACTAATTGTTTATTCGAGCACCAAAAATTACGCGTTATTCAACGCAAAGTTTTATTTATCCCTCTTCGACGAACACGTAACTCTGGTTGTAATGGAATATCGGTTCGTTATTTTGTTCAAACTTCGTTTCCTTTCGTCTAAGTCATTTTCACGGTATCGTTTCCCGAAACTACAACTAATATCAACACCGACAAACACTTGTCACTTTTTTTTCTATCGGAAATCACCGAATTTCGCGAATTTCAACCAAAAACAAACAAAAAACAAGAAAAATGTCAATTGATTTATTTTCGATGACGCGAGGATGTTAAAAAGTGTACGAGAAGCAAGAATAAACGATTTTTTTGTTGTTCAAGAGTTCGCGTAGCGCTTTTGAGGTCACTGCATTCACTGTTTTGCGACTATTGGCCCAGGCTGAGAATTGTGGTGACTTATAAGCTTGCTGTCCCCACCTCCCATCGTTGATCGTAGTCGATGCCGATGACGAGCCCCCTTCATGTGCAGCCAGCTTGGCGGCACCGGACTCTCCCACTCACCCTCCGCTACTTTTCTCTCACTCTATCTCTCTCTCTTTCTCTCTTTCTCTTCCCTCTCCCAACCCCCTCGTTTTCTCACTCTCTTTACATCTTAAACACTTACGCGTATGTGCATTGTAATACGTTTGTATAGAACCAAGAAAAAGTCTCGTCTCGATCGTCCATAAATTACTTTCAATAAAATACCTAAACTACCTTGGCCTCGAGCCAAATTTCCTAATTTTCACCCCCTTGCGATCTTCGTCCTATAAAAAAGTATCATCCCTTAATCTTTTCATCACATCCGACCATTCATACGTATTTCATTAATATCACAATTTAATAATACGTTGCATTTTATTTACGTAACCCAAAAGCTGGCGAAAATCGCGAGCAAGTCACCCATGATGCAATTTCCGGCTGGTCGGCACATAAAAAAAAAGAAACGAAAAAAATTGAACACACACATACAGGCGCGCGCGCATAGTTTCGACGCCGGTCGACTAATCATAATTCAAACGAGGGGCCGCGTCGTCATGAATGTCCGAAAAAGACGGAGAAAGGAGAGATTAGTAATTGCCTCATGAATATACGTATGTGTTTTAGTTCGCCTAAATTGTTGCGTAATATTCTTCACGCTTTTTTGCAGTTGCCCCAATAAATATATATACATTTATATACACACATGTAAATGTCTATTTGTGTGTCTACATCGCGCGATTAAATACGTTTGACTCGATCTGCGACGCACTTTCCAGAATGTCTGACGATTCTAACGATGTACGAACGGGATCGTGACAATTTTATTAATCGAGAGCGAGATCGATCGGCGCTATTACGAAAATATCGCCATCAAAATTTGAAGGAATGGACGCCCATCGACGAACTTTCCGATCGGCCTTGCACGCGTCGTTGCCATCGATAATGTCGTAAATGCAAAATAACAAATATATATATATATGGATATATGTAGTAATATATTAGTATATTGAAAAAACAGGGGACGCTTTTATATTGTTACGGAGGCGAACCAAGCATGCTCGAGCAGAACCTTGACCCCTGTAACCCGCGAAGAGTGTATGTTCGAGCGCATTTTATACATGAAGTCACCGCCTCATTTGTTCTTAAATCTCTCCACGAAAGTCGAACTCGCATTAATTGTCTCCACGTATCTTTCACGTCCTCCCCTGTGTATAATATAATGAATTAGTATATATATATATATTTATTGGTACATAATTGTGTATGTGAACACATTTGCACGAATGGAATACTTTATCGAGTCTCGGAAGGCGCCCGCGATTCCGTTAATTGAATTATCATGTCTCTCTTTATTCCCCTCCTCCTTCGACGCACCGAAATTATTTTGCTCAGAATTTCACACGAGTCAGTTTTTTTCCGACAATCATCTTTTACATCGTTGCTCTCGGACGAAAATTCATCGTTTATAAAAAATGGGCAGGTGTACGGGGGGGGGGGGGGATCAAAGTGAAGACGTTTTTCATGGATCCTGCCCGACTATCGTAATTTACATCCCTTGTTCCAAGCTGTCCGCAACTGCCGCTTCCTGTTACATTCTTTCGCGCGTTCGTATTTGAAAACTTGACGAACAATTTTTTCTTGACGCATCTTTAATCAGTGTAAAAAATTAATGAAAATTAATACGATTGAATAAAAATGAGGCTTGTCGTTTGAAACAAGGATCATGATTTTTTTTCGGACAAATTATTACCGATACGAGATGTTCGTGAAATAATTAATTCGAAAAATTGCGACGATTCGTTTAATTGAGAGAAAGAGAGGGAGTTGGGAGAATTTGGGGGGTTTCTCATTGTTATCTTTAATTTTATATCGTCGTGTAAGAAGTCGATCACGCGACGCAGAATCAGCGAGTTAATTTTCATGAATGATAACGCCCTCGATAAAAAAAGAATGCTCGTTGGCCCTTAATTTTCATTCGAACTTTCGCGACGCATATCACGCACGATGTACGCGTAAAATATATGTGTTTTATTTTTTATTTATCGCACTCGGAGCCGTAAGCGTATGGTCTAATAAAAAAGATTAAATATCGTGAGAGTAGACGAGGCCGTTGACCCGATCGTAAGAGAGAAAAAAAGAAGAAGAAAAAAAGAGAGGAAGGAAAAGAAATCTCGCAACCGCGCTTCGGTACGGCGATGTGGGTCGTGTCTTTCGTACGTGAGATCTAAACCACGTTCACGCTCTCGGACACGACAAACTCCACTCGCTATATACTCCATTATTATAGCACGATAGTACACGAATATAATTTCGTCATTCACGAACTTTTACACGTATGTTTTATATCGCAATTGGTATTCGACAGAATCGAAATCAATCTAAAATACCTGATAGAAATATTTTTACGCGTTTTCGATTATTTTCGATTATCGATCACTTTTCATAATCGATCGATACCACCTATCGATTATGTCGGCCATTTTTTCTTGATTTTTTAGGAACTTTGGACTATAAATATTTGTCAATTTTAAAAGCAAACCCTCTCGTCTCGTCCCAGTAAAAAATAAAAACAGTTTTATCGACATTTTGTAATTTGCATCGTAAAAATCAGGTTTTTTACAGTAGGATGTTTCGAAAAAAAGAAAAATGAAGAACAGGCTTTTTCGTTCTTCGAGAAAAACAAATTGGCCGAGACACCGAGGACGAAATACTTTTTAATTTTCTGCTCGAAGCTTGTGACTATTTTTTGCACCGTCGACCGACGTCACCAATAAACGAACGATAATGTACAGAGAGAAGTCTATGTGTCGACGTTTAGGAATTCCAAGAATATAACGTATAACATTATACACGCGTACGTAGAGGGGTTATTGCGTCTTTTGTGACAAGTGTTACTTAGAAAGCACTCCGTTCAAGAAAGTCAATATGATATCATTCGTACAGTCGCGTATCTCATACTTGACTCGATGGGAGTGTCGATGCCCGTCGAAATATACGTCGATTAATTACGCGACGATTAATTAATTATGAAAATGAACTAGATTTAAAATCCTCGTGGTGAACACGTTCGACGCGCATTCCTATGAGCCAACGATCCAACTTATTGTCAGTCTCGGTAGTAAACAACGTCCGAGAGAAAAAAAAAACAATATGTACGTATCGACGAACGATTTCTATTTTTTACCGCGCGTTTATTACGGATCGTCGCGGTATCCCCGATATCCCTATAGCTACGATTTATTTCTTTACGTTGTAATTTTGTTGTCGATAGATTAGCGCGAGTTGTTCCACATTATGCCGAGTATTGTACACACAAGAGAGTGACATCATCGCGCGAGCGACACTCGAATCGACATACCACAGTATTATCGTTTTGTTACAATCCATTATTAACCAGTCTATATATATATATGAATATGTACGAACACTCGATCGCTCAGTTTTATTTTTCAGCGCATTTTCTTGTCCTTCCTGATAAATAAAAAATTGATTTTTCTTTTTTCGATATTAATTACACATCGAGATGTCCTTGTGCCTATATTTCTCGAGGATATTACAGCGTGCTGCTTCGTCTTGGATTTTACTGGACGACGATTGGTGACGGTCGTTCGCGCTAAACGCAACCAGCGGGAGCGTTCGGTTATATATGCGAATGAGCGCGGTCGAAAGATGCCACGCAGTCTGCTTCGCTCCTTATCAGTGTCGCACTCGCCCCCCCCCCCAACCACCCTTCCCGTTGATACCGTTACCCCTTTCAGTGCTTATGATCTTTGATGATTTCTCTCTCTCTCTCTCTCTCTCTCTCTCTCTCTCTCTCTTTCTCTTCCTTTTCTTTTATCCTATCGAAAATATTTTTGTCAATCGGTCGATAGTCGCTCGCGGATTTGACATGTGTATGCGCCAACTTTGCGCGCGCCAAGCTCATAAATATTACGTACTGCGCAACAAATACCGATTTTCCGGTTATCGTATCGTGACGGCCGGGTCACGAAAAAATATTGCTTGGTCCATTTCAATGAATCTAATCCGCTGGGACTCGAGATGCGCTTAAGTACTTCGTATAATTGTACGAGAGTGCGTTTAAGCTTGCCCTGATATTTTCCAATCTGCCCGAGATTCGTCTAGTTTAAATACAGGGTTTGACTATCGTGATTTTATTCCAGAAAAAAATTCACGGTTAAATTTTTTACATACAAATTTTAACGGGGTTAGATCGAATTAGGAAAATTTCTTGAAAACTTATAAATTATCGTAAATTTGTTGTCGATCGAAAGGAAAATGTTCCTAATAAAATAATAATTCATCTAAATATTTATCTAACTATCGTTCATCTGTTTTTAATTTCAATATTTACCACCAGGGCGCAAAAATGTCTATATTTAAATTAGGGGATGAAAGCATAGTTTTTTTTCTCGTTTCATCCCTTAATTTCTTATGATATTTTTTTACACGACTAACGTTCGATAGAAAATTCGGAGATAATTGCAGAAATCATAAAGAATTATTGTCCTCTTAATCAACCATGCGAATATTGTCGACGTTAGTTCGTGTTGGACTCAACACACTTCCATAAACTTCTCATGAATCTGTGGAAACAATCGTGGAAGAAAGACGCGCCTCTGTCGCTTTAGCGTTCGTCATTCTCGAGGGTCTACGCTCGAGAAAATAACGGCTGAAACAACCCTCCTAATTGGATCCGCCTGTCGTTCATCGCGAAGATTTTTAACGGAATGAAACGAAGCGTTATCGCGACGGGACATAACAATAATAACGGCGGTGGGAGAGAGAGAGGAGGGAGAGAATCCGTGAGAATTCCAAGTCGCCGGGGTGTCCAAAGAAATCGGAGACGATTTTTGTTCTTTGTGAAAATGATCGGAGAGTACGAAAACATCGTATTTAGTATGCGCGTACGTATATGTGTGTTGCGTCATATATATATTATATGTATAGTGCGATTAATCTGCGGAACGTAGGAAATCGCCGCTGTTTTCCTCCGCGCGATTTTTTTTTCAATTTTTTTTCTCTCTTTCTCTCTGTCCACCACCGATTGACCCGCGCGCTCGTTCGCGGGTGGCACGAGTAAAGCGGTACAAACGACTCGCCGCGTCTGGGGGATAGAAAGACCGCGGAAAAGAATACGTTCATGGCTTAGAAGCCGCGCCACGGCCGTAGGCGCGATGAAAAAAGCGAAAGAAAAAATAAACTTTTAAATTACGCTAGATAAATATACTTGGGTAAAACCGACTCAAAGTCTCCGTGACTTTCCACTGTCAACGAATGACACATCGAAGCGCCCGTACGAGGCCGGAGATTCGTCTCTTTTTCGTCTCGTTTCATCGTTACGACGAAACAATTCTTACCCTGAATTTATCGTAACGACAGATTTTTATAGAACCAAAATTTCATTTCTAAAATTGAATATTTAAGGGATGAATTTTTTTAGATTTTTCTGGTTTCAATTTCATCGATAAATTGTGGTATCGTTCGTTATTGAACCACGGGGGTTAAAACTCGAAAATACGAGAGTTTTTTGTCCAGTTTTGATTTAATCGGAAGAAATCGATAATCGATCGATTCTATGATAACGTTTAACGCGTAGATCATTGTTCGGGAACCGGTTGTAAGCGACTCGGAGAAACATCGTTGGAGTATCGAGTTCCGCGAATGTTTGGTTAGCGTTTTAATACCGAAGTGTCGCCGACACGTGGATCGAAGATAATGAGAATCGCATTTCTTCGCGCGAAATCATCTCTCTCTCTCTCTCTTTCGTCTCAGCGCATACTTATTATTGCAATATTAATACTGTTTACTACAAGCATGCGCGTCCAGGCGTCCAAGAGTCTGGCTCGTTTCTTGGGTGCACTCGTCCCCGTCGAAGCTCCTACATGCTATAACCATTAAATCGGCAAACGTACCGAGAGAGAATCGCCTTGTATATCTCTTATTTGTGAACTTCGTATGAATCTCCCTCTCATACATTCGCAATTTTGATTATTGAATACTCGCACGAGCTCGAAGCCGGAGTCCTGTCCTTTATCCGTGTGTCTTATCAACATCGTAATTTTCCACTGCCTCGCGACTCGATGCCGGCGCGCGCGACCTCTGCCCACCCCACGCAACATTCCCTCGCGAGAACCGTCCAAGCCATGTGCATGTGCAATTCTTATCCGCGGGTGAGAATGCGACGTGTGCCAGCGAATCTGTCTCATGTCTCGTTCGCTCAAATCGGGATTAAACGATCGCCTCGCGATTGGTCGATCTTTCGCTTCGATCGAGAAAATCGTTCGATCGTCTCGGCGAAGATAATCGTTAGCAAGCTTGCGATTTCTATATTTATTGAAGCAAAAGATGGATGTAACTGTGACGCTCGAGGAGGAGGAAAAAATTAGATGATGTCCTTCAAGGACCTTTTATCCTTTATTTTTGCAGATGGATTCAAGAGCGACGTTTACCTGTGGTGCAAATTATTGTTACCCGGTGCGGTCAAGAGAATTTACAATCTTCAGAGCAAGCAACTAGTCAAATTGTTCGCACGTTTATTTCGTCAGAACGAGAACGAGGTGCTCGAGGACCTTGATAAGGGCGATGTTGCCGAAACTATCAGGATATTCTTCGAGAAGAGCGCGGTTTACAAGCCGAACGTCAAGAGTTTACTGACGATACAAGAGGCAAGCCACCCTCGATTTTATTTAAAACGTTAATTTCGCCGATTATCCTGATAAAAAATTATCAATATTTTCTGTAAGGACCTTCATCGCCACAGTGTCCTGATTCTTGTACCTTGAATCTTCTCTCATCGATCTTTCGTCTAAAATAGGGGTAGGGGGTGGAAAAATGACGGAAAAAAAAGTTCGGCGTCTTGGGTAAATAGGCCTCGCGCGAGCTTCGAGGATCGTGCTTCTCTTTATCGTCGTCTGGAGCGAATTCCTTGGATCGCTAAAGAAACGAGTTTACAAAGATAGAAAGTTTGTAACGTGGGTGAAAGCCGAATATCAGACTCACCACCAAAGATTCTCCGGCGTATCAAAATCGTTTCGTATCCTTGCTCTCTTTTGGGTAAATTATGAAGGATTACATATATAAATATATATATAGGGGTAGTCGGTGGTGATCGAGCAACCCCGATTCGGAATTAGCATGGAAGAAGGCTGAACGCGAGAAATTTTATCTGCCCCTGTAATACGAGAGACGGGATTCAGATTTTCCAATTTTTATCACCGATATGCCAAACTACCCCTTCCCCCATTTACTAACAAGGACGATTCCGCAGGTGGACACGTTTTTGGAGGAACTCTGTCAACTGACGAAGGAAGACGAACAGGAACATCACTTTGGCACGATTATTGGCAGGTAAAAGGCGAATTGATTGATCATCGATGATCCAAAATATTTAACGACATTTTCGATTTCGAAAGGTGCACGCCCAATGATCTGAAGATGATCGTACGTTTGATAAAGCGCGATCTAAGAATCAACGCCGGTCCCAAACACATGTGAGTTTTTTTTGGTATGTTGTGACGATCGAACAGGCGAGTCGCGTTCGCTGGACGATGAGTTAGTCACAGCCTTGAGACTTTTTTTTGTTTTTTTTTTTGTACAATTTCCCTTCCGGTTGTGACAGACTCGAGGCGGTACATTCGGACGCCTATAGAGCGTACCAAGTTTCGAACGACCTCGCGGCGGTGATAGAACGTTGCCTGGACGTCAAGACGTCGGCGAAGGCTTCAACATCCCCTACGAAAATTTTGGGCGATAGCAAAGTTGCTCTATCACTGATGACTCCGGTTCTACCAATGCTGGTGAGTATTATTTCGATATATTGACCCGCGTTTATCTCCGTAAAAATTACGTTGAAAATCTGTCGCTTGTCACTGTCGCACAATCGTAAATTAAGTAATTTTATGATTTGAGCGTAAAAAAATATAGGCGTTCGACGAAATAAAATAAAAAATAAACATGAATTTAGCAGGAAAAAAATTGTATGATTCATTCCACTGATCGACTGCTGACTCATTAAAATGGCAAGAAAAGTGCCAAAATAATACTCGAAATGATGAGTACGCAACGCGATTGAAATATTTCATCAGCCTTAGGAACCAGATTTTCCTCCCACGAACGTCAAGTATCGGTCGAATTTTGTGCTCAAAACATCAGAACTTCATTAGTAGAAACGCTCGGGGTGTTGAATACTTTATCGTTACTAAAATTAACCATCGACTATCCATCGAACGAAAGACCTCAGAAAAACGCCGCTAAGTCGATACGATCGAAAACGATGATGTTAATATTTTTGACAGGCAGAGGCGTGCAAATCGGTGGAAATGGCTATGAAGAAGTGTCCAAACGGCATGTTGTCGGAGGTGAAGTACGACGGTGAAAGGGTCCAGGTACACAAGCACGGAGCGGAATTTCGGTACTTCAGCAGATCGTTGAAACCGGTTCTACCTCATAAGGTAGAGAAAATAAATTTTAAGAATGATCGAGAAAATGAATTAATTTTGTCGTACTGGTCAAATTTTGATTTGATCCGGTTCGTTAGTAGGAAATATAAGGTGTTCCTGTCGAGTTTACGAAACTCGGGTCAATCGGTTTTGTCTTTGGGGGGTTAGACTAATCGAGGGATTGCTAGGGGTTGAGAGAGTGGCTTATCCCTGTTGTACGATATTATTCGATAATCAGAAAAATTTTGTGCCGTCGCGATATAAGAACATCGAAGAAAGTCGAGCCGTGACCGACGATACACTTAACTAGGGATTATCCTGGTTGGGAGTTTTTTTAGAGCCCAGTCACCCCTATTAGCACGCAGCTTGGTTAAGGGTTGATAACTTGGATGAACTTGGGTATGGACACGAGCAACGTCAATAAAATTGTCCTTTCTCGATTCACCAGACACGCTGTATTCTCATAGTTTTAATCCGTACGAACTCTATCCTTTTTTTTAATAATCAACATTTCTCTTTATCGTAGGTATCGATGTAAATTTGTCTGGCTCGTACAAAGTAGCCTCATTATTTAAATTAACCGACAGCTGCCTGCTCAATTTGGCAAAGATATCGTTGAAATCTGATAAATTCTCACGAATCCAACCACTTCACCCTTTGTTGATTCTGACCCTTAAGATTTGGAGGTCACGCGGAGGGTGAGTTCCACAAGGGTGAATTGGGGTCATTCATAGTGGTTCTCGGTTTCAGATCAAACTCTTCAAGGATTACATACCGGAGGCTTTTCCAGACGGGGATGATTTGATTTTGGACAGTGAAATACTTATGATCGACTCGAAAACTGGACAACCATTGCCGTTTGGTTCTTTAGGAAAGCACAAGGTAGCTCGACCTTTTCAAACTCAAAGAAAGAACACTTTGAGTTAAAATCATTAATTTTTATGTTTTCTGTTTACAGAAAGAAGAGTTCAAAGACGCTAATGTCTGTCTCTTCGTATTCGACTGCCTGTATTACAACGGGGATGTCCTGTTGAATAAGTGAGTTCCTTGACTCGAAAGGTTGACTTTTTTGTAGAATGTTTTTAATGTAGTTAATTCCTTTTGTTGTTTCCTGGTAATAGTATACAATTTTATTTTACAGGTCAATGAAAGAACGTCGAAAGATCTTGGAAGACACAATGACAGTTATACCGAACAGGATAATGCTTTCGGAGGTTCAGGAAGTACATGTAAGTGCCATTTTGGAACAAAGTTTAATTCACGAATTAATAAAAATTAGAAAGATTTTCAAGGAAAATGTTAATCTCTCGTTCAGGATCCCAAAGATTTGGCTCAGATGATCGCTAAAGTATTGAAATTGGGCCTCGAGGGATTAGTCCTTAAGGATATGAAAGTACGTATACTTGAACCCCTTTAATTTCGCACTTTTCATAATTTTCCTGTCATTTACGGAGTGGTCTTGCAGAGCTTATACGAGCCCGGAAAACGCCACTGGTTAAAGGTAAAGAAGGACTACTTGTTGGACGGTGCGATGGCGGATAGCGCAGATCTCGTCGTGCTCGGCGCTTGGTACGGCACAGGACAAAAAGGTTTGCCTCTAGATCGACGACTCATTAACAATTTTGCCCAAAAATTTATTTAATATAATTTTCTTTATAACTCAGGTGGAATGATGTCAGTTTTTCTCATGGGTTGTTACGATCTCCATACCGATTTATGGTATACAGTTACCAAGGTAAAATAAATAATAAAAAATTAATTATCTTTTTTAAATAATGAAAAATTAACGATATTCTATGATGAAAGGTTCACACAGGTCACGACGATGCGACTCTGGCGAGGCTCCAGAACGAGCTTGACATGACAAAGATCGGCAAGGACCCGAATCTCGTACCGAAGTGGTTGAAAGTGAACCGACCGATGGTTCCGGATTTCATAGCTCGTGATCCTAAGAAGCAACCCGTCTGGGAGATAACTGGAGCAGAATTTACGAATCAAGGTGTTCACACGGCCGACAGTATAAGCATAAGATTTCCTCGAGTAACGAAGATTCGCGCTGATAAAAGTTGGCGAACAGCCACTTCCCTGTCGGAACTTCGCGATCTTTTCGAAGCGAGCTCGGAATCGATCGATTATTTGACCCTACTGGGAGCTGACGACGTTGACGACAAAAAACCAACGAAATTGGACACTTACTTGAAACCTGGTCCTAGTGGCGTTTCGAAATCTCCATCCGCGAGTCCATCGAAGAAGAACAAGGACCAAAAAATATCGGACGATGAATCGTCAGATTCTGGGGATAGTGTTCGGCTCAATGGAAATGTGAAGACCCAAACAATGTCAAAGACGACGAAAGGGGTGAATGAAATTTTGACGCAATGTAAATCCTGTGCAAATTATGTACATTATTTTGTTAACGACTTCCTTATGCGCAGAAAGATAATGCGATCTTCGCTGATGTTCGGATTACCCTTAGCGACGATGTTGACAATACCAAACGCCAAACTCTTCGGAAAATACTACAAGCGTATCCTTTTTTGATGACAAAATGCAAATGGCTCGGCCGTGTCATGGGTTAACGGGTTTTATTACAACTGAAATCCTATTTGTAGTTAATGTCAACAGGGTTAAATGCGAACATAAGTGTCGCACGGTTTAATGAGCGCACATGCCGTTTGCACGAAAAAAATGTATATGTACGTCGTTGGAGTGGGTCAACGAGTATCGAGGGGATATTCGGTAGAACGATACGACTACGAGTTTAAACCGTAATTAAAATTGTCATTGGGAAATTAGTCGACCTCCTATGACGTTCGAGCATTTCGAGTTTTATACATCTCTTGTTATTCAACGATCGTTTAACCCGTTGACTGCCAACTACGAGACAACTAGTAGTTTTTGTTATTACCTAGGCCGCCTAGTACGAGTTATGTCGTAGTAAATTTTCGATCAATTTCGATACGGATTCGGACGTTCAGGAATAAAATGCTAATAGGTTTTTGCTCGAAGATAAAAATGATAGAAAATAAGAAAATATAAAAATGCAGAATATTTTCGCAAACCGAAGTGAGAGGGGAGGGACGTTATAGAAAACGCGTATCAGCGGCGTACGTTTTCTCACCCGACGGAAAGAAGGGTTGTTAACTTTTCCCGTGGGAACATTTCACTATTTCAGCTGATTTAGTGCCTCACGGGTCAACCCTAAAAGAGAACCGATACCTTTTTAATGATACACACAGGACTGATTAAAAACTTTGCCTACTATTTTTCATTATTTCCTCGTTATCGACATTTTCGATTTTTCTTGACCAAAAAAAATGTTCATCATCGATTTAGTAACGGCGCTAGGGTACTCACGGGTCGACACATATCCGAAACCACGCACGTTGTACACGGCACTTGTGAACTTCCAGCAACAGTTCTACACGTAAGTATCTACAATATTTATATCAAAAAACAAAACAAAAACCTTATCTTATCCAAAAGTTCAATCATTCATAAAAGAATTCGAGAAAAAAATACTATTAACAAGAAAAATGACAGGGATTGGATTTTTTTGACTCGTTCTAAAATTTCTATCGAGTCCAAGTTGTAAAAATCGAATTCCTATCATATGGCGGATCGACTGTCGTCACTCTTGCGCTAGATCGTTCAAAGTTGAACTGCTAGGGGAATGACAATCTGCAAAGTTTGCACTGGATCGTGTTTATCCAAACTTGAGCTCGGTAATAGTATGTATAACACCATTAACATCTAACACGATTAACTCGGTCATCCGGTCGCCCCATTACTGCTTCTCGAGCAGCGGTCCAGCGAGCTACAGCCTTCCGCTAACGTTTACCTATCGGACCCACCTGTGTACCAATTTCCTATGTCCACCCGTATGTTGCTCAATATAATTCCACCCACACCCTTCTGCTCCGATAATATTACTATTCGACGGTTGACGTCAGCTACATTTATTCAAAATTCAACCGAAGATATACGAGGGCAAAACGAAAAAAAAACAATAGGATAAATATATTTGAAACAATTATAAATCGAAGTAAATCATCGATCGAATTGTTTCAGGATTATCCGGATGTGCCGAAAAAAGCGAGACACGTGAATTATTCTTGGATCGAGGAATCCATTGCTAAATCGCGAATCCTGGATGTTTTGCCGCACGCGGTGAAACTGCTCGGTGTTTATTGCGACTGTCCTTGTCCGCATTGATGATGAGACGCTCGACGAACGAACGGAACTCGCTGATGACGTATCGCACAGTCGTTCGAGCTTTCAAACGTATCGACGATACCTTAAAAGATCGTTCTATTTCAAGATGTCCTCGTTGACGAAACCATCAGTTGCGACGTTCGCTGGAGTTGAATGCACAGCTATCACCAGACCAGACGTCCTATCGGGCTTCCGATTGATTTCGAATCGTTGATGATGTAAATTTGATATGCGCCGTAATTCCAGTATCGAAGCTCGAAAGCCCTCGATCCACAAATATTGTCAAAAATACTAGAAACATTCGAGAGACGTTTAGAAAAAAATGAAAATAATACTAATAACATTAAAAAATGATTAATTAATTTTGTAACGCTTCGTCGTGATGTCACTGGTTCACCGGCTATTTTTGAAATATTTAATCGATCAAAGAAAAATAATAGTTAATTTAACACAAGCTTTAGAAAACTTTGATCTTTGTGATGATACGCTCGATTTTTTTGTGTGGGTAAGTTCGGAGAAGGGCTTGGTATTTATTATGGGAATTTTACAAAATCATTTATATTTATATATACCTACATACCTCCAAAATTATTGTCAATTGTACATAATACGGATAGAAACACGATGTCGTTCATTGGTTAACGAATTAAACGATTTTATATCGTGAATTAATTAACGACTTGATATTTTTGATAAAATAATGGGAGTGATGTTTTTTCTTGATGAAAAACTTGACCTGTTGAAAATTGTAATTGGTTTTGGAAATAAATGTACGTCGAGAATGAATATCGATATGTATTTCACTATTCTATGAGTAAGTTACAGGTTTTCTTCGTAGCGCTAATTACGCTCGTATTTGTTTTTTTTTGCTTACAATCTTTACAGTAAGAGCAGCAATGTAATATCGAATGGATTCAACGTTACGTTGAACATTTTTTAGGGGCTACAGCGAGATATTTTTAATTTATTTCGTGAATGCGTATTAACGAGAATAAAACTTTTGGGGGTTGAGGAGAGGATAATGAAAGACCGATTGGTAAACCTTCTTATTACTAATTATAATCTGGAATCCTAATTAAGATGTATAACTGTTTTAACTCGTGGGGACATTTACGTCAATAAGATCCGACGACGAACTCCTCGAGTGCACTCAAATTTCAACCCCTGTAACTTTTGCAAATGGAGCAAAAAAAAAGAATATCTTTGGACCGAATCAAAGTAGAGATTTCGGACGAATTCGAGGCTAACCAGTCCTGATAAAACGATAAAAAAAGGACACATCGTTCGCGTTTTCTCGAATGGGCGAGGGAGAAAAATTGGATTTGTACTGAAAACTACCCCGAGGAAAAAACAGCGAAGATGGATACAATAATTAATCTTCGTTCGTTCGTACTTTGTCTAACGGGTTGATTGACCCCAAATATCTTTTTAATTGCACTACATCAATTAACACCTAATTTTTCTGGGAGGAGAAAAAGTTCGGGGCGCATATGGGGAGAAGGAAAAAAATATATTTCTCTTCTTCGTAAATGCCATCTTCGAACGATTGGAGACGCGTGACTTGTTTTATTTCTTTACTTGCCGAAGCAAGAGACCGCGTTGAAGGCGCATTGTTTCCAATAGCTGCGTTTGCGCTGCAGATCACCGATGTCCATTTGATTCCGAAGACGCTTGACTACCTGTTTCGTGAAAAGATAGTTGATAAGGGCCGTCTCGATACTGCCGTCATCGTCGACCAGCTGAAAAAACAAAAATTTTCATTTAAAACGATTTTTTAAAATTATCTAAGGGTTGTTGAAATTGAAAACATTCGAAATTTACAAAAATTACTATTTACGATTTTCCCCCCCCCTATGTCGAGAAGCTTATTTCGCGTTCGGTAGTTAATTAGCCAATGATCTCGTCTTATTTCAGCATTATGACCATATACCAGACTCAGTCTGACACGTGGTGACAATGCGACAATTCGTTACGAGCAAGTAGACTCGGCAGTTATCTACGATCTGAAGTCGTACGCACGAAAACGCCCTTAGAACTTCTCAAAGGGGTTCTTACGACAGACGGAGGTCGTGGGACAAGGACGTAGACAGGAAGTGAACATTTTGCCCAAAGGATCAAGACGAGTCAATAGGTGAATATAATATGCAACGTGATTCCCCAACATCTCGTTTCTTCGCAAATATAGCAAATATACTCGTAGATAATGGTCCGACTGCCATGAGGGAAATCGTCTGCGTGCGACACAGTGGGGTATGTCAATATACGAATAACGTTACACGAAGTAATGTCCTCGTCCTTCGTCGAGGACATTCCACGTACCACCGACGTATCTACATCATTTAAACGAGACAGAAAGAAATTGACTTTTTCGTCCTCGGGGGCAAGATTATTGATATTGCACGTGTTCGCGATAAGGGAAGAAGAGACGGGTTGAAAAATCTGTCCCAGCATCTCAGTGAAAATCTGGGGCATAAATTCAACTCGATACGTCCTAGTTACCATTTTATTATCATCCCTTATGAAAATTTAGACCGAGATTTAAACATAGTCGCATCGGGGTAAAGAAGCAACAAGATCTTAATTTTGTAGGGTGTGTGTAAGCCTCTTTAGGCGATCGTAACAGATTTATGCACGATAATATCGTGCTATTTACTATTTCTACGATCTCTCTCGTGTAGCTTTACGTAACACTTGGATATAGGGAATGTCGATTTGCGAGAGACTTCTGACGTAATAAAAATCTGACGACCCTTTTCTCCACTCCGTCGGGCAAACCTATCCCTCCGTATATATACACACCAACTCTAACCACATAATATCCTACACGTAAAACCACCTCCGGCGTTTTCAACATCCTTCGAGATTTACGACCGCCACCACCCCACGATACTTCTCTATGCCTCTCTAGTGCTCTCCCACATTCCTCCGGAATAAGCCGACTAGTTCGCTACACCCCTACTGTTTACTCTCACCCCCCCAAGAGGGTCGCGGCGTGTTACGCGACGTGTATCTTCGTTCCGACCTTCTCACTACGCTCTTGGTTTATATCTCGCGGGTCAACCGGCTGGAAAATCGATCCGGTTCGATCGCTCGGATCATCAGATTTTTCCACGTGTATCGCTATTGTACCGAGTTACGAGAAAATCGAATATTGCGAATTACATTACATCGGAATTTTTTCTCCTCGAGAGACACCTGTAGCTTATTCTAGAAGCAACTTATTTTGTAGAGAGAGTGAAATTTATTCAATCTTACTTCCTTTCGATTTACACGAGGGTGAGAGGGGGTGGAAGCTCGAGCGGAAGGAAATATTTGCACAGCGTCTACTCTCGCGCTTCTTATCGTTTTCAACGGATGTTTCTTTCGTCACGAGTTTTACAATCGAACGAATATTTAAAGAGATTTTCTTTTATTTCTTATTTTTTCCAACGATGAGAAAAAACGAATAGATTACGTAGAAATTTGTCGAAAGTGACGAATAAACCGGATATCGCGTTGGCGTATCGCCACGAAAAACGTTTGCGAGGAAGATATAAAGCTGTAGAATTCGTACGAATGAATCCTGAATCGTGAGGAAATCTTTGATCGAATCTCATTCGCATCAACGAAAGAGCTTCGTCGACGAGGGCGATAGATGCGAGACGGTCGACTGCCTCGCGTTTACCACGCGCAATCAAGATGCGAATTGGACCGTGAGCGAGGACCGGCGCCCTTCGTAACTTCGGCTCACGTTTCATTGCATCTTTAATAAGATCGAGAGTTCTAAGAGAGAAAAAAAACGGAACAGTCGAAGAGCGAAGGAAGAAGAATCGTCGTCTATTCTCATCGTAAGATCCGTTATGAATAAACTCACGAACAAATCGAAAATTTCTCTTAGAACGCGCAATCTCGTCATTGTCGATTAGTCAGAAATTCTCGATTGAAAGCGAGGACCTTGGGCTTTAGGTGGGTGAATATTTTTGTTTTCTGAAAAAAGCAACTTTATTCGTTTTGTATTTCCGTCAGTAAATTTCTGGGAAAATACGAATATACAACGTCCTCTACCTCGGTCCGTTTGCAATTCAAAATCTTTTTGCGACATTTCAACTCGTGTCTCGGCGCTGACTAAAATAAAGTATAAAATTATACGCGACCGGGTCCAGGTTGTCCGAAAAATAAATTATCAGGCTATCCGTTTTGTTCTTCCTTCGTGTCGTTTTTTTTATTCCCGTCGACAATAAAAATTAAGTTTTTGTTTACGAATGTGAAAAAATTCAGCTCCGTATCGCGATGCCAGGGTTAATACGCGATAGCGATAACGCAACCGGCTGAGAGACAATGTGCGGGCGTACGTCGAGTACACGGGGGTAAAGCTTGAACCATGACACTTTCCTCGACCATATAGTACGGTAGAGAGCTCGCGACGTAACCCCCGCGCAGTTGCAATTTAATTAACGAGCTGTCATACACAACGCGTCGCCTAAAAATTTTTCGCTCGACTGAGGATAACACCATCGTCAATTCTCTTCATCCCCCGTTGAGCTCGCTACGCACCCTGCGTTCAATCATACGATCCAATACGAAAAATGTATCATCGAGGTTAAATATCGACGATATTCGATTATAACCAATGGAAAATCTATCGTGCGATAAATCTCAAAATTTCTATTCGTAGTGTTGTCTCACTGTCTAATTCCCGATTGTGTGGCTATTGCGTTTGGGAAGGACGTTGATACGTTTCTATACGATCGAATGTATAATAAATGTTGAACGGATTTGGTCGAATCCAATAACGGAGGGATGAAGAAAATCGAATAAGCGTGGCGAGAGTCGATCGTCCCGTGGATCGAGACCAGAGGCTCTTTTCCGACCGAGAGTTCAAACGAGAAATGTCCCGTAAGAATGGCTATTCTTCATTCTCTCGAACGCGAGTAGACGAACGGACGATGATTAATAATTCCCGGGTGTAATGCGAAAAGGTTACTCAACAATCGACCCAAATTTTCCTCGTCTCGCTCACGAACCTCGACCTCAGTTTCTTGATAAAAGATATATTTATTTCCGGAAGGAAAATCAACCCTTCGCTCGATTTATCAACTCCTTAGTTTCCCCTTTATCTCGATCGTTGTCGTATACTCTGAAGTAACATTAATATTTTTTCTAAATTTGGGAAAATTTAAATTATTTGAAAAAAGATGTTGTTCGACTTGAATTTGCGGTATGAGAGGAATTCGTTTACTCGCTTAAACGAGTTGATTCGACTGGCTATCTCGTTGTGCAATCTGCAGTGAGTACCAATCCCGTTTATCCCGTATCGTTTGAGAGGGTGAAGGAGGGTTATGTGAGTGTAAGGGTAGGTACACGAGGAAGAATTCAAGTTTTACGCAATATCGGTTTCGTGCTCGTGTGAAGTGGCGAGTGACAGAGATACTTTAGGTAGTGTGCTCTACACACGGGAAAGTACGTACACATGTTTCCTCGCGATACAATTTTGTATGCGCGCAAATAGCCACGAATGAAAAGTTCCATCCTACCTCGGGTCGTCCTCGCTGGGGAGGTTGATGCTATTGGTCCCAATGTACTGTACATATATACCATATAATCGAGCTTCTTCTTTTTCTCATCACCGGTTCCACTTCCTTGCTCGAAAAGGGTAATCGAGCCCGAACCTATTTCCATAAAGTATCGTTATACGCGGTGAGCGAGCTACACAGTCGGGAACGACCATCGTTTTCCATCGGCGAACCCTCTCCCGGCTTCTCGATTTTATAAATCGTATAAAAAAAGTACTAACGTATGCGCGTACCATCGTGCCACGATTGAAAAAAAAGATAAAAAAAGAAACGAAATCCTTGAAGAAATCAGGAAAAAAATTGACCCGGTGGCTGGTTCGACGTTACCCGTTTCAAATCTGTTAACTTCCATGAACGAGCAAGGATGCAATTTGCAAATTGATCGCATCTCTCTTCTCAAACATAGCATAAAATTGATGAAGCTGACGTGAAAAAATCTCGAGACGATTTATAATAATTTTAGCGAATAATATGTAGACAGGGTGGTTTGTCTGTTAAGGGGTAGATATTTTGTTTTAAACGAAGCAGAAATCGTAAATTTTGCGCGCGACACTCATTTTCTGTCGCATCTGCTACACCAGAGATTTCATGACAGCTTTGACAAGATTGTCTGCTTTTAATCTAATCGAATCGAGGGGAGATAAGGGTAGTTTTTTTAAATCGCGTATGCGTTTCATTTCTTTTCTCTAAGCCGTGAATATATATATATACATATAGAATACAGATACGACTCGTAGAATTACTTAGCAAGAACGTAGTTCCATCCAGATGTTTTTTCAAAATCTTTTTGCTAATTAAGCGAGATTACGTTAGGCTTTGGAGAATCCGTGACGTTCGCGTAGCTCGTCAAACGAGATGCATGCCAACGCACCGAATCGTCCTATCGCGGTGAATCCCTCAACCTTTGTGGCTATCCGGCTTGCGCGTACCTGTGATTTGCAGAGCTAGAGCTTTGGTAAGCTGCCACATACGACGGGGTGGGGGTGGGGGTACACGAATAGCACCGCGCTCAGCCCTGCGTAACGGGAAGGCGGAAGAGCATTGAAACCCCGTGGTTCGCCACTTTGGCGAAAGGCTAGCTAGCTCGTGAACCTCGGAGAATGTAACAAAGGTTTCTCGTCAAGGACTTAACGCCCTCTGGCATTTTTCAGTAAAATTTGCCAATAGTTACGAAAGCGGTGGAGATACGAGTTCTTCAGACTCGTATTCTGATTAATTATCGAGCGTGGAGCGGTACTCGATTTTGAGAAAAAAATATCAATTTTATGATTTTTAAAATTATTTTTGCAATTTAATCGAACAAAGAAAGGTTGAAAACATGGCAAATTAATTTGATTGTAGAAAAAAATGGAATAGTTCCGGGGCTGTGAGAGTCAATATTTTCACTGACCGCGGGTAAAATAAAGAGAGAATCGAGGACACATACGAATTTTCGATTTTCCCCTCTTCTCTCCTTTTTATTGCTCGGGCGAGTTTCTTAGCCGAGCAAATAAATTGCTTTTCGGGGATACCCACAGTTTTTTTTAGATCCTGGAGTCACGGGCAGTGAAACAACGACGGGTACTTCGTCACATTGGCGGTGTAGCGAGCGAGAGAAAAATGTACAGTCGACATAAATCCTTGTCCCGCGTGAGTTCGCGAGAAGGGGTCCTCCTCTTTTCTCTCTTACCTACGAGTCGAGTAGGCCTCGCTCGATCCGAGAAAAATGTACGAACGAACGAAGAGATCGTAAAAGCTTTCTTATTGCCGGAGTCTTCTTATCTCGACTGTTCTTTTTTATCCGCCATCTCCAAACGGAGATTCGAGAGAGGAAGAACTTTTGTGAAATTTTGACAATTTTCAAAACTCGTACAATTTTATAATCGTATCTTATTAAATTATTTTCTGAAAATATATCATCAACCGTGCTTCTACCGTTGAGAAATCACATCGTCTAATCATCAGGGGACGTAGGGTGGATTTTAATCTAGGTAAAAAAAAAGAAAAACGTCACCGGTCTCCGGAACAAGAGTCGCGTTACAGACGAGCTCTGCCTGGGTACAACGCGACTCTAACGAGTTATCGGATATTACATGAAGTATACGATGATGAGAGAGAGAGAAAGAGAGACACACACGAGGGGACGGAAATAATGAAAGCGTAAAAGTAAAAAAAAATAATTACGACTAGATGCGCGTCACGAGTGCAAATAGATAATTAAATTTATTAGAACATCACACCCCTCCTCCTCGACCCTCCGATAAATAAATCGTCCGTACAATTTTCATTTTCACTCGTCCTAGCAGGATTAACTTTACCTGAAACTTTTCGTCGAGCTGCCTCGCTAATCGCGATAATTAATTGGGCGCTAGGGAAAGAAACTCTCGCCGACTGTATTTTTTTTATTTGTTTTGTTTTCTACCTTCGAGGCGTAAACACGTTTCTCATTAATATTGGCCGTACGGGATCGAAAGGGTCGGGACCGGATTATCGGAGTTTCTGGCCACTGGCAGTGCTTCTCTTTTTTTTCAACTCGTGAAAGGAGGAACGATCGAGTAGAAAAAAAGTGTACAAATCGAGCGGCTTAAGATCGTCGTAACTTTGATTAATTATCGAACAATTACTTTTTATTTTATTGCCTCGATGTTAATAATAGATCGTAATGGTAGACGTCTCGCAATAAAATCGGATTTGATCACGATTCTTATATGCACGAGGATTTATTTTAAAGGTATGACTCTACGATCGCGGTATCGACAGTGAGAATTTTATACCAGAGTACTTTTTATTTTATATCTTGAAACATCCGCTGGAAAATTTTCCTGTGACATTCCCTATCGAAGCTTCGTCGACGATATCGTCACAACGTTATCGCGAACCGCCGTTACCTTTCCACCGTGATAAAACGCGTTATTCATAAAAATCACAACGCTATAACTGAATAAACTTTTACAACGCAAAATATATCTGTGCATGGAGGGGTTGAAGAAATTCGCAGTGAAAACATTCGAAGGGATTCGAGGTGGCAAGAGAGTATCGACGTTGCACACAAGTTCATCCGTTATATATCTCGATAACGATCTATGATAGCGAGGAGAGAGGAGCTCAGCGTAAAAGTTCTCGCTGGGAAAAAAATCGGTCGAGGGTATCGAAAGGCTTTATCGGTTCGCCGAACGTTATATCTTATCGGGAAAAACGCTTCTTCTTTGTTTCATAAAGTATGTGACGAATAACGCGTCCCGTGGAATAAACGTCGATCCGTAAAACAGAAAAATTCACGAATGGCAAAGTTATTCGTTCGGTTCGTAGGCGAGACGAGAGTGGAAGAAAACACGAGCGTATATGTTTATTTTTCAACGGGTAAGAAAATTTATGCGTTACGTCATGAATTCAGAACGCTGTCTTTTAAGATTCATAATTCAAAGTGACGAGAGAGACGGAGTCGTTCGCATGGAGACTTTTCGCAAAATATTTCAGGAACCACTTCCATTCGGGCGAGGAATTGGCTATGAAAATGAAATCAGCCAAAAAGCCTTTTCTCGGTTCCTATGCATAAATTTTGGTTCCGCTTCGACGAAAGTTATCCGTGCGCGGAGAATCGGCACCCGGGCTTCCTCGACTATCGAACACGACGGTCAAAAATCACACATGCGTGAATAATGTTCGAATGAGATTTTGGGAAACCAACAAAACGTTTTTCTTTTCGCCTATCGGATCGTATAAATCGTCTTTTGTCTCTGCAAATAATAACAAACAAAAAAGATGAAAGAAAATTGGCGAATCGTCAATATTTCAAAAAATATCGATTTTTCTTTACAACTCTCTGTTTTTTATCATAAAAAAGAATGTTTGTATTCGTAAACGCGACTCTATGATAAATTTTAGAGTCGCGCGAAAACCTAATCGGGGCGAACATCTGTGCTGAAAACGGGGTAAACGTGAAGAACCGGATGTTGGGGAAGGGTGGATACGATCGTTTGTTTCGTGAGTTCAGCCACGTATACTAATATCGTGCGATATTCTCTTTCAGATTTACGAAACGTTCCGTGATATGAAAATTTATTTTTACCGTCCGTGGTGTCACGTGTGCGATATGACGTTCCATCCTCGTATTTTATTTTCATTCTTTATTTTGTTTTCGAGCGTAGGTAGACATTTATTTTTATCGTCGGCGACGAATGCATAATTCGTTCGTCGGTTCGCGGCTCGTGAAACTGACGCGACAATCGAGGATGATCTACCAAGCGCACGTTTATCGCGTGCGTCAAGAGGCGTGTGCAAATTCGTGTATGTTCGCCTCTTGACGCACCGACGCCGTACGTTTCTATGGCACAAGCGCGATTGTTACGAGAGTCGCCTGTGAAATTCGCCTGTTTACTCATCAACCTCGACAAACCCACCCCCTGTTTGTTAAGGGAATATTTGTTTACTAAGATACCAGTCGGTCAAAATGTCATAGATAATTGCCGCGAATATTCAAATAATCGTCAAGCGATCTTTCGCCCTGACGTGGATCACTCTTTTTCCATCTCCCCGTTGTGACAGGGAATTTTCATCCCTAATTTTGACAAGGATGAACTTCGGGGCGGTGTCGGAGGTGAATAAATGAGTTAATAAGCTAGATGTGTGGAAAATGGTCGAGATTATTTTTGTACTCACGTCGAGCTCGTTGAGAAATCTCTCCTTATCCGCGACGGGAAGTGCGACGGACAGACTCACCAGTGCGACGAGAGCAACGAAAAGAAAAAGGGTTATCCTTGATGTCATCATTTTCCTACCTGAAACACAAACAATTAAAAGCATAAATTATAAATTAATTATAAAAGTTTTTTGTGTAATTTTTGGTTCGCTATTTTTATATCGTTTTCATTACGATGGACGACCAATATCTCAGAAGAGAAATGTCGTGGTGTCGCGTTTGAATGTTGAATTATGGTCTTGGGGTATAAATTTCATTGCCTCGATTAATATTCATCGATGATTCCGACCGGAGTGACGAGTTATCGGATGCAATATCCTCGATGCTTCTGCGTGGTAATGCATAAATTTGACATTTCCGTCTGCTCGTTGGTGTGTTACCTAATTAAGTAATTACTGCTGACAACCGGGTATGAGAGAGAGAGAGAGGGAGGAATGACGCTTCAAGCAGATCGTGTGGTAATTGTTGAACGAAGATCTCAGGGAAAGCGGAGCTTGCGACAGATTCGTGATTACTAAAGCCACATAGAGGAAACGTCTGGTAAGCATGATAAATACAAACGGATTCTATTCGGTACGCCACATTTCTCGACTCGCACAAACCAACAAAACAAATTGCTCCAAAGTTGTAACAATCAATTATCCGAGTCAAATCAAATTTATGTCTGGGCAATAGGAATTTTCTCGGATAATCGTTTATGCACGGAATATTCATTGTTCATCGTGTCCATGTTACGATTAAATGGTCGATTAATTAATTAATTAATTGATTATCGTTGTACTAGACGTAACTGATCACCTTGGAAATCGATAATTCACGTTAATTTATATTCGATATCATCGTATTGTAGTTTCCATCCACGATTCATTAGAATATTATCACTGGGCAATCCACGAGCGACCGTGCAAATTCACGTTTCATTAAATATTGAGTTTACTTCGTAATTCGATTTCAACGAATGAAATCGAAATTTTGTAGTTGACACGATAATTTCACGAATTTCGGGCCACGGCTTTGAATTAAACAATGTTCTATTAAATAAATATATTAATATGTTAAAGAAACGTATCTTGTAGGAACTCAATGTAAAAGAGATAATCGAATTATAATGTAAATGGGTGTTTTCAATAGGGAGCTTTCGAGCCCTAATGGCTCTTTTTTAGCGTAATTCGTCGACACGTTTTTTTTTGTACAGAATTTTACGACGTCGCTGCTATCCCAAGACCACGGTGCTTTTCGCAAAATATGACTAATGTACCTATTAAGAGAGCGAGCCATGCGGAAATTTCATCGACCCTGCTCGCATGCGAAAATCTTTCTCCCCAAGATATCATTATCCTCCACGACCAGCCAGAGAGAAAGAGAGAGAGAGAGAGCGAGAAGAGAGGGAGAGCCAAGCGTGCAATTAGCATTATTTTGGTTAATTGATCGACGTGATCTGATAATTTTCAAATCGGAAATGAGATTCGTTAGTAGGCTTTGAGCTTCCAAGCTCGAAGGGGTGGTTAATGGAAATTGCTATACAGACTTCATTTACCCCTGTATTGTTTCACGATCAAATTTAAAAGTGGCTAAGAATTAATTATACTTTTATAAAATTAGTACGATCCTGCAATGGTCGAAAAATAATTGTAGCGGTTGAAAAATGCGAGCTTTGGGCTACTTCAAGACTCATTAATAATGATTAAGGCGTTGCGAAGACAATTGTAAAAAAACTAATATTTTTAAATACTACAGGCCAGATTAGAGACGTAAAATGTTTACAGCACGAATTACTACGCGTCACGAACTGTCATTCTCGCACGGTACACCTAAAATTTTATTCCTACGGGATATAGATGCAACGTAATGCTCCTACGACGTGTTAAAAAACAGCCGCCGGATATTTGATAAAAAATAAAGAATAAAGGTAAAAAACGGACGATGGAAGTACGTAATCCCGGGGCTTTCTCCGTGAAACGACAGCCTTCTTATAAAACCCCGGAGATATAAAAGCCATACATTAGGTGTATACAAAATCCTAACATCGTGGTTATAAAGTCGTCCGACGTTCGCGAAGCTCCCTCTCATAAAGTCGATAGTCTGTACACATGTACGTAATTACGTCGAGGTTTGCTCAGCCCGTAAGAAGCATACACAGTAGGGCTCGATGTATCTCAAAATTGCTTTTCTCCATCGTAAACGAAATTGGAAAAATTGTTGTCAAATAAATTTTTCGATTAAAAATATTTTTAAAAAAACTGTATTTACTGAAATGGAAATTACTATTTGTACTCGAGTATTCGATAAAATGTTGGTGTCTAAGAATTCGATGAATTAAGGAACGACGAATATCGGATAAAAAAATTTGAAACGTTTGTCTGACCAATATTGAGCTAATCTACTAGCTACTCCCCTAGAGTTTCATTTTAACCGTCATATAATGTCACCCTCTTCAAGAAATCACTGTACCACGATGGATCGGGATAAGAGGAAAATCAAGTCGAATTATCCCTCGTATGGTGAGAACACAGGGGTAGGAGGAGGGGTGAAAACGAGTCCGCTCTACTCGTATGCAGAGCGATTCGATGAAAGCCCATTCATCAACGCGAACTTACTTAAGCGCAACAGTTAATCGACCGAGCGCTTTCAAGCTTCGCGATACGGTCGCCCGGTTCCTTCTAACCAAACTCACCCCCTCCCTGCCATTCATTCGCTTTCGGTATTATGTTGACCCCATACTACCCCCCTGGGCGTCACGTCCAAGCTTTTTAATACACGATAATAAACGTACGTATACGTATACCTCCCTCTGTGTGGAAAATCACGAATAATGTATCTCGAAAATATGACATTGAGCCGAGAGAGGGATGGAGAGAGATAGAGAGTTATAAAGTTTCTACGATAAAAATGCAGAACCGTGTTATCACACCGAGCAAAAACAGAATTTTAGTCATTCTTCCCACGATATAAAGAAAATGCAAATTCGGAATAAAATTATCTATATTATTTTGCACTGTTTAAATCATTTTTAAAAATTAATTTTTTATAACAATAATTCATGATCTTTTATCGAAAGAAATTACTGTAAAGACAAGAAAAATCATCCAGACGTGTCTCATGGTAAATTTAGAAACGCGTTAATCATTTATTTGTTTGTTTCCTTTTATCGTGCTACTCGTTCCCATAGAAGGAAGGACGTGGACTATTCACGCGAGCTAACGGGCCTGACTCAATTCTTCTTCAAGACAGCTAAACCGACGTTGACTAAATATTGTAAATAATTAATTCTTACGACTTTTCAAGTTTTCATGCAGTGATAAAATTGTAATCGAATTTTAATCAATTATAAATATTGATATTCATAAATCAATTAAAAATAATAACGTGACGAAAAAACAAACAAAAAGAATCCACGTGATATAAATATCGTACCTGATCAATACGATTATTGCCTCGTATACGTTTAGCCGAGTGGTCTCGAGAACAGATTTGCGAACGGATCGGAGTCGAGGCGTGTGACGAAGTCGTTAATCAGCGATCGTATCAACTGCTGGGTAACGGGGGTTCCGGTGATGTCCGCGGTGATGTCGGGGTAGGTGCCAGTTCGGTGTCTCGACGCAGCTATGACTGAGCTTGGAAGCACGCGACCACTTTATATCCCGGCGCAACGAGGGTGTCGAGGGACGGTCCTCCTGTTGGAAGGTTGATGGTGGGGTGGTAGTCGCGCGGGAAGGAAAACTCACCCCATCTTCGTCGTTCTCATCGCGCGCACCAGCCCTCAAAACTCACCCCTCTTCTCCCGCGGAAACGCAACCCCGCAAACAAGCCTTTCTCTCCCTTCCACTCCCCCCTGCCCTGTCTCGCACCCCACCGAAGCAACAGGATAAGCGAATGTGCCACGCGTGAACGATGCGTTCAAGTTTCGTAACTGTCCCGTTGCGATCAAATTTACGAAACTTTTTATTTTTTATTAAACTTTTTTTCGTGCGTTTGACATGTCTACCGTTGTTTATTATTTTTCAACGAGATCTCGTCGAGTACTGGATTTCTCGTTTTTTTATCGTAGCGAGGGCAACCGGTCGTTGTCTCAATGACATTTGTATTTTTATTTAATTTCAACTCGTTTCGAAAAATGTCGTTCGATTCGAAAGATTTTTTTTCTTTAGCAAGAATGTTTTATTTTTTTACAACGACCTTTTTTCTCTGTAGCTATTTACATTAGGGGATGATACTGTTATTGATAAATCGAGACAATGCTTGCGATTATTTATTCTCCCTCGAACGCCTTCGCTTTCGTTATTACGAAAAATCGATTGATTTAGAAATAACACAAAGGGACGTCCTTACTGTCTCGAGAGCTTTCAAACATTGCATAGGAATATATACGTCTATATAATCTTCTGTTCCGAACTTGGTAATTACACAGTTATGCAATCAACGGTTTAGTTTAACCAAAATGTCTCTGAGGATCTTATCCTTTGATCCAGTGACCAGGGCGAATATCCGGATAATTGCTGTTGCGTCATATTGACACCGTTTGTCAGCCATCCGTACCAATCGCTAATCGTTGCCAACAAAATACGTTACGAGAAAAATATCAAATGTATTTTTCATTTTATTTCCAATAAATTCCAATTCGCTTGTCGTCGATTAATTTTTTTTCTAAATTATTGCCGAGTCGTGTTAAAGCATTCTTTTCCGTCTTCGAATGTCGAAAGGTCACTTTTACGACCCGATTACCGATCGCGCCGGAAAATTCAGTTCGCCTCAGCGATTCTCTCGTTATGATTAATTTTATCAGACTAGCCATTACCTTTATTAAAGGGGTAAATAACGATGAACCAAATTGATCGTATTATCGATAGAACTGTTAAATTCGATGCGTAACGAGAGCATAAAAAAATTGCCAAGTATTAAAAATCCATCGTGACAAAAATTGTTTAAAAAACTGAAATTTTCATGTTTATTCCAAAGATACGAAAATTGCGTTACAGATTATCACGGCGTGTGATAAAAGTAGTCTCGAACCGAATCAACTAACGATTAACAATTTCTTCGTCGTTGTACCTAATTAAGATTTTTAATAAGCCAGGATTTGTTATCGTCCTTGGTCGGAGAGCGAGATACGACAATCGCCGGGGCGACTTTCGTGATTTTCACCCTTTTTTATACCATCGCGGACCCCCTTGGGGTGCCGAGCTCTACCTCGGCTTGATTACAACGGCGAGAAAGAATGGCCGACTTTCGCAAGGAACCAACGGAACTTAAGGGAGGACGAAAGAAAAAAATAATAATTTCTCGAAAATCTCATCGACGCATTCTTACTACGTAGTGGGGGGGAGAGAGAAAATTCTCACGGGAATATCACACCGTGCGGTGCTTAATCCTCGACCATGGGAAAATATGGTCGCGAGACGCTTTACGGTACACATAATATGCAATACATATATGTACAGCTACTTAAGCGACTACTTTATGCCTTGCGGATTTAATGCTCTTCTCCTCGTTGCATCGCGAAACCGAGTCTCCACCCCCGCCTTTATATTTTACGTTTTTCCGTTCGAAAAAATCTCGCTCTAATTTATTCAATCGTATAACAATACAGAAAGAAAGAATACGATTTATTGTTTTTATCAGAAAAATTGTGTCGACGTCGAACATCGGCTACCACGCTCAAATGGACTTTGATACTTTGAATAAATCATTCTCGATATCGTTCCCCGTGTCGTCAACGTATACCAGCGCGGTATCAAAGTTCCATAGAAAATGCTACCGGCATGATCGAATGTCCGATACACAAGCGCAACAGCAACAATATGCTTTTCTTACATACGTATCTACGACGGAACGACGGGGGTGAGATAGAAACGTGGTAGATGGGAGTTCGTAATGCAATGCGAAATATCGCGGGACTCGTGACTAACACAGTCGCGAAGTGGTATCTTGATATTTCTCTTGCGCAAGGTACATCGTAATAAGAAAGAGGAGACGGACGATTCTTGGAAACTCGTCATACAGTTTTCTCAACCACCTTAACGTAACTCGCGAAGAACGGTTAGCAATGTATATTTGTTTTAAACGTTGTAAAGAAGATAAATGTCTCAAGAAGTAAATGTAACTTCCTGGAAAGAAATCAACCCCTTGGGATTTATCGACGATAATTGTATCGACGAAGGGTGACATTGCAATGAATAATTCTAGGTAAACATTATAATTATCGCATCGATAGGTGATTAAAATTGAAGGATTGAAACTGGCGATAACAAACATTTATTTGATTGTTCTAAATTCGACGACGTTTAATTAATTACAAACATTCCGGGGTTATAATTACAAATATGATTGCCACATTCGGAGAATGAATTGTTATTATTAATCCATTGAGGCAATTCATTGTGACAAATTTCAAAAGTTTCTAACGCGACGATAACGTATTTGACGTATTAGTTGACAAATTACAATTTCAGTCGGAGAATTAAAAAGCTAGCGGTCGGAGTTGAAGGTGCCAATCATGGTTCCGATTTCCAGCTTCGGTCTGCGTACGAACATGTAAACTTTATTAGGAGCTCGAATTTCGTGGTAGGTTCACCAATTAGTTCCTACCGTTGTACGGTTTCCCGCCCCCTTGCTCTCCGTTCACGGCTCGATCGCGTTGTTTCCCAAATTCAATCATGCATTTGGGAAATCATTTAAATGTTCGTGTTACCCACGCGCATCAAATTATAAATTAGATTTTGTTTTTTGATTAAATTTATTTTATTCATTTATGGAAAAATCGTAAAGCTCGTTCCTATCGAATTATTATTGAAAATATAAATACGATTTTTCAAAATTATAATGATTATACGACGATCGGCAAATCTCAGTCGGTACGAGACACTGCGGAGCTTCGAACTTTGCGCGATAAAAATTTTCCTCCTTGGCCAATATAGAAGAGAACCTCGAAGCTGAAACCTTCGTCGACCGACGGTAAAACTTTTTCCGACGCTCGCGAAACGTAACGTACCAACCGGTGTTGTGGCTTTACCGACCGTATTTTCATGCTCCGTTCTCATCGAACCAGAAAAAAATTACAGTTCTTTTTCGGTGAGATTGCTTTATAAAATTTAATTCGACATATTTTTCGGACAGATAATTATTTCGCCAAATTTATTTTTCTCGAGCGAACGTCCAGCGATTTGACTACGGTTTGAATAATTTGCGAGAACAATTATTTAATTACGTGGAAATGGAAAAATGCGATCGTGCCTAATGATTCGTAAAAATTAAAAAATTTTACGAATCATTAGTGATTCGTACTTACGACCAAGGTAAAATTTATTCTTAGCGCGCATTACCATGACAACTGGTCTCGAGTATTTCGCGGCATGCTCAACCGGCCAACACCTACATTTTCTTGCTTTACGCGCCAATAATCTATGCAGAGCTGATTTAAGCCCACGGGTATCGAGTATACAAGACACTAATGGAAACTAAAATAATTATAGGAAGTTTGGAGCGTTCATAAAAAAAAAACTTCCTCGACCCGTTACTCGTTCTGCCCGTAACATAGATTTCCCTGCCTCGAAATAATTCATTCGCACCATCGAGGCGCGAAATCAATTTTTTTGATCGACTCCAATAAAAATGAAAAAAATAAAAAATACTGTTTCAAATTCATTGAAAAGAATTGCAATCAATTTACAAAAAACTCGATTGTCAATTAAATGCAAAAACGTCCCTTGCCAATAAAATTGATTATTATTTTATCGATCGATTCAACGTTATTAAGTAAATAAACTATGCGTGAATGAGCAAGCGTTACATGATTTTTTTTTCTATTTTGGTAGCGAATAGCTTTGATTTATTATTTATAGCATTGTTACGTTTCCGCGAGAGGGTATTTCACGATTTGGCACACGCAAGTAGCGACCAAAGCACAGGTGATTCACAGGACTTGCGGTATTCATGGGGGTGGTTTCTTTTTTTTCTTTTTATTCGCCGAACCGGCCGAAAGGTCAGCGGGTGGCTGAGTGCTACGAGAGAAGCCTTTACAGCTAAGCTCGACTCTCGATATCGTTTCCAAGCCTCGACCATTATCCCCCGCGAAAGCCACGAACCCCGCGACTCGACCACGCTCGTGGTGAGCCACTGATCGAGCCTTTCGTACGGTCTTTTCCCTCTGATTGACTTCCAGTGTCGCACGAACGCGATTCTCGAGTTCTTTTCCCCATTTCTCGACACTGTCGTTCATTTACGATTTCTATATCGAGATCTCGTAACATCAATTACCAGCATACACTTTATCGTTATATTTCTCTAATACCTCTCACGTATTTACGCATCGATGGAAAAATATCGTTTGATCGTAATGAAATTTAATCCGAACGTCAAACTCAATAAAAAATTTATTTCTTCAATTTCGATAAAAAATAGACAATTAATTCAATAAGTCTTGATCAAATATATGAATAATTTTGTTAATAATTACGAAATATGCGATATCGATTGATTTTTTTTATGACAATTAGATATAGGCAACTGGACAAATGTTGTGAGAATGGAAGAAGAGTGACGAGTATAACTCGTGGTCCATTAATTTCGTCATCTCGCAATAAGACAGAAATAAACAAACGATAAACCGCCAACGTTCAATTACGTCCTACACATATAGGTATATCGTGCGTGGAATCGATAGCAATGAGAGTCGCTCGTTTAATCGAACACCCGCATCGATTCGGTTAGTTATAATCTATCGCGGTCATAAACATTAATGTCTCTTTTGCCTTTCTCAATTATGATATGGCGCCGCTGTCCTCCGTATCCTCAGACCTTGAATCGCTCACGGGACTGATAATACTTAAAGATACTTTTTTTTTTTTTTTTGTTTTTTCTTCTTTTCATTTTTTGTATATAACATTTTGGAGAATAAATTCTTGTCATGGCGTTGAATGAAAACATTCGTTCGTCATTTGACATTTGTCATTTGTGAATTTCTGGAAGAATATCTTTTTTATCGATCACGTCATGTTTTTGAAAAATTTATTTTACAATATTTCGAAACGTGCTCGACATTGTCGAGTTGATTTTTCGTCGACGTTACCGTTGTCGATTGAACCGTCCTCGCGGCAGCTACTTGGCCGAATGCTTTACTCGTCACGCTCGACGAGCGAGTTGACCCGCGCAAGCTCGATGAGTTCGCCCACCTGTTACGCGAACGCTAAATCCACAATAGCTTAGTGGCGTTTGAATAATAAAATCTACAGGTGTGTTGATAGTCAGACCGAAAGAATGATAAAACCTTGCGAGAATTTTGTAATTATAATTTCGCTATACAATGACGTTGTAACTAAATATTATTGATAAAATAAATTTTATCGATGAAAATTTTCATCCCACGATCGATTTAGATATGAATTCGAACGATTGCTCGTGAAAAATTAAAATGTCGTCGGTCGAATATTATTGATTTTTGTATATTTCTGGCACGGTTAGCTGAGAATACTAATGGGAGCTGAAACGTTCTGTTTCCATCGATGTAAACGTCAGGCACGCCAACACTACGTCCACGTGGACCTGGCGACAGGTACGAATTACCCCGTGAATAACGAATACTTCTCCAGAAGGTGAAAGAAAACTCATTTTTCAAGTCAATTCAATCACCTCGCGCGGAACGTACCGCCACGAGCATTAGTCGTTCATTAGGCTGAAAAACGTGCTTCGGCCCCATGACCTTCCAACTATTTAACGGTTGCTAATTAAAATCGATTGTTTTACTTTCACCCGTGCCACATTGTCCTCAAAATTCACATCGATTTGACATTCGATAAAAACGATCGATATTTTGACTATCGCGATTGATCGATTTCCGATTAATTGTTTTTCCCGTTATTAGATCATTATAATCTCTCCTTCATAGGCAAATGGAAAAGTGACTAGAAGATCAAGTTTCTTTTTTTCACGTTATAGAACGTTAAGAGCAAAGTATCTAGGGTGGAGTTTTAGCATACGTGAAAAATCCGTGAGACGCGTAGGTTTCCGTAAATTGTTGTTTTTCAACGTAAGACGAGAAATTCTCCTGAGGATTGATAAAACTTTTCGGGAGAAACGTATCGTTCCGTGACGGGCAAGCTGCTTCCCGCGGTTTTGCCGGTACGTCGAGAGATCTGTCATGCTGAGCTGACGTTCTGACGAGAAAGGGAGGTCAGAGAGAGGGAGAGCGAGGGAGGGAGAGAGATAGAGAGAAAAGCGTCGTTTTCAGGTCGTCAGAGAGCCTTGCGCTCAGCGCATCGAACTTTGGTAATCCTAGAACAAGAGTACGGCGATTCGCTACTCCCATAGCAATCCCCGGTACAGTTTCTACAATGACTTCCGCAACTGCCAAACAAAAGAGGGGTCGAGAGAGTTGGGTCGGGATAGGTCAGCTCTCCCCTATTCACGTTATATATAAACATAAAATTCCAATTACCCGACAAATTATTCTCCCAGTCGTCCGGCGAACATTTCTCAAAGTGAAACAAGCTTACCGTAGCACTTAAAGTATCTCTTCCAGTATTTCAATTAAACGTAAAAACATTAATTTAAGAAAAATATTTGTATCGAGGTAGAATGAAGTGAAGAAGAAAATATATATATATTATAGAAACGTGCTCAAAGACGGCCGAGTAAATTCGGTGCTCGAACGGTTCGTTCGGAGAGACGAAAAATCATTAAAAGCGTCTAAGTGAGGATAATTAGTAAAGACACCCGACTCGTGTTCTCAAGTTTCGCGCCATATGGGAAATCGACTCCACCAGCTAGTCGAGTTATCTCTAGGTAGCAGGTAGGAGTCTGCGTTCGAATCGTGACATCGACGATACGAGACGGAAAAGGACGAGAGAGGAGAAATGATGGGAAAATGTATGTATATATATATATATATAAAGGTAACACAAAGTGCCACGGGTTTCCTCTTCACAATTACACCTAACGCCGACAGCTTTCCCAGCACCCGGTTTATTACTCCATACTCTCGACGCTTTTATCCCACACGTCTTCCTTCATCTCTCTGCAGCATCCTCCCTTATCTATCTCGCATCCTCGCATATCCTTAACGACGTGTCTACCGCGTCGCAGC
Organism: Netelia inedita; assembly: GCA_964017225.1. NCBI lineage: Eukaryota > Metazoa > Arthropoda > Insecta > Hymenoptera > Ichneumonidae > Netelia > Netelia inedita. The sequence continues at coordinate 40,861,171 of OZ024921.1, forward strand.
CACGACCTCTAAACCGATCCAACAGCCTCGCGCTAATTAACACCACCCTCGATCATCCCAATTTACCTCGCACGTTGATGACAAAATTAGTTAAAAAGGATAATCGACGCGGAAGAAAAGAAAAACAATAATTTCTTTCAAGTAATTTGCAAAGTGCTTGTTTTAACTATTTTTCATCAGCACCCCAGTAGGGTGCGAAAGTACGAACCATCAATTATTCTGAAAACAATTTAGTCCCAAGAATCTTTATCCCGTCCCAAATATTTCCATGTTTTTTCTCGTTCCAACCCCCCGAAAATTCTTGCGATCCGTCAAAATATCTCAAACTTGAGAAAACTTTGCGATTTGCCTTCCTCCCATGGGGGAGACTAATTTTTTTGCTGCATACACGGTACACCAATGTCGACGGTTTATTTGCGTTCTTTCAATCGAGTATCTCGGCGAACGGGCCCACGCAGAAAAAGAAACGTATCAATCTGCGGCGAGTGAGCAACGGAAACAACCGCTACGCGGAATAAGAAGGGGGGATGAAGGACTCTTTAATTCACCCCCATGATGGTTGTACGTGAGGATTCCCCGTGGATGTTTGACCATTTGCCCTCGTCAAAAATTCCTCCCACGCGAGACCGACAAAAGGTAAATGAAAATGGCGAGGACACAGTCGTGCCCCCCACCCCCACCCCATTGTACGCATCTCGGGCAGGCCGCAACCTCGCAGGTGCGTACAAACACAGGCACGCACATACTTTCCGTACGTTCCTTCGGGAATCATGCTTTCTGGAAAAATCTCAAGTTGTGTGTACCAAACGTAGGCAAGTTTTCGCGCCTGCGTTTCAGCAGCCACCCCGCGCGGCGCGCCAAAGTATATAGGTCCGTGCTATCCACTCTCACGCGTCACATCGCACCCGAACTGAATAACTCCTGAACGTCTCGAACATTTAATAACGCACGACCGCTATTATCTTCTGTCGTTACGCGTGTTCGAGAACGATTTTAAAACGATTGAAAACGAGAAAAATTTTACGGAAAACAACGTTAGAAAATTGGAAAAAATTGAAGAGGAATCTGAACTTCAATCGTTATTCGTTGGAACGACGATAAGGATAAAGGAAAAATAATTAAATATCGAACAGTGTGCGCGTGTCGTCGGAAAGTAAATTGAGGGGAGATCGTTAGTCGAGCGAGGATTAAAATCGCGCGAATTCTTATTGAGACTTAACACGGAGTGTAGAACGAACGACGCTTGCGCGACTCGATGGTAGCCGCGACGTTCGGATAAATCTCGCTACAGTCATTCTAGTGTCTCCTATTGCGCGCTTCTCACTCACTCACTCACTCATTCGCTTACTTACACATTCTCTCTTTCTCTCTCACTCACTCACTTTCTTGTTCTCTTACACTCGAACAAGCATTCGACAACGTATTTCTCTCGTTAGCTCGAACTCTCCTCTCGGTCCGTAATCATTCAGTGATTGAATCCAGTCCGTTCATCACGATCTGTTCTCGAGTCCTCTCAGCATCCCCTTACGAACCGACCCTACGTTCGCGTGGATCTTATCGTGGCAAAAGTGCAAATACGTGAAAAATTACGGCTCTCTCGTACGATCGTGAATCGTAACGATTTTTTTCGGCATGACCGCGACAACGATAACGTTGATACTGATGGCCGCTATCACGATCACCGGCACCCTCGGTCTCGTTCTACCCAAGAGGAGTCTCGAGGAAAGTTCACCGGATAATTACGACTATTATGATTATCCTGGAAAGTACGACGATTATCCGGTGAGTCGATGAAAACATTCGCTGACGATTTTTTTTTATTAAGGGAGGACAACACTGTAGGGTCCAAAAAACTTAAGTTTCTTTTCATGAATTTTTTAAATTAACTAAATGTTTTTTTTCAACTCAATTAAAAATATGTTACTCTACAAACACTAAAGTAGATTCGAGTAAATTTGTATTGAAAAAGAAACAATAGTTGAGGTACAATAAATTTTTCTCGAAATTACGTTTTTCCAACTGGTGCGGACGATAACTCGAGCAATAATAGTCGGATATGTAAAATTCGTTCACGAAATTCTTTGCAATTGTAATAGCTATCGTAGTAAAATCATGTATGTTGGATAACGTGTTTGTTATTAAGCCCAAGGAAAAAAATGAGTTAATTTAAAAAAATTAAAGAAATTCGGTAATTTTTTGTACCGTCACAGTGTTGTCCTGCTTTAAGGGTAGAACAATATTTAGTATTAATTAGTTTTGATTTAGTATTAATAAAAATATTTCGATTTCGTCTGATTAAATCGTAAAATACACAAACGTTGGAAAAAATTCGCGACAACAAACGTGTTTTACGTTGAAAACGTTGATTCGAGTCGAAAAAAAGACTTTTGTCGCGATCTCGAGCGCGTAGAGATCACTAAGAAAGAATATATTTTCTTTATTCGGGAATAGAGAATGCGCCGACTTTTTTTTATGAAAGAAAATGATATTGCATCGCACAAAAGCCCGACTTTACGCGCTATTTTCAATGGTAATGAAGTTTCGCGCTATGGCGAGTAGTAATGAGAAACTACCGCTTTGTATCCGTCCCACGTGATTCTTGGCAGCAAACAAGAGTTACGGGGAGAACGTAACGTCGACATTTATTATGTGCACTGTTACGTTAAATTTAAATCCCTCATATTGCATTTATGACAACAACGGCGCGCTATGATTCATCCCATGCTGAGATCGTGACTGCACGACGTTGTAACCCGAGCGGAAACCACGTTTCTCATATTCATTGTTTCCTGACAAAGTGTATTCCCCATTAAGGCTCGATTTCATCCCGGTAAATCTATTAATAATAAAATTATCGATTTTTACATATATTTATACCGGTAATAAGCGAGTGGATATTAGGAAAATTGATTTCGATGTTAGAAAGATCGAAAAATGAATTAACGTTTAAACCGATAATCGAGAACAAATATCCTTATCGAAATGGATCGTTCGACAATTAAAAGTTAAAATAGTGTGCCGAGCATTCGTTCGAGCGTATTCAAAGCGGAGAAACCAGGACAGCGTGACATTGGCACACATCTATCGAGTTTGGCGAATGCGCGTGCCGAATAGATTCGCAATTAGGAAGTTTTGTTCACCGATGGAAAACTTAATCAGTCGAGTCTCGCGCGAATATTTAGCAGCGACGAAAACGGCGATTTGTCTCGCGATACAATTTTAAATCAGCTGGACGACGGTAAATCAATCGACGACCTTCTTTTCTTCCTTCGATCGATGAAAAGTGGAGAACGAGCGCAGTCGAGGAAATCGGATTTATCGTCGCACGATCTTGAAATGATATTTACGATGAATATCACGATTGAACATAAATCGTACCGCCGTCTTGGCGATAATTGACGCAATTTTGACGTCGACGAAGAGAAACGAGAGTGTCCACCGAAGCGAGAAGAAAGAATTTCTGAATAAATGAAAAAATTTTTATCGCGATAATTTTTCAAATTTTTCGTGACATTAATTTATTATTTACATTTATTTATTATCTATTTATATTTATAGTATTTAAAGTAAATTTTTTATGGAATACTATCAAACAGACTAATCGACGTCACGAGACTACTTTAGCTTGAATATTTATTTGGAAAGAGAAACGACGTTCAAAGGGGTTGACGCGCGAGGGTCGAAACCACCCTTGGGCTAAAAGCATATAATAGCTATAATATAGACACCAAGTTCACAGGGTAAAACTGACCCGCTCACTATAATTTACCGGCGCGCTAATAGAAATGGCTCTCCCCATTTCCGTTTTCGACACTTCCGGAAGTCGTACGAAATCTGCACGAAATTTCCTCGCTATTTGAAACATCCGTCGATACAAGAGATAAACCAACGCCGTGGGACTTAACTCGATAAGACACAGCGGCGACATTGGTCGACTCTAATCCACGAGTTATTTCCGGGCCTAGAGAAAAAAGAATCTTGCAACTTTTCCATCAAACTCGTGATAACATAATCGAATTTTACATAAATATTTATCGATGAAAAATGTATATATATATATATATATATATTGCTCGATAGAAATCGAATTTATTTCCATAAAATTGGATTTTTTTGATCACGTCATCACATGCGCATGCGCAGCCCTACTTCGAGGTTTCTTCTTGCGAATGAGACGAGAGTCGACGAGTGGCTTTTCAAAAGAATTGTTAACTTGGCCGAGACGATGAAAGTTTACCGTCGTAGATCAGCGTACTCTATGGAATATGGCGGTTCCATTGTGTGCACAACTGCCAACTAGGAAGGGAAGTGTCGACGCGAGACGCGGACGAATGAAGTTCTTGTATATTTTCTCACATTAATGCAAGACTGCTGGCGATTATACATGCTTCAGACCATTGAATTACGGAGTTTGCGGAATATCGCGGAGCATTCATGCTTTATTTATCGGCTGAACGTGTGGGAGGCGGAAAGTAGAAAAATGCGTACACGGAAACGAAATAAGACCGAGAGCAACCAAGTTAGCCCTAGGTACGAGAAAACTTTCGATTTTCTCAGGAATCGCGACCGTCTCGCTTCGTCCCGACGCTAGAAGCAAACACCATTTGCTCTACCATAGAATTAAAAAATTCTAATAAAATCTTCTCTAATCCAAGCCAGTTCCGCAATAAAAAATGAATTTAATCAAATTCTATTTCGACTCGACGAAAATTGATAAAGATCGAGAAGAAAAAGTTAATAACAACGACAGAAAAAAGATTGCTTTTTTTCAAACGCAATGTAAACCCCGTTTACGTCAGAAATACCGTTTCATCTTGTCAGCTTGGCTTTTACAATGTTGTAATATTCTCGCGAGATAGAAATCTGCGAGTGACGCAGGTCGAGATGGTGTCGACGTAAACGATATGAGATGGAAAAATATTTCGACATGATTCTCAAGCTGGGATCTGCTCTCCCTCTCTCTCTCTTTCTCTTTGCTTCTACGTTCAAATTACTTGCCACTTTTACCGTGGTATATATTATTCAATGAATATCGACTAGGCGGTTGGGCATCGTAGAACACGTGGGAAATTACTCTCATGAACTATCGCACCCCCGTGGGGGTTGAAATAAAAGAGCGTAGCGGGACGCGCACGGTGAATCATTAGCGTTTGCCAAGGAAAAAGAAAAATCGCTCGGGCTTTCCGACTGGTTAACTGGATATCTATGTAGTTCGTATATCATGGAACGCCTTCCCCCCACCCCCTCCCCCGCCCCCCTAGCCGCCCCGGACTGCAACGAGACGCTTGGAATTTTTCATGAAACATAAATAAAAGAAAGAAAAATCAAAGGAAAGAAAAAGAAATGGGTGAAAGAATATTGGATGTACATAATGATACCCTACTGCGTACGCGAGATAATATTGCAGCGGTATCAGTTGAATGCGTTGACGCGAATAGCGCGAAACGCACATTTTTTTTTTTTTTTTAAGTTTGAGATATCTGAAAGCGTGACGTCCCGACACTACGGAGAAAGGAAATACGAGATTTGGGTTAACGAAGAGGATAAATGGGTAGGGTACTGATACATGAGGAACTCGATTGATGCATTAAGATTGATCATCGATGGTAACAAAATTGGGAGACGCGGAAGAGATCCGGCGATAATGGAAAGTCGACAAGGCGAGAGGGTGGTGTTCCAAGTAATATTTATGTTTGGGAAAAAAATTTCGATAAGAAAAACAAGGTGTCAATATTTTCGGTACACCTTAAGATATGAAGGAAAACAATGATGAAAATTGATTACTTATATCGATTATTTTATTGATTATTCTATCGATTATTATTTATTGATTTGTTGAAAATTTGTTTTTGAGTATTTTTCGATATTTTGACCAATACTAACGTGCGCTTGTCATTATTATTGTACTATAAATATTACACGTTGGATCTCCATTTATTGAAGATACAATTAGCGAAAAGATAAGGGTACGAACGTGAAAATACGCGCTCGACGATCGAAGAAGTGGACGACGCAATCGTCGATACTTGATGCTGATTCTGTTTGTTTCTCTCTGTTCTCACTGTTCTCGTCATTCTCTACGTCATCGACATATCGAGTCGGACGAATAGATCGTCGACGGATAAAAACGAAACAAACGTCTGCATGGAGATACACGAGGAATGCCAAAAATAAGTATAAAAATAGTGAATTTATCGCGAGATAAGTAGTACGAACTTATTTTAGTCAGCCATTCGTATGATTTTTTTTAAAATTCATTCGATCGTATTTATCGTACTTGAATGTCACACATGATAAAACTAGAGTCTATAATTATTAGAATGGATCGTTTTGACGACTTGTATGAGCGAAACAAGAAAATTTATGCGCGAAGATAAATGAAATAGGAAATTGAATCTCGCCATCTATAGGTGAGTGTCGACCTCTCTACATTCTCTCACCTTTCGGATCTCGATCGATGATGTTTCATTTGCGCTACAAGCGCTATCGCGCGAGATAGAGCGACAATAGCGTGGGAGTACCGCAATTAACAATTCTACTTGATCAGAGAGGGAGAGAGAAAGTGAGATAGCTAGGTCGAACACGAAGGAAAATCGAAATATTGCATTAATCACACCAGCTTGGGGATGTTTCTACCTACCCTCGGTTAACTAAAATTCGATCATTTAGAACGTGAGTTGCATGGCTACATGTGGGATAAACACCTGTTGTCATCGAACAGACCCGAAGGCGAACCAATTCCGAAGGTTTTGACGAATTATCGATCGAATTATATATAAATAATATATATGAGATATATTTTGTGTTTCGATTGAAAGAAAAACAATCTTTTTATCACAAACAACTCCCTCCAATAAATTCAAATTCAATATATTTTCTTCGGAATTGTTTTGCCACATCTGGGCGAAATCTTTCGTATCGTACAAGCGACAAAATAAAAATTGATCTTCTCCAGGGCATGTGCGCGTCAAAGTGCAAAACTCTCCACGGTCGTGATTTAATTTTCAATATGTCGAGATTGAAAATTCCCAAGTCGTCCGGTCGTTTAAACTCCTACGGGAAATCGGACAATACGAGAAATTCTTAATCATCAGACTCCCCGCAGAGAGGTCAATATTTACTTCCGTTTCTCATTTTTCTCTCACCGGACATACGTGAAACATAATGGAAAATTCTGACAAGACATCGTCTCGGTTTTCTCGAAAGTGCACGATCGAATCAATCGTCGAGTGCTTCGCGATAAAAGCTTTTTTATAATATTTATACGTACTACGATCGTAATTGAAAAATATCGATCTAGTTCGAATGTGAAATTTTTAAACGAGGCAAACGTTCGAAATTCTCAGTGGTCGTTGCATCCCCCTCGGGCAATTTTAACGTATGACACGCGATATTCTACACTGTTAAAAAAATCTGTATAAAAATTAATACACAAGTGTAGGAAGTTTTTATGCAGATACCGTTTATGAAATTTCAGTTATGCTTTTGAAAACCCAAAACAGGGTATTTTAAAAATCAAAGAGTAGTTCCGTAATATTAATATGCTTGTGCGTTTGAAAAATAATACACGTGCACAGAAATGTTCACATTCGAGTATATTGAAATCAAGAACCATTTGCTGATATCAATATACGAGCGTATATGAAATTCAAGAACCATTTGCTAATATCAACATACGGGTATGTATTAATTTTACAGAATCTAAGTATAACCTTTAATATACACTGTAGCAAGGTTCTGTATGAAAATTAATACACAAGTGTATGGCGCTTTTATGCGGACGCCGTTCATGAAATTTCTGATATGATTTTGAAAACTCAAAACAGGTTATTGTAAAAATGATAGTGCAGTCCTGCAATATTAATATACTTGTGCGTTTGAAAAATAATGCACGTGTACAGAAATGTTCTCATTCAAGTATATTGAAATCAAGAACTATTTGCTAATATCAACATACGGGTGTGTATTAAAATCACTGAACCCGAGTATTAAATTTAATTCAGAAATTGAGAATTGTCCGTACTTGTGTACCTAATTTTTCCGCAGCTTTATCTTATAATTCATATGGAATACTTGAATAATGATATTTTAATGTAGTGAAATCACTGCACGTATGTATTTGAAATTTATGTGGGAGTTTACCGTGTATACCCTCCGCGGGTTTTTACACACCTATTACAACCATTCCATTCAACCTATCCTCCGACATTCTTATTTGCGACCACCTTAGAAAATCACTTAGAAAATTTTTTTTTTTCCATTGGTGTCGGCTACGGGAATCGAACCCTGGTCCGCTGCGTGCGAAGCCAGTGTCCTACCCACCGAGCCACCGCGCTCCTTCTTCGATCATCATTCTTTATCCTGCCATACATATGCACTGCCATTCTACGACAAATCGATTACACGATTTTTTTTTAATTTGTAGATTAAAACCTTGTTTTCAAAGCTGTATAATTTTTTTAATAAATAAAAAGCAAACGAAAAGAATAAAAAGAAATAAGAAGAATTTACGTTTTCTAACGAATTCATCTATAGTTGTTGTCATGTACTTCACTTGTATAAATTTATTTAAACGAGGCGTATGCTGAACATATCACATACATTTCATGCATACTTTTCTTCAGCGTCCGTGGATTGTCCTTTCAATTCCTGTTTCGCATTTTTAAATAAATATGTTGTGATCACGAATTGTACGTATCGTAAAATTCAGGTTCACATGTATTGGATTTTTCAGGCAGCTGTCAATAAGTTTCAAACTTGTATTGTATTTTCAATACTCTGTTTTTTATAGTTAAATTAATATACAAATGTTCTAATTTTCAAATCAAGACACGGGTTACTGCAATACATTTGCCACAAATTTACAAACTCGTCTTGGAAATTCCTTGTTGCATCTATTAAATTCTATATGCACGTTAGAACTTTACGTTCTTGTTTTAAATTTACCGTACAAGTGTCCCAAATTCAATTTCATCTACTCAGTTTGTAAACTTCATTTCCTTTTGTATTTTAAATGTATTGTAAATTTCATATAATTTTTCCATCGTTTGGTCTGATTTTCATCAGCGTTTATGAATTTCTTTTTCAATTCCTGTTTCGCAGTTTTAAATAAATATGTTGTGATCGCGAATTGTACGTATCGTAAAATTCAGGTTCACGTGTATTGTATTTTTCAGACAGCTATAAATAAGTTTCAAACTTGTATTGTATTTTCAATACTCTGTTTTTCATAGTTAAATTAATATACAAATGTTGTAATTTTCAAATCAAGACACCGGTTACTGCAATATATTTGCCACAAATTTACAAACTCGTCTTGGAAAATCCTTGTTGCATCTATTAAATTCTATATGCACGTTAGAACTTTACGTTCTTGTTTTAAATTTACGTTACAAGTATCTCAAATTCAATTTCATCTACTGAGTTTGTAAAATTCAATTCCTTTTGTATCTGAAAAGTCTTGTAAATTTCATATAATTTTTTACAGTGTACGGTTACGGATAATTCATCGCTCTGCTCATTTTCAGAGGCTAAGGGTCTATTGTACGAGATCCGATTGTGAGAATAAGAATAAAACAAAAAAGAATGAAAATGAGGGAATAGCGATCGAGACGAAGGAAAGAAAAAGGACGAGTACTATGAGTATCGTGTGACGCGAGAGTCGAATTTAGTACACGGTCTCGAATGTCGTCAGACGCGTATACTCGAAGTTACACGTAACAATTCTCGTCGTTGATTAAATTAATCGGAAGTTACGAAGTTGTGAGAACGCGATGGTTATTATACCCATCGGGCAACCTCGATAATCCGGCTACGTTAGCCAGAGGTCTCGAGATACCGATGAACTTTGAGAGATTCTCGACTGACCGAAACTGCGACGGAGAATTTAGGACTCCCCCGTTACACATCAGCGAGATATTTACGCGCGACCGAAAGCTTATTATCGTTTCGTTTATGATAAATAATTCAATTTAGGGATTGGACGAGGGGGGGATGAAATGTAGAGTGAGGTCGAGTCAACATTAACTGTTATTCTCGAAGCCCGAATAAACAAACTATTCATGTTATTTAGTCGATACGAGGTGGAAAATGTCATATAGGCTTTCCCACATAGATGCGATCGAGACGATTGTCACAATATGGCAAACCCTGACGGATCATTTACTCAAACGATAATGCGCACCCTCGAGCCGTTTCACGAGATATATCAGTCATATTATCGTCAAACCAATCTCAAATTTTATTTCTTCGTACATTATAATATTCATCATAAAATTTATTATTTCATTTTGGTGATAATAAATTTCTTATTGTACAACCCCCTCTTCATCTTCGTTAAAAAATATTACTAGCTTAGACCGGTCGTCCCACGAGATGAATAAAACATCGTATCGAGAATGAATGGACGAGAACATTTTTCGAAAAATAAAACATCTCGTGCGAATGATAATACGTATAAATGACGAATCGTCTAGGCTCGTCGTATATGTGACCGTGGTACGTTGAATATAAAAGGAGAGACGAGAGGTACGTATAACGAGACGATCTTCGGGTTATTCTTCACGAGAGGCATTCAAAAGAAGACCATTATTTTTATCGTTCATTCATCGACCTTAGCTTACAACCGCGACGTAATTATTCGACGTCGAGACGGATAAGTGTTGAAGGGAAGATTTACACCCCTTAAGAGCACATGCCTCGTGACAACCCCTCAAAGGTTATCGCGCTCGAGTGACAAGGCAAACCCCACTCGTTTCTTTCATTACGAGACATTATACGTATAAATATAGGTATAAATGTATTTAATCTCTCAGGGTTAATTAGGAGAACTTTTTATCGGTCGAAATTCGTAAGATATCATTAATTTAATTACGGTAGACGATTCCGACCACTCTAGGTTTACTTTTATTGTGGAATATGAGTTGGATAGTTTTTTTTCTTTCTTTTTCACTTTTGTAACGTTCAATCGATTCACCCCCGGCCTATTTTATTTCAATCATAACCGTAGATCTCTCGGATCCGTCGTCTCGTACGTCCTTTTTTGCCGAGCCGAAAGAGAGATCGGAAAGAAAGAGACTCTCGGGGGTACACTTCACGAGGATCCGAGGCATCTTATCTCGGGGTGTCTTTTTTTCCTCCTGAATTCCATCAACCCCCTACAGACGAGACGAGGATCCCGTCGGCGACGACGGATTTTATTCGCTGTATTCAACGTTGAACCACTTACCACAAGCCGCTTACCAATAAACGACCCCTCTTCTGTAGTCTCCGTCTCTCGCTCCCTCTCTCTTTCTCTCTCCCTCTTTCCTCCAGCTCTCTTTTAGCCCCTCCACTTACCCTGTATCTCTTTCTCTCTGGACAATTTTGCATAAAACTGTTTATATATTCTTTAGCCCAAAGAGGTTCTCGTTATCGGCTAGGGCGTTTCTCTCGTATAAGTTCCGAGAAAATGCAGCAATCTTTATCGTATGATCTTATATCCGCTTACGTTTCAAACACGAAAAGAAGAAGAAAAAAAAAGAAAAAGTTCAAACGTTGCTCCTTTTAGGTGGGCGAACTCCGATATATCCTTTAAGAAACTCCGACACTGTAATTGACTTGATTTTAATGAAACGTATAACGGGAGCGATATTAAAATCTAATTGTTAGAGATTCTTGGAATACGTACAGTTCGAAGCCAAGATGAATTTTTAATAAAAATTATTATTGCCAGGTCGTCGTGTCGAAGAGGGCTGCTCTATTGTTGGACAGACTCATGGTCGCCTTGCAAAAAGCTGTCGAGGATCAAGGTGGACCCGGTGGCGATTCGATCGGGACGTCGGTCGGCGCACCGATTCGCCAACAATCACGCAACTCCGGGGTTAATACGGCCACGGGACATTTCGTCACGCGGGACGCGAGCGACACTTCGATGAAAAATGATAAATCGAGCGTGAGTTCAAATTTATCGATCGTGACGATTATTCGCCAATTTAATGAAATAAGACGATTTCTATAACGAAGAAAAATTGATTAATAAATATAATTATTTTTAATCGAACGGAATTTTGATTTCGATTAATTAAATATTTTAACCTCGTTCTTTTGGTTTTATTGATTGCAGATCGATCGTCGAGCACAAGGAAAAGGACGAGTCTACTGGCGATGTTACTTTAACGCGGTCACGTGTTTCAAGAAGTAAACGTCCGAATTATTTCGCGAGGAAAATCGATGAAGAACTTTTTCCTTTCTCATTCACTCGTCGAGCTCTATTTGTCTCCTTTTCCATACGACACGAGCACGAGCCAAAATTAAGATTTTCGTCACTTACCTGAAAACAAATGCTAGAATCAAAATTTACCGCCGTCCCGATAACGCATAATTCTTCAAAAACTGGTTGCCTCGAAGGCAATTTTACGATATTTGTAATACATTTAGAAACAAACATACAAACAAAAAAGTGAATGGAAAAAATATCACGGCAGAACACGATCTAAGCTCCGACTGATTATCGAAAATTCCAGCACGATAATCGTCGCATTTACAAATTAGAGAAAAAAGAAAAGAAGAAGAAAAAATCAAATCTCATAATTCTGCTTATTGTATAATCAAAAAAACATGATGTACTTAATAATAATTATATGGAATCACACGATCTTTTTCTTTTTGTAACCGTAATTAAAAGGGAAGTTGAGAAAAATATTTAACAAATTTAAATAAACTTTATTCGAATAAAACAAAATTCGTCTATCGAAAATAGCGCGTAATTTGTGTCGTAAATATTTTTAAAATTAATTACTTCTCCAACTTGAGACCCCCATGCTAATTTTTACACCCCGTAGATTAATGTTAATTTTTTGTTTTATTTAATTTCAATAAAAGTCGTATAATAAAAATACGTTTTTATTTTATTCGAATAAAATTTATCCAATTTTCGAGTAAGTCGATTTGTCACGAATCTTAAGTAAACAGGTAAGTGATAGTTGATCGAAGACGTTATCAATTTGTCCTATTACACGTATATACGTATCTCCATCGATGAAGCAACGTATCGGCTAAAAAAGGACCTTTTTCGTTGTGGATAAAGTGAAATAACCCATCGATGTATTTCACTTTCAGGCGATATATACTCGCAAAGTGATAGCTGCGAGCTTCTTCGTCCTTTCGTACTTTCTAACTCTGACAGAAACGTGGGTTTCTTTCGAATTACAGAAAAAATCTTCGATACACTTCTCTCTCGCTCTCTCGGTCTCGGCACAAAGAATACTCGTCTCCACGCGAGCAAGATCATGAGAGCTGCCGTTTAGACGAGCTTTTCCTCTTCCATTCTTCTTTTTTTCAATATACGAGAAAAGTGGCGTTTTCTCGCTCGTGCGGAGAAACGACGAACCTTGTTTCTTATCCGTTACGATGAGTGATGAAATAACCGTGTAGCGAAAGAGCGAAATTCGCTAGAGTATGAAAACGATCGTAAGCGTTTCGTCGGGGAAAATCTACCGGAGAAGAATACAAAAATTAAATTACGTGAAAAAAAAAATTATTTTCGTTTAAAAATATTTTCCATTTGATTATTAAAATTATTGTTCAGCTCGTTAATGCCGTCACTCAACGATAATAAGTAAAAGCCAGGTAGATAGCTGATAAAAACGCGAATAAAAAATTGCCCTACGGAATAAAAATATTTTTAATTACTCGAATCGAACATTTTTTATAATCAATTCGTTTCTCGTCAAAACAAATCGCGAACTCACCCAACTACCGATCTTTTTTCACCATGGTTTTATCGTGACACTCTACGTCGAGAATTCTTTCGGACGAAGTTGGATCGTTTCCCGTTCATTCAACGTCGTTTCATTTCACAATGCATCGCGTCGTCGATGCTCGAAGCCACTTTTCATGAAGAATTGCAAACTAAAAGTATCGGGTATGCGTTCAGGTATGATCAATGCGCGCCCATCCGATCGCCACGAGAAACATTGTACAAACTCCTGGGAAAAAGAGCACGTGCTTTCTTTCTCCTCTACAGTTCGACTACCACTCGCGGTACGTAGAACAATTTAAAAGTCAGAAACTACGAAAGCCTAACCCATCATTATCTCCGCTATCGTTTTTTTCCGGAGTTCGATCAACCCCTTCGTGTCCCATCAATAATTTAAGCCAAGCGAGATCTCTCATGGGTGACCATAGATCTGCTTCTCGAACAACGAAGGGCGACAAAGATCGACCCTCCAGTTTTTTTTCTTCTTTTTTTTCCTATACGCGCCCCGACGATAACGAACGCGAAAAGTTTCCAGAGACACAGTGTGACCCTGGGAATGCGTGCGACAGTGCGCCTCCCTCGCGACGATAATTTCCGTTCGCGTTTTGCAACAAAAAAGTGACGAAAAATTTTGTGGCACGCGAACGATGTCGTGCATTTTGAAAAATGTCCCTCGAGTGACCGGTGACTGTTTCGCTTGGTCGATTTGGTCTTCGTTGTGCTTAGCGACGAGACGAGCCGAGCCACTAAATGGCAGACTTCGTCGTTATTTGCCATAAGCGTTTTTTTTCTTCTTATTGTACGTCGCTTTATGCCCTTGTCCAAGTCGAATTATTACCGTGAATATTTTTTTACTCGCGTGTTTTTTTCGTCGTCCAATCAATTATTTAATGTGTCTCCACTATAATATATATGTATGTTATATACATTTTTTCATACGCTGTTATATTTGCAGTAGCGAAGAATTCATTATTATTTTCTCAAACGGACCATTTTAATGATGTCTGTCTTAACGCCGTAACTCGTATCACGGTGGTTAATTATGATTATTTTTTTTCCTATTACGACCGTAGATCACATCGTGTAATTGTGCGGAGATAGGAAGATACACGTGTGCTCGTTTGGCTAACTATAAATCGGGGCGAATGAATTATTCAGGACGTTCGGTCACGCGTAAACGTTATCCGTTGCGAGCAATTTCTCATCATGCATCGATCAATTATTGACGCGGCAAAAAAAAGAAGAATAAAAACGATCACCGCTCACCACCCTGCGACTGAACGTTGACGTCATTTTCACACGATCGAACTTGGCGAGATTCGTCGCGTAAAATTTAGCATCGTCTCTGAAACTCGAAATAACAATGTCGGACGATGGGGAGGTGGGACAGGGAAAGTTTCATCGGGAGGATGTGAAAATTGTGTCGTTTGAAAAATTGCTCGGACGGGATATTGGAATATTAAGGTTGATGGGATTGCATTCTATGAACAGTATATTCACCGATAAAATCGTCATACCCACGTATTGGGAATCGATCGCCTTCTCGATTGGATGGATAAATGTGTGTTTCGTCGTATCGTGCGAAGCTAGGGGCGCGATCGAGGGTTGGAGCGATGATCCGATCGACGCTATCGGGGCTGCGGCAGCGACTGCTACCGGCTTTCTCTGTCTAATACAGGTTTTCATTACAAACAATTTTTTTGTTCCTCATAGTTCATTAATTATATACAATATTCGAAACGAAAATTAATCGATATCGTTAATTTGGTTTGTTTTTGTAAATTAGGGATGGAGATTATGGTTCTGGCGCGAGGAATTGCGCACGTTGTTTCGACGCTTGGCCATTATGTGGGACGAGTCAAAGTATCGAGTCGAAATCCTGGACAAAAATGTAGAAAGTGCGTCAAGAACTTACTACCTGGGCAGGGTTTATATTGTAATCGTGGTAACGGTCACCACTAGTTACGCCGTGCAACCGTATATGTGAGATATTGCATCTCTGGGAATGGACGACTATGAAAAGATCAAGAATTAATTAATTAATTGACTAATTCATTAATTTTCAATTACCTATCATCGAAATTTCAATTTGACGTAATTTATATTCGTCCACAGAACTCTGATACGTTATCAAATGTACGAAAAACTAACGAATGCCACGTTCGATTACAACATTCACGTATATCCTGCGATCTATCCATTTTTCTTCAAAACGGAAGTAATGAGCAATTACATATTGTGGACGTCTTGGGAACAATTTGTAATGATCTTCGTCGCTGGCTACTGTATTTGCGGAGACATCGTATTCGCTCAGCTTACGACGCATGGCGCGATTCAATTTCGAGTAATCGATAATTGTTCGGTAATATTTGTTACAATTTTTTTTTTTCACGCTAAAATATTTTTTCATGCAGATTCTTCATCACGATTTGCTATACGTAACGAACGTCGACGACGAAACGTCCAAAGACGAGAAAACATTTACCCATCGACTGTCGGCGATTGTCAAGCGTCATCATAATTTGTACACGTTAGAAACACACTTGTCTCTTCTTTGAGTATCGAGAAAGAAAATCTGGTATTCGTCCACCTGGTGGCCGCATTCGGCACTAGTATCGGGATTAGTCCGATGGCAGTGAATCGACTCCAGTTTCAAAAATTATATCCTATAAGAAATATTACGAATATTAATTTAAGTCTTAGGAATATTAATCTTTCAATTATTGTCTATTTTTTTACATCGCATGAAATATCCCATAATGATAAAAAAGGACACATCGATGCAAAGAAATTACGTTTGTTCATAAAATTCGAGAATCAAGCTTCTTACGTCCAACTTCTTTTTTTTCTAGCTATTGCGATGTGATCGAGCGTATTTACAGTCCTGTAATATTTATGATCATGCTGCTCGCCGGTGCTAACATGTGTTTCTGCGCTTTTCGACTTCAAAAAGTACGTTCAATTTTATCCAAATTATTGTCCGTTGATTTTTTTAGTAATCAATTTTTTTGAAAATAACAAATACGTCACTGAATTTTGTTTCGAAGGAAATATCGCAGAAAAATTGGGACGAAATAATCAAGAGTGTGTTTCATACCGTTACCGTGGTCGTACAGGCATTCATATATTGCGGCTATGCCGATACGTTGACTCAACAGGTGAGAATTGCGATGGAAAGATATTTCGATAAACGAAGCTCGCTTACAACGTTTTCTTTCCATTTTCTTGAAAATTATCAGTCGAGCATGATGACACAGGCGGCTTATAATTGTCAATGGTTGGATCGTAGCAAAGAATTCAAAATAATGCTGCAGATTATAATGCTGCGATCGCAAAAGGCGTTATGCTACACAGCTTACGGATTCTTTTCTGTGAATTTAAGGCAAATTACCGCGGTGAGTTCGTTTTTTACGCGGATAATTGCAATTTTTTATCATCGATTTATTTTTTTTTCTGACATATCTTTCGTTCTCCGCTCTACAGATTTTCAATACAGCAGCAAGCTTTTTTGCGCTTTTGAAAACTATGGCTTGATTCGAGCCAGAGTTTTTATCACTGACACAAATATTTCGATAGATCGCTATGAAAAGAAAAAAATCGTTTGTATATATTTCGTCGTTCCTTCGACGCTTCGTTACGATAAGAAATACGTATTACTCGATTTAAAAATTGTATCGATACAGTCGTTGGAACAATTGTTGACAGTTAGTTTATCAAAAAATTAGCAGGACGATAACTCGTTGTTTCGTCTTTTTTAAAAATACATTAAACATTAAAAAAATAAATACTCCTAGGAATTTTCTCATCATTAAAAATTATGAATCATTCTATGAAAAAATTCGAAATTATTTCGAGTTGAAACTGAAGCAACCGGGTCGTCACCGATTCGACGATTTATATTTTTCTCGATCGCTATTCACAGATCGATTTCATCAATGATAAAAAAATTTATACTTTTTCGAAAAATTCTTATTTTTCGTCACATTTTCCCTCGCGATCGAACCACGAACATTTCTCGACGGTCCGACAATTTCCTTTGTAACTTTCTTTTGCGACGTCTCGCGGCGAGGATCGCGCGAAATAAAAACGAGCATGCGCTCCATCCTGCTATTGGCGAAAGGGTGGGCATGCTAAATTCATAAATGATAATGCGAGTAGAACCGGACTTCTCGTTGTTCGTCGTGCGACAAACCCATCATTACCCTATGTGCGCACGCGACGAGCTTATCCCACGAGCAACTATTTTTCTCCTTTCTTCTTATCTCTCTGCTTCGTGCATTAATCAATTATTTATCGGAAGGGAAGAGGGAAATTGAAAGGGCTGCAGGTTACGTTGCACGATAGTCGTTGACGCTAATTCACCATGGTCGGACAACGATGATAACCCGTAATTTTCATTCGTGAGTTTTCGATATTCCACGAATAAACCTTTCCACGGTTAAAGTGTCCTTCGTGTCGGAAATGCGGTATGATAATGGCACGAAAGAAGAGCCAGCGTCGGGACAAAGAAGAGTTCACGAGGAAGACGAGAGCTTCGCGTCGTACGAAAAATTTCTCGGTCGTGACGTTAGACTGTTGCAAATCTCCGGTTTGCACTCCATGAACAGTGTTTTTACCGGAAATAAAGTACGAACGAGCAATTGGGAAGCTGTCGCATTTGCGATCGGTATAACGCACATTTTTTTCGTCGCGTCCTGCGAATTCGGCACGATCACTCGAGTATGGAGAGACGATCCGAATTACGCCATTGGAAGCTTCACCGCTATGTTTTCCGGTTTTCTCTGCGCTATCAAGGTAACAATTTTCAAACATTATTTTAATCATGAATTTTATTTTCAATAATTTTTTAAAATACAAAACTATCGAGGGTTTTTTATTTATAAAATATTAATCGATCGTGTATTAAACGATTTTTTTCTAGAGCCTGAACAAGGCAGAAAAATATTCAAATGCGTAACTGTGTGAAAAAGATTAACAAATTTTTCACGGTTACATATTATACCTTTATAAATCAAACCGAATGTTACAGCCTTACCTTCATATTTATATGCCTTAATAAAATCAATCTACCAAATACATAATTATTCCCGCAAAATACGATCCAAATAATTAAAAAAAAAAATTTTTAATTTATATTATCAGAAATTTAACATTCTTTTTAAAACCAAAAATGTCAAGCTCGTCCCATCGCTAGGGCGATCCCAGAAAAATATTCATTTTAATCGAAAATAAAAATGGAGATTTAAAAAAATTAAATTTTCGTATTAATTATTTTATTTAAAAAAATGATTAAAAGTCGACCATTTGTAAAGTGTGAATAGATTTCGTGTACGGTAATTTATATTTAAGGGCCTGAGGCTCTGGTTCTGGCGCGACGAGTTTCGTAAATTGCTTCGATGCTTGGCCCTGATGTGGGACGACGGTAAATTTCGAGTCCGGGTCAGGAATGAAAATATTGATACTGCCGCGGGTACGACCTGCATGGGCAAATACTATATCATTATGGTGCTCGTACTCATCATCAGTTACGCCATCCGACCGTACATGTGAGAATTTATACGCCGTAATATGAGAGAATCGCGACGATCAATATCGGTCGAAGATCGATCGATTAATCAATCGATTGATTAATCGATCGATCAAACGATATTGACCTTGTCTAACCGCCTATATTATTTTATCGGTGAAACGTCGGTGATACTGACCAACTTTGCCTCATATTTTTAGACTTCTACTGAGCCATCACTGGATCGAAAAATCAACGAACTCCACGTACGATTACACCGTGACGACTTATCCAACGTCTTATCCTTTCTTTGCCACGGACACGATGGTCAAATACATAATATGCGTATCATGGGAACAATTCGTTATCATATGGGTCGCCCTTTACTGGATGTCTTCCGACATTCTTTTCGCCCAGCTCACGACACACACGGCTATACAATTTCGCGTAATCGATCGTTATTGAATAATTATCAATTATCGATTAAAAGTTAAAAAGGAACAAAAAAAAGATTGTTTTTTAACTCTTATCTCGAACAAGTTCCCGTCCTCTTGGCAGGTGCTGCGTCATGATCTGGAATTCGTGACGGACGGTAATGAGAATGATCGTGGCTCGTTGAACGAGAAATTATACGTCCATCGACTCTCCGCTATAGCCAAGCGACATCGAGATTTATACTCGTTAGAAATCCACTTGTGTTGAAATTAGTCTCCCAGCTAAAATTCAAATTTACAGTGAAATCTTGTTTTTTTCTTTTCTTTGTTCTTACCAGACATTGCGAAATGATCGAATCGATTTACAATCCGATAATATTTATGACGATGCTGCTCACCGGTGTCAACATGTGTTTCTGCGTATTTCGCTTTGAAAAGGTATTTTCCAAAATTTTAATTAACTTTTGCTTATTCTCATCGACGAAAATCAATTAATTTATTACTTTACAATCATTTTGTACAATCGATACAAAACTTAAGTTTTATAACGAAAACAAATGTGTGAAAATGAAAATATTTCATGATTTAAAAAAAAACGATAAATTTGTGATTTTGGGGATGAATTTTTCAAGGAAGTGTCGCACGGTAATTGGGACGAAGTTGCCAAGTATTCGACGCACGCGGTAACTCTGATTGTACAAGCGCTAATATACTGTGGCTATGCCGATAAATTGACTTATCAGGTGAGCAACAAAAAATTTACCGTTTTTATCACACAATGTATTACAACCCTTGATCTCGTTTAATTTCAGACGAGTCTGATGGCTCGCGCGGCTTACAACTGTCAGTGGGTAGATCGTAGCAAAGAATTCAAGATTCTCTTGCAGATAATTATGATGAGATCGCAGAGGGTGTTCAATTGCACCGCTTACGGATTCTTTTTCATCAATCTCAATCAAATAACTGCCGTAAGTGAATTTTGTTTTCTCTATTTCGAATTTCGAACTTGGCGACTGATCGTTCCTTACTCTCTGTCCTTGCACAGATCGCAAATACAGCGGCGAGTTATTTCGCTCTTTTGAAAACGATGACTTGAAGAACAAATAATAAATCAAAAATAAAAACGGTAAATTGCAATAAATTTAATTTAAAAAAGAATTATAATTAGTACAAATCGATCATTCGCACTCGTCACATGATCCATTGATAATTGTGTCTCGCGATTATAATTAAAAATTGAAGCGCTTCGTATTAACGAAATTTTCATCGTTATTTATAATATTTTTAAAAAAATAATTATTTACAATTCTTCATCCTCACCTGAAATTCCTATACGCGTCTATCGATAACCGTCGATCAAGAGGCAACTGACTTTGCCTCTTCTCTTCCGCCCTTTACTACTACTACCCTTATATGTATATCTATAGACGCTCGTCTACAGACAATTGTTTCAACCCTTCGAAACTCACGCGAAAAGTCGTCTGCAAACTTTTAGACGAGGAAAAAAAAATAAAATAGACGAGTGCACGCGCTTTCGCGCTTTGTTTCCACGAAGCGCTATTGTAGCGCGGATATAAGGGTAGGAACAAAGAGATACGATATTAAATGCATAAACGACGTACGTCAGAGCGAATGCGCGCGACTCGTCGGATAGTTTTACGACGCCAAACCCATCATTATCTTTCGCACGCGAGGGTTTCGTTCCTTCGAGCTCGATCAACCCCCTTCGCATCCGATAAATTATGCAAACGCTATTCAAGGGATGTCCGTAGGTCATGGGTGGAGAGGACAAGGGGTTGAACTCTCCCTCTATCGTTTATATTCCGCGAACGGTGTAGAAACGCGACAAAGATCAGCACCGTCGTGCGCAATTCCCCTTTTTTCTTTTTTCTCTCGTCCTTCTCCATTTACGGGACGACGACGAGTGAACGTAAAAACAAAAAGAAGAAGGAATAAAAAAAACAATTTGGAGCAACAACCCCTCGCTCTCGACGGTATAAAAAAACGTAACGCGCGATGACGAAGACCAGGCGTATCAACAATCGCGAAACGAGAAATTTTCCGAGGGACGTTAAAATCGTGCCTTTCAAAAAATTTCTCGGACGCGACGTGCGCCTTTTGCAAATCGCCGGTCTGTTCTCGATGAGCAGCGTTTTTACCGGCGATACGACGAAACGCTCGACCAAGTGGGAGGCAGTACCGTTCGCGATTGGTATCTCGCATATTTTGTTCGCCGCGTCGTGCGAATTTCGTACGATTTTGAACGTCTGGAGCGACGATCCGGATTACGCGATTGAGGTATTCGCCCCGATGCTCTCGGCGATACTCATCGCGTTCAAGGTGAGAAAATTTCTCGGGCGTAAAACTTTTCCATAAAAAAACAATAATCATGAAAATTATTTTAAAAAAAATTGTTTTCGTCTGAGATTTGTTGACAATTTATTTCATGTCGACTTGTGCAAAATATTGACATGCATTTTTTCAAAACTCTTTTCTTTAAAATTCATTACCGCTTAACCTCTCGTTGCATGAATTATAAAGGAAATGGAATACAATTTTGTTTACGCAAAACTTTTTCAAATCCAAATTTTTTTTAAACCCAACTTTGAATCTGAATTTTATATTTTTTCGCGTAATAGACCGTATTTTTTTGTTGACGTAAAGTAAATCAATTGAAAAAAGAAAAGATTGTAACAAACTGAAAAAAATAAGAAAATTTAGCAGCCATACATTACTTTGTATGCGTTAAGGACTTAATTTGATTTAACAAAAAAATCAAGGGTATGAGACTGTGGTCCTGGAGGAAAACAGTGCGCGGACTGTTGATGGGTCTGGCGGTAATGTGGGACGAGTCGCAGCAGCGAGTCGCGATACGAAAAGAAATTTTACGATCCGCTCAAGGAACTTCCTCAGTGGGTAAATACTACAACGTCATGATACTCGTCTTGGTCTCATCCTACACCGTTAAACCATATATGTAAGCGACGAAGGACCCGAGGAAACGCACGATTCATCAAGAAATTAATTACAAAAGAAAGATAAAAATATATAAAAAACGATAGATATATTCGTTACTAAAAATTCATTATTTTTCGTAGCAATCTTCTGGATTATTATCTTTACAAAAATACCACGTACGAATCGTTCGATTATACCGTGACGGTATATCCAACGACCTATCCATTCTCGACGAACACCCTGGCGAGATTTCTAACCTGCATTATTTGGGAACAATTTATCTTTGTTTTCTTCGTACTGTACTGGATGGCGACGGACGATCTGTTTGCACAACTTACCACCCACACGGCAATACAATTTCGAGTCATTAAAAGTTGATATTATTTTATCGACAATAATTACGAAAATATTTGAATTTCGTATGCGACGATCGAGAAACAATTTTATTTTTCTAATTTTCGACCACGCGCTTTCTTCGTTCAGGTACTCTATCACGATCTTAAATATATCACGGGGGACGATAATAGCCGAACGATGAACGAGAAAGAATTGATCGATCGACTTCTCGCGATCACCAAGAGACATCACGATTTATACACGTTAGGATCGTTTCGTTGCGTTTCGACAATCGATAAGTCAATTTCCCACGAGTTAACTATTCAAACATTTTTTATTTTCAACTTGTGAAAAGTTCGAACGTACCAAAATCATAAATTTCTTATTTTTCTTATTTCATATTAATTCTTCAATTAAAAAAAAAAGATGAAAATATTAATTAATTAAAAATAGGTACTGCAAGATGATCGAGAATCTATTCAATCCGATAATGTTTCTGATGATGTTGCTAACAGCGGCTAACATGTGTCTGTGCGCGTTTCGCATCGACCAGGTACGTCCCCTTTATATACACGTCCCACACAATGAAAATCGATCCGTATGGACAAAATTACTTAATGATCAGTTTCCAATTCCTAGGAAATTACACTGGGCAATTGGGACGGTGTTATCAAGTATCTCATCCACATGGTATCTCTAATGATTCAAGCAATCATCTATTGCGGTTACGCGGAAGCATTAGCACGTCAGGTGAGTTTAATCGATATCAAACTAAAAATTCGCGTAAGAACTAGACCGACCTTATTCATTTGTAATAATTTCAGTCGGCTCTGATAGCACGCGCGGCTTACGATTGCCAATGGATCGACCGTTGCCAAAAATTCAAACTTCAATTACTCGTCATTATGATGCGTTCTCAAAAAGAATTCACGTGCACTGCCTATGGAATATTTTACGTTAATCTAAGTCAGATTACCGCGGTAAGTCGATCACTCGATTATAGATAATTATCATTGTTTAATCATAATAATTTAATTTCAAATAATTATTAAAAATATTCAATCAGAAATTAGAACCTATTTTCAAATTGGACAAAAATTGACCGTATCGTTATTATCATTGAAAACAGAAAATAATCAACAAAGATCTTACGATTTATCTTTTATCGCGCAGATCGTGAATACAGCAGCGAGTTACTTCACATTTTTGAAATCGATGACTTGAATCGTTCGTTCGAAGACTGTTCGTTACGATAGTTTTTAATAAACAACTACTTGCTTTTACAACCGCAAGAAAAGAAAATTATTCAACGACAAATCGCGAGACTCGCGTTTTCTAGAAATATTCGTGCAGGTGAGTAGATCCACTTTGTGCCGATGTCGGTAAGGAACTGAATGTCTCGACACAGCAACCTACAGCAGAGTTCCCTCCACCGAGAAACAAACTATGAAAAAAAAAATTGCTCTATTTTCGCATCGAACGGTCGAACTACGGTGAAATACGACCTGTTGAATGAAAAGACTTTTCGCTACAAAGTTGAATGTTCGCAGGGTCGTGTAACTCGCGGCGTCGAAGGTCCATGTTTTATTCACGAATAGTCTGGTGAAGTTGGTACTTCGGCTTCCCTCTAACGTTTACATTGTAGCAACAGTACAACCTATAATCATCCGCTTGGGAAAAGTTTCAACAACTCTACGACATGTTTCACGTGTAAATATTTTCCTTCGGGACTCATTTTTTCTTACCTTTTTGCTGGGCACTTCGGACATCTTGGGATGTTTCTAGGACATTTGTTCATTCGTATTTACTTATTTATTTATTTTTACTCGCGGGACGTAAAAGGGGTAGGTGATAGCGGGACAGACTTTCGATTAAATTTTTTTTGGATGATATTGAATTAATGATTGTTGGTGTTCTGAGTTTTCTGAATAAACTATCGAAGCGGGGAATAATAAATTAGTGTTCACCGATGTTTCGCATACTCTCTTCCGCTTTTCAAACGCGAAAGGACTCGGTCTCCATGCGCTGCGTGGGGTTGTTACGGAAACGTGCGCATACAACCTGTTTGACGCTTCTGCGCATTCGCGGTCTCTCCTGGACACTCGGTTGCCCGCTGTCCATGTGCCGCTTGCGGTTGCCACGAGAACGTGTGCGAACAACCGATTCTACACTTCTGCGCAGCCTGAGCATCACGCGCACTTTTCAAACTTCCCGCGACTCTAGCTACATTTTTGCATACATGGCGTACGCAGTTTTTCTGTAGGGATGAACAAATATTTATAGGTTATATATGAAAAATTGTATTAATTAAATTAATTAATATATTAATGATTAAAAATAATAATTAGTCCGATTCGTTTTTTCAAGCTGGTCATGGTAAGATTTTAGAACGACGAGAAGTTGTGGATTTAAAGCCGATGTTCTCTTTAAAAGTTCGCTAGTCCACTGACCTAGTTTTAGTTGCAAAGCGTCAATAAACGTCGAGACAAAGATAGAACGAGCGGCAAGACGCCCTTAACTCTCGTACTTTTCACGAATACGTTTTCTGTCTCACTCTACACAGTGGAGAGACCGGAAGGCAACTAATAGTTAAAGATGTCTCGAGCGAACTCCCTTTGCTCTCATACGCACACAACCTTTACCTGTAGATGTTTCCTCGCTCCCTTCAGTAACCCTGGCAGGTGTTTTGACCTGCCTCAACACTCTAAGATCTCAAGTCGTATACTAAGCCGCTTTATAATAATTTCAACTCTGAAGGGTATGCAGAAAAAAATTGAAACGTATCGAGCAATAAACTTTAAAAATTGCTAAACGGTCGAAAAGCTTGAATATTTGCGAATTTCACAAGCACAGTGCGGAATCACAAGTCTAACTGGAACAAAAGTAGCAGCAATGTGAAGTCATTTATAATTTTTTAGTATGACCGAAAAATCATTGTTTAGCGAAAAGGAAGAAAATTGTTAACAAAATATTGTATAGATTATCTTTTTTTTAAACTAAAACAAGAATTCTGTACATCATCGATAAGACAGAAGCCGCTCTTAGATATTGCAGGAATATCTGCGATTCATTGTAGACCTAAGTTGTTCGTTCAAACTCGCGCCACCAGAGAGCGTGGAGGTCTAGGAGAACGCTCGTAACACTAGAGTCGGAGTTCTATCTTACTACTTATACAGGTGGTCTAAGTTCCAAGGAAAGCAAAGATAGCCCATGCTCGATTCAAACACATGTTAATATTTACTATTTGAATCAAGGTTCAAATTCTTAATAATTGTGACTTGACATCAAGAAGATGTCACGTTTAATAGTTAAAAATTTACCGAAAAGCGTAAGTGACCTATAGTAAAGATAAAAATTAATTTAATTCATTATTCAATCACGTTTTTATATTTTTCTAACCTGTGACATTTTTTTTCATTCCTTACAAAGGTCACAGATGCAAAACTCAAAGAGATTTTTAGCGAAAAAGGTGTCGTCACCGATGTACAACTCAAGTACACGAAAGATGGCAAATTTCGTCGTTTTGGCTTCGTCGGTTTCAAAACCGAGGATCAAGCAAAAGCCGCTATCGAATATTTTGACAAAACTTGTATAGATACTTCCAAAATATCGGTAGAATCGTGCGCTGGCCTAGGTAATTTTATCTTCCTTTTTTCGCTTTTTCCGTGAATTGAGAAATTCGTCGAATTATTTTTTAGGAGACGCGTCCAAGCCTAAATCTTGGAGCAAGTATGCGGTCGATAGTACGGCTCATGAGAAACTGATGGAGAAGGAAGAAGGGACGAAAAAACCGAAGGATGATAATTCTGTGAAAGAGAATACAAAGAAGAAGAAGAAGAAAGAAAAGAAGGAGAAAGAAAATGCTGAAATCGCCGAAGCTCTAGCCAAGGTTTTGTTTAATCTTGAATCTGGCAGAACAAATTTAATATTAAATATTCAAATTTAATATACGAGAAATAATCTATTTTTTACAGCACAAAGATGATCCGCTTTTCGGTGAATTCTTGGAGAGTCACGCAGGTGCGAAAGCAAAAATGGTCTGGGACAACGACGCTGCTAAAGCGCTCGATAAGGCCAAAAGCGTTGACGACACCAAAGAGAATGACGACAATTCCGAGGAAGAAAACGAAGCAGCGTCGGAGGATGAAAAAGAGGAAAGTCCCAAAGAGAAAAAAATAGCTGACAAAAAATTAACCGATCTCGAGTACATGGAAGCGCTCAAAAAGAAGAAAGACTCGACGAGTATCGAAGAAACTGTTGACAAAACGGGTCACGGTCCGACGAAATTTTTCACTGTAAAAATTCGAGGATTGGGTTTCAATCATAAAAAGAAGCACATCAAACAATTTTTCCATCCGTTGAAAGCAAAGTCGATACGAGTGCCTCAGAAAATAAAGGGAATAGCTTACGTGGGCTTCAAGACTGAAAAACACATGAATCAAGCGTTGAACAAGAATAAAACTTTTCTGGAGGGAAAACGTTTGCTCGTGACGAAGTTCGAGGGAAAAGAAGAAATTGAGCTAAACATGAACGGTAGCGAGAAAAAGAATGGAGATCCCAGATGGAAACAGCAGGAGGATGCGTTGAAGAACGAGGAAAGTATCGCCGAATCTGGCAGAATGTTTCTTCGAAATTTGTCGTACACGACGACCGAGGACGACGTTAGAACTGCTTTTAAAAAATATGGTCCTCTTTCCGAGGTTAATTTACCGATAGACAAGACTACGAGAAAACCAAAGGGTTTCGGCACGGTGACCTTTATGATGCCCGAACACGCGGCCAAAGCGTACTCGGAATTGGACGGTACGATTCTCGACGGTAGAATGCTTCATCTGCTTCCCGGTAAAGCTAAACCATCCTCCGTAGATGAACTTGAACAAGGTAAATTCCGTTTTTTTCTAAAACATTCGAAAGAAATGAAGATTACATAATAAATTTCTTACAAAAGTTTGATCATTGCAATTGCAGAGGGTCTGAGTTACAAGCAGAAAAAAGAATTGGAGAAAAAAGCAACAGCTAGCTCCGCGCACAATTGGAACACTTTGTTCCTTGGACAAAACGCTATTGCCGATGCGCTTGCCTCGGCTTACAACACGACTAAAGACAAAATTTTGGAAGACGGTGGTAAAGGAAGTAGCGTCGCTGTACGACTCGCTCTCGGTGAGACGCAATTGGTTCAAGAAACGAGGCAATTTTTAGAGGAAAACGGCGTTCGTTTGGACGCTTTTAATCAAGCCCCGGACAAACGATCGAAAAACGTCGTACTCGTGAAGAATCTTCCTGCGGAGAGTCACGTACGAGAAATTCGCGATAAATTCGCTCCGTTCGGTGAACTAGGTCGCGTGGTAATGCCACCGGCAGGAATTACAGGTAAATCAGGAGTTTAATTAAAATTTTTTATTCGTCTAAAAAAATATATAACGTAATAATTTCCCTCGAGTTTTTTCTTTACTTCGCTCAAATTTCTATTTTTTCTTAAACAGCACTCATAGAATTTCTCGAACCATCGGAAGCTCGAAAGGCGTTCACGAAATTGGCTTATACGAAATTCAAGCATTTGCCACTCTATCTGGAATGGGCACCGGAAAATAGTTTTAAAGAATCTGCAAGAAAGTCCAAAGCACGGAAAGAAGAAAAATCTCAGGAACGTTTGAATAATGACGTAAAATTGGAGAGCGAAGAAATACCTATGGAGGTCAAAGACGAAGAGGATGAAAAAGAAGAGGAGGAAGAGCCAGAGCCCGACACGACGCTCTTTGTGAAAAATCTCAATTTTTCCACCACTGACGAATCGTTGAAAAAGGCAAGAAAATTACTTTTGCATCTAGTAAAAGAAAAACTAATGATTTTTTTTCTTCTTACAGTATTTCTCAAAATGCGGTAAAGTTCATTACGCGACAGTAGCGACGAAGAAAGACCCGAGCAATCCGAAACAGAAATTGTCGATGGGTTACGGTTTTGTGAGATACAAATATAAAACTGATGCCGAGCGTGCGCTTAAACAATTGCAAATGACTGTTCTCGATGAAAAGACACTCGAGCTCAAGAGATCCGAAAGAACGTTAGGGTAATTAAGAAAAAATTCCGCAAACTTTATCCTTAAAAAAATATTTATATTAATGTTCAAAAAATAACGACGTTTTAATTGTGCATTCAGAACTGACGTTGTAACGGTAAAGAAGACTTCGAAGATCAGTCCGCAAACAGGAACGAAAATACTAATAAGAAATATTCCGTTCCAAGCGAACGCGAGTGAAATAACGGAATTGTTCAAGTAAATGTCAAAAACGAATATTGTGCGATAAAAATGATAATCGTGACATTTGACTCGATGACACAATCGAATTTTGATTTTCAGAGCATTCGGCGAACTTAAGGCCGTGAGGTTGCCAAAAAAATTAGTCGGCGTTGAGAAACATCGAGGTTTCGCATTCGTCGAATATTACAGCAAAAGCGACGCAAAAGTAAGCAAATGTTTACAGGGATATTTAATTTTTGACAAATTTTAACGAGATATCATCGAATTTATTAAAAACGCGCGACTATTCGTCGATTGTCCATTTTTTAGCGTGCTTTCAAGGCTCTGTGCCAGAGCACTCATTTGTACGGGAGAAGATTGGCGCTGGAATGGGCCCAGGCCGAGGAGGATGTCGATGACATTAGAAAGCGAACTGCAAAACATTTTCACCAAGGTATCATTCGCGAATTCCAATGACCCTCGCGCATCTCGCGGGTGTGTCGTTTGACATTCAAATTGACCAGCGACTTGTTTCGTACCCTCCGTATTTTTTCTTTCCTCCATTCTCTTTTTTATGTTTAATGCATTTCAGACCCGTCGAGCAAGAGGAGCAAAAAGGGAACTCTCGATCCTGAAACTGTGGGACTGGCTATGGAATAAAAATAATCCTCTCAAGGACCGTAGGAATTCGGGATTTGTAAAAAAAGAGAGAAACTGGCCCATCAGGTAAATCCAATATATGTAAATATTGGCTTTTTCCTTTGCTGCGCCAATTGTTATTCGATAATGTAAATAAATACGCGTATCGTTGATAAGCGAGAAATTACGCGCGTATAAAAGCCTTACGTACGAAAAATAAAAGATTTTTATTCGGTGTAGTGATTTTTTGAAATAATTTTTCATTACCTATTGTAGAATATTGGACCATATCGACGCTGCTTACGAAAAGTAGCACGATTCAAATTTCTTACGAAAACTAACACGTTTCTAATTTCACCGCGAAAACCAACGCGTTTTGATATTCGACGCGAAAACTAGCATGTTTCGGCTCTCAACGCGAAAACTAGCATGATTCGGCTTCTGCCGCGATAACTGGCATGTCCGAAATATGCTAGTTTTCGTGGCAAAAGCCGAAACATGCTAGTTTTCGCGGCAAATATCGAAACATGCTAGTTTTCGTGCTGATATGAAACGTGCTTCTCTTCGTAAGGAATCTGAAACATGCTAGTTTTCGTAAGCAGCGTCGATATGATTATAATTATGAAATCGTGACAGTTATTTCTCCAATTTGTTTGTTTCTTTACTCGATCCTTTTTATTCACATTGTCTCGGTAATTTAATTTTCTTCATTATTCTCATGCGACGATAATGGCGACACTGAATAACAGCCAACGACTTTCCGTTCGTTCTCCTTTGCTTATAACTTCTCATCACGTTCCCGAACTTTTTCCCTCCGTCGTTTCCATGCTCTCTCGCACTCGCGAAAAGAAAAATATCTCGAGGCGAGCCACCTTCGTTAATGGCATGTAACTAGGGTTCGACTCCCTCGGATTTCTCAGAGCAAATCGCAGAGAGCATGTGCGCGATTTATATATCAACCGCGCCTGAGCGATACCTGACATGACTTCGTCCTACGAAGCGTGCAACTCGTTTTAAATATTTATAGATAAATGGACAAACGACTATCGGCGTTAATTACCTTACGTGGTTCTTTGATCGATTCCATCGATCCACGAACGCTTCCAATAGAAAATCGAACGTTTTTCGTCCTTCGGCCAAACTAGATTGAACCCAAAGAGTTCGTTTCTCCTCTACATAGCTCAACGGTATTAAATCGATTCATGTAAGATAAAAGACTGTGGTATCTTCGAATAACTCAGCTGGAACCGAACGCAAAAAAATTCGCAAATTAGAAATTTCAAAGTTGCTTCCTCGTTATTCAATCTTCCTGACAAATCTTTTACGAGCAAGCCAAATTTACAAAAACGCGAGTATGCACTTAGTACGAGGAGGGGAACGTCGTGAACGGGGTAAAATGAGGAAGCAACCGTTCGAGTTTCTAATTTGCACACTTTTTGCAATGTGGAAGCCGAACAAATATTGCCATATTTATCCATAAAGCATATAATCAACGTTATTTCAAGCACCTCTTATCTCGAACCAAACCAAACGATAGATCTTCGCGAAATTTTGCAGTTACGAAGATTGAGCAACGACCATTTAATAAAAAAAGAACATTCAACTTTCACTCTTAAATGGTTCCTGTTTAATTTGGCCTTAACATTTCACGAAAAACTTGTCCAAACTTATCGCTTGCATTTCCACACCCATCCCTTGTGCACCTCGAGATTCTTCACGAAATAACTACGTGACTACAATTCTTTCGTGCGTGTGCGTGATCGACCGGCCGGCGTCCTTTGACGTTGGCGATCGACGTTAAATGGAAAGAAATGTCTACCTTTCACCTGTACGAGGCTACCACCTCCTCGCAAACTACGAATCGTCCTGACCATGTCTCCATCTCTATCTTTCACTCTATCGCCGTCTCTCTTTCTCTCATTTCGAAGCAACGGAGAACGCAGTGTGCCGGGCAAAAGAGAATATCGTTCTCGTTCCGGTTGGTGGGGCTATTGAAGAGGTGGAGTTTAACGTGGACGATGAACACCCATGAAAGTAACAGTGCCGTGCAGCACCTTGGAGAACGCGAAAGGGTATCCCACACGAGAATTCTACCCGACTCGGTTTCAACGTTTCAGTATTTTCGTACCTGTGAGCGTGAATCTTCGATATTTTTTTTCATCAGTTTTTTTTTTTCAATTTTCTCCATAAAATATCTTAAACTCCAAAATTGTTAATAATATTTTATTGTATTAAAAAAATAAACAAACGAATATTAAATATAAATTTTTCAGCCGCAGTTTCAACGAGTTTTCCACGAAATCGTAAAACGAATAAAACAAAACGATAAAAGAATATTTAAAAAAATACAGTGAGGTGAACGCAGTGCCCTTTTTGTCGGGGGGTCAGGATGCGCGAATCCTGAAAGGTCAGGTTGAGTTTAACTAGCAAGAGGACTCTTCGAAGGAGCTTCTTTCGACTGGAAAAATAACGACGCGCTTTTTCATCGACCATGGACTGGGTATGAAAACAACACCAATCAATTTTTTATCAAAAACAAAAACGAACAATTATTTTTCAAGGACGGTTTTTTTTCCTCGAGGGAAAATGCGTTTCTCGCGACTATGTACGGCGTTAGAAGGTCGAAGAGAGCGAGTACGAATGTTTTTTGTACTTTTTCGTGTTTGCCAGTTATGAGCTGCACGCGATGGTAAACGGAGTAACGTTCACGGTAGAATAGTTCGATTATAACGGATAAAACTTTCTTACAGCCTTGGTAAATTATCTTTATCATATGGTAGGCTCGAATCTACGGACAGAGAGAGAGAGAGAGAGAGAGAGAAGGGGAAAAAAGAGAAAAAAACAAATATCTTTATAACGGATGTTGGCCATTAATCTGGTAAAGCTTTTACATGGCTCATCGTCCACTCTAATTGAACCATCTCCATAGAAAAATTATGAAACAAATACTTATCTTAATTATCAAGATTTTTCCTTTATTTTGTTGTTCCCCATTTGATTTACGCGAAAATTATTACCCTCGTAATTATCTTAATTTCCCTACGATTTTCGTTCCTCTCGTTATTATTGTAATCTTTTTGTTTTTTATTTAACAAAAAAAAACAAGATTACGTTCATTTCGTCATAAACATTGCTTTTTTATTCGAGAAATTGTTTGAAATTGTATACACTTAAAAGTGAATTTAATCTGAAATACGAAATGCACCGTCGCGAGCGATTCGAGGGAAATCTCACGTAATCCTCGAGCGATTTTATAACACCGGTAGCATCTTCGCTTTCTTAGAGATTCGCCCATTATGGCGTTGTATCAAATTTTAGCGTGGCACGATTGTAACCGAGAAATAGATCTGTTTCTTGCCAATTCGAACGTCCTCTTATATATCTATGGTGTGAAAAATTTTACCTCTTCGTAACGTCGAGAACGCGCGCGCGCTACGAGTCCCCCGAGTGCTTCAAAGAAGGAGCGAGTGAGCGTGTGGCAATAATTTCGAATTGCAAAACTCGCTGCGAGGCCGTATAAAAGTATTCAACGTACGGTCGACACAGAGAGAGAGAGAGAGAGTGAGAGACGAGAGAGAGAAGAAAAAAGTGAGAGAGACCGTCTGCTTCCCGCGATTCACGACGTTGGAATATCGCCGTAGGGTCGACGTTCGAAATCAGCGAGGAGTAAAGAATATAAAAAAAAAAGATCCTCCCATAACGCATGCACGCTTCGCGATTTCATGTTGATCCGTCATTAACCATTATAATGGCGGCTAATAAGCACTGTCAATGTTTCACGTGTACACGCGTATTTATATCTGGCAAAAAAAAAATAATAAAACGGCGATCTCTCTGAAATAATTTGAACGATCGTCCTCGAATTTTTCAATCGTGACGGTCGAATCGATATTCAATCGATCGATAAAAAACGACTTTGCTTCGATCAAATTATTCCGTCCGAACGTATGATTTATAAAAATAAAATGCAAAAAAATTATGAAATTTGAGGAAAAGATTGAATTTTTTTTTATATAATTTGCTTAATAATAAATTAGTAAATTCTTCGATTTAAAAAAAAATTCAAATTTCGTATTGCTTGGAAACTGATTGACGATCGTGAATAAATTAACTTTTGATTTAAACCTCGCGATCGTACGAGATTAAATCAAATGCGAGAAGAAATAAATTTTCGAAATAAGTAGAATAAGATAAAGAGAGGGGGACAAAATTATAATAATTAAATTACAGGCATTAGCCCATCATTAGACGTAAAAACGACGAGTGACCGGTTCCAGGTTTTAAACGGGGTCGCCACGCTAAGTGGCCACGTTGATAACGGATGTTTATTTATTATAATTTCGAAATTAATTTTCGCTCGCGATCCAAGTTCCGGCATTCGTATAAAATATAAGCTCGAGTCGCTTCGAAGACGAAGATTGCGACCTTCTCCGGCTCATCGACGACGAGCTACGTCGACCTTCGCGTGGAAGATTCGCTCGCGGAGAATGCGGGAATGCGCGAAAGGGAAAATATTTATGCGA
Organism: Netelia inedita; assembly: GCA_964017225.1. Lineage (NCBI taxonomy): Eukaryota > Metazoa > Arthropoda > Insecta > Hymenoptera > Ichneumonidae > Netelia > Netelia inedita. The sequence continues at coordinate 40,895,543 of OZ024921.1, forward strand.
GACGAAAGTTTTGGGTCGGGGCTTAAAAGGAAAAAAAGGAAAAGAAAAAGAAACAAAAAAAAAATTAAAAAGTCGCGGTGGCCGCGAGGACGGTCAGATGTGGTTGACCTTTAGCGACGGTGCTGCTCTCACCTCGGGATGAATGTACGACTAATAAAATAAAAAATAAAATAAAATCTTCACAACTTGAATCAACCCTTTCTTCGCGCTCTCACCTTCGTTTTGAATTTTTTTTTTCATTTCGCCTCTTTCTTTCTCTCGTGTCGCTCCTTCCACATTTTCTTCACGTAAATGTCTGAACCGTTGCAAGTTTTATGTACCCGGTACATACTTATCATTCCCGCTTTTGAAATCCTGTTCGGCCACTTTTCCTCTCGTTCCTTGCTCGAATCTTCATAAACACCTCGCCCAGTTTAGTCCTTGTATACTTGTCTCGATAATCTCCGAGGAATTCGGTCGACCCAACGTGACTGAACATTTTATTCTTAATTTTTGTTTTTTCGATTTTTATCAAAATTCGATGTTTCGATCATTTTTTTGAAGATTTTTTATCCCCAATTTTTCTATTCACTCGTATCTTGTATGGACGAAAATTAAAGATAATCGTTGTCGTTTGAAATGATAAATTCTCGGCCGGAAACGAGTGTCGATATTTATCGAATTATTTTCTCATTTTTTTTAAAATTTTCTTTAGCGCTCTTAATTTATCTCTTGTAAAGAAATTTCGCAATCGATCGAGCGACAAAGAAGAGCATTTGGTGAAATAGTAACGCAAGTTTTCACGCAATAAAGCCACAGAGCATGTACACACACACACAGAGAGAGAAATAAAAATAAATATATATATAAATGTACAAGGAGAGCCCGAGGCAGCGAATTCCTTGGGAAAGTAAAAGTGAGTCTGGCGTATGTATAGTCGTCGCGAACGTGGCAGTGTTGAGAGAGGAGGGAGAAAAGGATTGACCGATCCGCTCAATCTCCCTCGATACCGAGAAATAATTTCGGTCTCGCCTTAAAAATGCGTATAGGAAATACCAATTAACAAAGAAAAATCGCAAAACGTAAAAAAAAAAGAAAAGAAAAAACTAAAAATGATAAAAGTATTTTACGAATCGAGATAAGAACGACTTTGGTAAAAATAATTTTACGAAGATTCTCGGTCGAGCAAAAAATACAAAAAAGTTGTCCGGTCCCCCTCGTTTCGAAAGGAAGAGGTCGCGACGTTAAAATACGTTTATGCATCGCGAAATTCTCGTCTTCGAGGCGAATGTGAAATTTGTTACTTTTATTTTTTGTCTCGATGCGAACTTGTCCTTCGATAATGAAAACAAAGATTATCTGGGTTTATTATGGTCCGGAATTTGGGGGTTGTTTTTTTATATTCCAGCCACAAATGAGAAGAGAGAAGTCGAGGTTGACAAAATTTGTATTCTTCCATTTTTGTTATTTGTTTTCTCGCGTCTCCCTGGGTCGGAAAGGGGGTAGGGGGTGCAGCTCTCGAGACTCGCATACTGGTTCGGGTGGTAATAACGATTGATCGTAAAAAAAGCAATTCCAAGCTTTAAAAAATGCTGAGACACGAAATTTGCTTATCTAGCCGATTTCTGACTTTGTTCATCGTCGATCGAGATCGAAACAAAAATTAGAATAAATATTGCGCATCGATTCTGCGAAATTAATCCAAAACATACAAATTTTTGACTCCGAAACATTCTCCGGTTAATAAATATTTTGCGAGTTAAATTTGCTCTTTCGCAAATTCAAATAAATAACAAACAAAAATATATTTATAGATATTGCTTTATCTCGATTCCTAAACCTCGTCCATTCACTTTTAATAAACGAAAGAAAAAAAAAAGAATATTTAAAAAAAACCCATGTGGGTCGGAAATACGCGATGAATGACTAATATATCCAAGAACGTACGCGAGAGGAACACACCGCGTGGAATAAAATATGACCAAATACCTGAATAAAATAATCCTATTTCGTCTTTTACCGCGTGAATAAAAGTCAACGTACACATCGCCCCCTCCCTCCCTCCCTCCCTCTCACCGTCAACGACGAGCCCGTGACTCCGGCGGTATGCGCAGAATGCATCGACGATATAAATCTGCAAAAAATTCTCCAAGCAATTTTTCGTCCCTAAGGTCGCGGATAATATCATCGTATTTCGATTGAAATCGTCAACGAGCACGAGCGGAGAAAGTGCGTCATCGTTCGATCTCTCGGGCGATTCACCGCGTTAAAATCGACAGTGATCGTCGTGTCCACGACCGCACAATCTCTACAAGCCGGATATACTTCGTTCTTTCGCTACACGCGTGATGGAATCCATTTTTTTCCTAATCCGACATTCGTTGAATCGATAAAAAATTTATCGAGACATTTTTGATATTTTAGCCGTTGAATAAATTTTATAAAATTACAAATAACAAATATATGTATATGTATATATATTAATGGTATAATAAGAAAGGTCTTGCGGTCAGGGTCAACGGGGTTAGGCAGCGAATCCTGATATGACTTTATGTGCGACATGGAAATTGAGATAAAATGGGAGGGAGAAAAACGACTCGATAGGATGAAGAAAGTAACGTAATCGACATATATATATGTACATATGTATCAATACACACACACACACACACACACACACATATATACATATTTATATATGTATATGTATATAAATTTACTATCGGTATCGGAATATCGAAATGCCAGCCGCACGTTTTGTACGTGCTCGGGGGCGAGCTCGTGCGAGGCAAAATGCATTCGCCGGAGAATGCAGTCTGGTCGCTACGATGCCTTACAAGTATAAAATGCATGTAGTCTATACATAACATTGTAACAAACCCGTATAGCCTATAGTCAACTCTCGACTCCCACCATCACGTGGCTCGTTATTATACCCTTCTATTATTTTATTTATTCTCTCGCCTTCACCGTTACTTTATCGCGATCAGGAAGATACGAAATAAACGTTCACAATTGCGCGTAACCGAACGTTTCATTTTTTTTTGTTTTCTTTCCAAATGCAAAAACGCAAAATTCAATAGCTTTCGTTTTTTTTTTTCGCTACGTCGAACACGAATTAATTCATCGTTCTCTTCAGTCGCACGAATGTTATTATAATTGTACAAGCGCAGGTGGAGAGAATATCGAGAGAACAGCTGGAGGGTTTTCTCACAAATATTTTTGTTTTTAATTTTTGTTTACTTTGATTTTTTTTTTATTATTTTGATTTATTATTTCTTTAAATACAAAGTAACCTACACGTAGACAATTTTATAAATAAAACGACACGCAGGAATTCGAGGTCGGCTCGTTAAATCTCGCGGCTTACAATTAGTTAATTGAGCGTTCGAGTGTCGACGTAACGTTTATATACCTACACTTTTATAAACGTTACGTTTTCCGCGCTATGGTCACCCGTCGAGGCCTCGTGCGCCGAAACGCCCGCCGCGATATCCTCGAGAAAGTCGTTTTGAGACAGTAACGTTTCTTTCTTTCTTTACTTCGTGCTTTCTCTTTATATATATAGAATCAAGTATACGTATGTATATAGAGGAAAATATCGTGTACGTATATACGTCGATACGTATCTACGTGTATAAAACGGTTGCATAATGGTAGGAGTGGCTGTGTGTATAATGTGTGTGTGTGTGTGTGTGTCATGGCTCCATAATTTATTAATATAATATTGGCATGCGTCAATTTTTTTTTCTCGCTCTCTCTCTCTCTTTCTTTCTTTACGTTGAACTCTCCATTTGTTCCGACGATCTACCAACGGAATGAATTATTAGCGATAATACACGGTGTACGCGAGTCTGATTCTCATAATTCCGCGATATTGATCGTCGCGGCTCGTTTATTAAATTACAACCGAGGCGTGAATTTCTAACTCGAGCTAATTTTCAACAAAGTACGGAGCCGTATCAATGAGGAAGGATAACGAAGAAGACAAAAAAGAAATTATAATTTCTTTTTCTCCGGCGCCCACGAGAGGGTTGATTCTTTTTTTTCGCTTCCATTTGAAACTTTATTCATCTCGGACGGTCGAACGCGTTGGATGTAAATTCGTTCGAGTTCGAGGACGCGAATTATACACGGTGACACACGTAGCTTATTTTTTTTTAGGTGCTTATAGGGCGAGAAAAAAATACTGTAATAATTTGATACCGAGAAAATAATGACGTATGAACGAGGCGACGACGCGACATTTTTCGACTGTTGCACATACAGCCCACCCTCTCTCTCTCTCTCTCTCTCTCTATCTCGAGCCCTCTCAGTCGCAGACGTTTCCTCGTACGTGACTCCATTAGAGATTGATGAATATAACGACCAACGGGACAATCAACGGTAAACTACCGTCTCGTATCCGCGTTCGTTATACGAAGTCTCAGGGTGAAATAAAAAGTGAGAAAATTCGATAATACTGTTTGTATATTGTTCTTTATAAAAGCAATCGAAAGGATGGATAAAAGTATGGTTATTAACGCGAGGAAAGAGAAGAAAAAAGAACACACACACACAATTTTGTATCCTTAGCTCGGTGATCGAACAACTGGCAATTTATCGTTAATGAGAATATAATTGCGTGTACAACGGATGCAAGAAATACGACAGTCGAGTGTGAAGCTATCGCTATGTATATACATATATATGTATATATGTATAAATACAATATGTATGAATATATACTAATATATATATAAATTTATATATGTAGGTATGTATCTATCCTTTGCAAATACGCGAATGTACAATAACGGAAGTTGCAACGATGTGTACGAGGCGTGTCGTTTCCTGAAGGAGAGCGAGAAAGGACTTTTATATATATATGGAAGTTGCTATAGCCCGACTATCGAACGTGACCGAATGCGTCTTGTGCAATGTAGAAACACGTATCGAGATCGCATTATCGTCGACGATGACCGAGAGCAAAAAGAATGAAAGAAAAAGAAAAAATATTCGTTAAGGAATCGATCGAAATTAAATTTATTGGATTAATTCGACGAATGATAACGATCTATCTGATAACCAATAGATATAATTTACGATTCGAGGAATAATAATGGTTAATTTATTTTTCATTCGCGATAAAAAAAAACGTGATCGTTAATTGAAAAAGAAATTCTCGATTAATTTAAATTGTTAAATCGAGAGTATGAATTTTTTTTTAATGAGACGAACCGTTTTCCGTGCATCGAGAAGAATCACTGAATAGTCGGGACTAAACGACCATCGATAAATTTCGTCGGTCCAAGTGAGAAAGTTCGTCGTCGTTCTAGAAAACTTAAATTTCAATGATAATCCTCGAGCGACCGCTGGATGATTAATTTATTAATTACGCTTTTATACGACGTTCGCTTATCAACCGAAACTAATTAAATAAACAAGTTTTTGTATGCAACAGCTTGTTGTCAAACCCGCGACGATCGTGTAATTTTGTTCTTACGTTTTTCAGAAGACGCGGATTCCCGCTCTGGTCCTATGGCTATCTCTCGTCCTTTCGTCATTCGGAGATGGTGAGTTCTGCAATTAAAACCGAAAGAAAGCAAAAAAAAAATTCCCTCGTTATTTCGTGTTACGTGACAATTACGTCGGTGGCATTTTTTCTTTTCCTTACGTGTACAACATCGCCACTCTCTAATATTTATATTAAGACCGCCGTCGTTATTATCGCGTCTCGTTCTTTCTCCATTCGTCACAGTCATTAGATTTCGATTTTTTTTATAACGATTCACGCATCTACCGAACCTCCGGACTGGTGAAAACACAACTGCTCGAATAATATCTTCCGCTTGCTATGCGCGCATCGTACAGAAAAAATTGAATTCGACTTGAAAAAAAAAAATTTCAGACAGTTAAAAAATGATTTTCAATTTTTATTATCATTTTTTTTAATTACTTTTTTTGCTTAGAAATAAATCTAAGAAAAATTATATTTCGATGACGATTTATGCTATTTTATTTGCATATTATTTGATTCCCATCCCAAGTCGTTCGTCGTAATGAAATTTCGGATAAATTTCATTCGACCATATCTCTCGCCCTCTTCGTCCAAGATCTCTCGTTATTTTTCGCATTGCCGTATAATTTCACGAACTGACAATTTTACGAGAATTTACCCAACAGCGAATTTGTCGACACCGAACAATCGCTCGAGAAGGAAGCCGGAGATCGTGAAACCCTCGATTTGATGTAGGGTGGGAGAAAAATGAAAAAAGAAAATATCAGGTCGAAACAAATATACAATAAATGTTTGTCCGTGCTTCGAACGCTCGTAAAATTCCACCGGCGCAACGACCAGATAAGCGATCGTTAACGAGATGATATTCGTTTTTTTTCCACGGTCTTTTGTTGTCGTTGTCGTTGGTGTTGCTTTTTTACATTTTTTTTTCACCATTTTGAATTATCGGCGCGATCGGTTTCCGGACCTAATATCGGAGAGAAAGGCGAAGTAAATTATTCTACGAAAAAGCGCGCGCACAATTATTCGCGCATTAAATATCGCGAGGAACGAACTTCTTGTCTATTTACAATGCTAAGAAGATCGTAAGCCCGTCGAAGCGTACCCCTTTCGCGATTATCGATATCTCGTAAATCGATCGACTACTTCGAGCCTACAAAATCCTCCTCGTCAATCCATCGGTAGGGACTTTATATCACGGCAATTTAAATTTTATTACTCATCGCCATTCGCGTAACTAAATACTCGTCGAATGTTCAACATCCTTACGATAACGTTATCTTATATATATATATATATATATATGGATATATAAAACGTCATAAATATCATCGTATCGTTGGAATTTTTAATCGATTTCGTTACAAAAAAAAATTGATTTCTATTTTTTTTCTTATAATTTTCCCTTTCGATAGAAATCTCGTATCGGAGCCGAGTGAAATCGACGCATACGAGAGACGAATTATAACAGCCGGCGATGTTCGCAGGGCATATAATTGTTAGTTTCGAAACGTGACGAGGCGCTCGTACGACGCGATTTATGCCCATCGCCAATGAGAAATTTGGCCCGATTTCGTGTCTCTCACGCAGGGGGGAGGAGTTGACTTTTCGATCGAATTTCACAAAGTGCGTCGCGAAGCCTCGGAAATATCTTGCATATTATGTGTACCGAGTCAAGACTCGAGCGGTGACTTCCTGTAAGAAAGCGATGTACGATTAACTCCAGAAAGAAAAAAAGAAAGAAAGAAAAAAATACAGGTGGACTCCTATCTCGTCGTGAAATAAACGTTCGTATGTATGTGTATGCGTGTATATATATATATATATATATAGTCGCTTCTTGGGAGTGAAAACGTTGGACTGCCGGAATTAATCAGAGCTGGTATGTGAGGCTTCCTCGTAATTACGCTCTTTGCCTGTGCTCTGTAACATCGCGAACGTCAATCATAAATACACATCAGAGAAAAAGATAGAGAAGGAGAGAGGATTCGTACTGATATAACATACATAACGAAGTAAACAATCGTGGGAATTGTCTCGCGTGCCATATAGTTTTCTCGCAAATCGCTGCATCGTATATTCGCGCGACGGGAAAAAAATAATGTGGGCCACCTAACGGAATATTTGTATTTTTCCATCGACGATAAACTTTTTCTTTTTTTTTCATACTCTTTCTTTCATTTTTGATATTGAAGAAAGGAGAGTTTTGTGATATTTTTTGTTGTTTGTTTATTTTTTTACATACCCGGTAAATTAGTGTCGACGCGATCGCTGGGGAAAGAAATTTTATGGAGAATGTGAAATGACGAGGAGATTCGCGAATTTATCTACGTCGAGAGTCACGCGATGAAAAACGAAAAAATTGGATACAATTTTGGGTTCTTTTATAAAAATTGAGGACGATGGACCGTTGATGTTTCTGTGAATGAAATTATTATTTTTGTTTTAATTCGATCGTTCCTGGAATCGGGGAAGGCGAGCTAAGTCCGAATTACATAATTGTTGTCATTGTTAGTAAGAATTTTTCGAAAGACTCGCAACTTTCTCTCTTTTTCGACGATTTTTTTTTAATTTCCGATTAATATCGTCCCCATTGATTTTAAATCAGATCGATAGGACTCTTTTTTTATTTCTCGTCCTGTATACATAAATAGAAAAACTATCGATCAATATTTATCGCTCGTTTTCTCCCGCACGGACGACACTCGCTCGTAAATCAGTGAGCTCAAAGTCGTTTCGTCCGATCTCTCGTCTCGATATTTTACAACAACCCTGGGTCAAGAGACACCATTCGACCCCTCCACTCGCTCGATGAAATTTCCACCCACCACTCGATCGATTTTCACATCGATACTTTGATTTCCCTCCATCTATCAAAATTCATCGTATAATCTCAAAATTATCTCGAAAATAACGAATAAGTATCAGAAATTATCCCTTTCAGTTCGTTAATTTGACGGATAAAAATGCGTCAGCGTAAGGTGAATTTTCTTCGTACCCACGAAAATAGCATAACCGTCGTTACTCCGCTTTTACCTGGAGTATAGTCCGAAACGACCTCGAGAAAATCGAGACGGCGACAGGGGCCCGAAGACGCGAACGACGAAGAAGTCGACCGGTGAAAGCATTCGGATCGTAAGGCACTCGCGGCAACGATCCGCGCGATCTATACTTACTATATATGTATGTATCCAACGGACACTTTATCCGCGGTCGCGGGCGCGACGAGGTACAGGCCGGAGCTACCTCGTTGTACCTAATACCCAGTAGGCTAACATACTCGAGTTTCCCTATAGGCGTTCGAGGCGGTCTCGCTACTATTACGCTGGCAAACACGTATCGGATGTTACACACGCGTCGCCATATACCCAACCGGCCAGAAGGAAAGTTTTTTATTGCGGAAATCGGAGCTACGATTGTACAAGAGGGACCGTTGCTGTATAATACATTTTTTTTTAATCGACAATTGAATTTTTTTTCTTTTTTTTTATTGACTTTCGATCAATCGAGAAGAAGATTCGATAAGAAATTATTCATTCGTTTTATATATCAGAGATTTATCGATGAGATGAACGAAGATGGGAAATTATTGAAATTCTTGGACAGGACGAAGGATCTTTTATGTTATCGGGTAGTAATATTATGTATGTGTGTTTTTATGAGAGAAAGAAGTTAGCTCGAACGAAAGTCCTGAACGACGACGACGACGACGACGACGACGATGTCGAGGCTCGTTTTCAATTTCTCCGACGATGATAGCCAAGCATAGTTTCACTCCCGGCCATTTACGTTTTACCCATACTCGCTACTCTTGGCATTCTCAAGTGCGAATCGCGTATATAGAGTCGTACATGCGTTTATAAATAATACGATCTTTTTTTTTTCATCGCACGCGAATGTCTCTGCGAGATATGCGAGTTTTTTTAATTTATTGTAATTTTCTATCGAGGATACCGAGAGCGCACGAATGCAATTGCGAGGAATTCACGGAGATCGGCGAAATTTCACTAGGAAACAGGTGTATGCAAAAATTGGGAGGGAAAAAAATTTAATGTCAGGAATTTCGATAATTTTACGACTGGTACGAAATGATAGGTAATTAATGTCTAATTAGAAAAACAAAAATATTAGAGTGAATATGAATATTTATGTTTATATTTTTAACGAGAAGAATGAAAAGAATTCGTAAATTTTCTATTTTCTTTTTTTTTTTTTTTAGTTTCGTGTCTCATAGGTCCGGTATGTTTGATTATTCTTTACCACGTGCGCATGAGCGCGCACCTCGTTATAAAATTCTATATAGTTAATTGCTCCCGGCACTATATACGTAGCGTGATAAGAATACGCGGTCGAGCCTCGCCGCAAAAAGCGCGTTGAGAATATGATATAAAATTTCATGCGGTTCCACGTGGTATTTTACAGTCAAAGCCGAGAAAAGAATCGTATGTTACTACACAAATTGGACGGTCTATAGACCCGGAACGGCAAAGTTTTCACCGCAAAACATAAATCCCTATCTCTGCACTCATTTGATCTACGCTTTCGGCGGTTTCACCAAGGACAACACGCTCAAACCGTTCGACAAAGGGGCGGACATCGAGAAAGGTAAAAAAAATTAAGAGAAAAGAAATTTTTCTTAAATAAAATAATAATTAAAAAATATCGATCGATCGAGTGATACGAATAATTTTTCAAAATTCTTTCAGGTGGATATGCAAAATTCACGGGTCTTAAGACGTACAACAAAGATTTGAAAACGATGATAGCGATCGGTGGTTGGAACGAAGCATCGACTCGGTTCTCGCCGATGGTCGCCGATTCCGGAAGAAGAAAGGAATTCGTGAAGAATACGGTCAAGTTTCTTCGACAGAATCACTTCGACGGTCTCGATCTCGATTGGGAATATCCGGCTGCGAGAACGGGTGGAAAACCACACGACAAAGATAATTACGCCGATTTAGTTCAGGTGCGCTCGATTAATTTTTATTTTTTTTAATTTCTCGTAAACTCGATTTTGTATCGCGCGTATCGATTTTCCATTGGAACGAAAAATCGTTGATTTTAATTCGATACCGATCGACGCGAATATTTGCAGGAATTGCGAGAGGAGTTTGAGAGAGAATCTTCAAAGACCGGTCGTCCGAGACTCTTGTTGACAATGGCGGTGCCAGCTGGAATTACGTGGCTCGAGAAAGGCTACGATCTGCCACGTTTGAACGATTATCTCGATTTTATGAATCTTCTTACTTACGATTATTACGCGAGTACCGATCCCTCGGTCAATCATCATTCGCCTCTCTATTCCCTCGAGGAGGCAAACGAATACAATTACGATGCCGAATTAACGATCGTGAGTTACCGATTTATCGATTCGTCGATGATCGTTTATCGAGATTAATATTTCAACGATCGACGACGAATCGAACGATCTTTCGCTTGTTACAGGATTTTACGATCAACTATCTGTTCAAAAATGGCGTTTCCTCGGACAAAATCGTTCTCGGCATTCCGACTTACGGCCGATCTTACACTCTTCTCAACGAGGACGCGACCGACATCGGTTCGCCGACCGCTGGTAAGGGCGAGAAGGGCGAAGCGACGCGAGAAGAGGGATATCTCGCTTATTACGAGGTAATCCAATATTTATGTATATTGTTTTTTTTTATTATCACAATTTTATCAAAATAATTTCATTCGATTTCAAGACTCTCTCGAATATTAACTTTTGCGCGAGAATGTACGTGAATGTCTTTGAGAATTTTGTTCTCTTTTTGGAAACTCTTCAAATGTTTATCCCGCGGCGGATGACGATAATTAATTTCCCCGAGTGAAAAACCGGTCTCTACTTTCCACTCGAACGCCACGACTCGTGCCTCGTACACGTCGAATATACGTACTGAATAAATATCGATGAAATTAAAAGAAAAAGAAAATGCAGAACGACACAAAACAAAAACGAACGAAACAGAAAACATAAAAAAAAAATAATCGATCGTCAGATTTGTGAAAGTATCGCGAAGGACGACGAGTGGGAGGTCGTACAGCCGAATCCAGCGGCGATGGGACCGTACGCCTTCCGTCGCGATCAATGGGTGGGTTACGACGACGAGGATATCGTCAGAGTCAAAGCTCGTTACGTCAACGAGAAGAAACTCGGTGGTATAATGTTCTGGTCGATCGACAACGATGATTTTCGAGGAAAGTGCCACGGACGTCCTTTTCCCCTCATCGAAGCGGCCAAAGAAGCTTACTTGACCGGTGAAACGTGAGTTTTAACGCGCTCAAATTTAAACAAAATTACAAATATTTCCCAACGATCGAAATCGGATCGAACTCGACCGATTATTTAAATCGATTTTAATTATTTCCCTCTTGCACGATCGATAGTCGAAAAAGTACGAGCGTGACGAAGACGAAGCTGTCGGACAATCGGAAGAAAACGAGACCACTGAGAATTCAGGGTAACGCGATCGGTAGGAAATTGACCGGTGGAAAGAGACGAACGACGACCACCGAGTCGACGACGTCGAGACGACGCGTCATCTCGCCGAGATCGAACGGAAGAATCAACGGACGTAGTAGCGACGTCGACGAGGAGAGAGAGGGTGGACAGGAGGAGGAGGAAGAGGAGGAGGAGGAAGGAAATGCCGTGAGAGCGGTGGAAAAATCGAGACCGAAAGTAAGGAGCAAGCATCGTTCGAGAAATCGCACCAACGCCGGTGGACGAAGAAAGCAACAGCAACATTCTTCCGGCGAGGAATCTCTGAGCAACAAATTAACGACACCGGAACCACCCACGACTCCTGATCCAGGCGGTGGTAAGTTTTTTTTACAAATGTCGCGATTATTAAAATTGTCGAGACAATTTTTCATATGAAAATCAATAATTTATATATATATTTTTTTAAGATTTCAAGTGCGAAGAGGACGGTTTCTTCCCGCATCCTCGCGACTGCAAAAAATATTACTGGTGCTTGGACAGCGGTCCGAGTGGACTCGGGATCGTCGCTAATCAGTTCAACTGCCCCTCGGGTAAATAATTGATTTCCGATTTGATTGGAATTTAAAAAAAAAATATTTGTCTCATTAAAATTATTATTTATTAGGCCTGGTGTTCAACAAAGCGGCGGATTCCTGCGATTATCCACGGAACGTCGTTTGTCCTAAGGCAAAAACGTCGGACAAAAGTAGCAGTCTGTCGACGACGAGAGCGCCGATAACCGCCGCGACGAGTCGTACGACTTATCTCCATAAATCGACGCAGCGTACGACGACACCGGAGGCAGAGTCGGACGAGGAGTACGAGTATTACGACGACGAGGAAATCGAGGAGGAGCAGGAAGTCGAGGAGGAGGCGAGGAGTACGACAACGTCTAAACCCCTTCAGTACAAGACGATCAATCGATCCAGACCGACGACTACGAGTACGACACCGAGTACGACCACGATCGATTCTACGACAAAACCGTACAGAACGACAACCGATCGAGGAACCAGTTTCGAGGACGAGGAAGATCCGAAAGTCATCAAAGAATTGATCGATTTGATCAAAAAAGCTGGCGAGTTATTAAAAAAAATTAAATTTTTTTGTTTTTATTATTATTATCGTTGTTGTTATATTTATTTTAAAAAAAAATTATAGGAGGCATCGAGCAACTGGAGAAACAATTGCATTATCAAGAGAAAAATTCCGGCGGCAATTCCGGCAAGGTGGAAGAAAATGGAAGCTCGACGTCGGCCACGATAAGTCGAAGTCTTTACGAGCGAGTGTTAAATCGTCAAGCGACCAGAATAGCCGGTGGTTTCCTCGGTCCGTACTCGACGACACAATCGTCGAAAGATGAGAAAAACGAGCCTGGAAAAAATGCAAGGATTGGGTTTGTAAATGGTCCTGGAGGGGCGCAATTCGAAGGGCTCGACAGTATACCGGAAGTGAAGAGTCTCAGAAGAACGAACAAGCCGAAATACGTCACGATCGAGCGGCAGAGGTGAGAGACCTTGATTTATACGAATATTAATAATGGGAGAGAATTATCGATTGATTGATTTTTTTTTGTGATTTTTTGTCATTAGACAATCGACTAGCGAGTCACCGAACGAAGACGACGATGAGATCGACGACGAGGAAGACGACGATAATACGGACGTCGCTTCCTCCGAGGACAGAGCTGTCAGCAACGCGCCGTATCAGAAAAATTCTAATCGACGAGTCACCTCGAGTTACGTCAATATTCGTCGGCCACGACCTTCGACGACGACGTAAGATTTTTTTCTTCTATTATTTCGTTGGATTTAAAAATTCGTACAGACTTAAAAATTTTGAGATCTTTTTTTTAGAAGCGAGAACGACGTCGATTTGAAGGACGAGGATGCGAATTCGGACGATTCCGAAGAGGCGGATGAGCCTGTGACGCAGCGTCATCGTGTCGTCAAAGAGGACGAGCCATCGAATCTAAAATCTAGGTTTTTATCTCTAAAAAAAAATACTCGAGTCTACGGACGATCTAATTCTGATTTTTATTCCATAACGGAACGTAATTTATCAACAAACAATGATTTATAATTATTTCGTCGAAGAATCATTTTTGATGAATTTTTTATTGATTTACTTCTTTTTTTAGGTACACGAATACTCAACGTTTTCGCAGTACGACGTCGCGCGACAGCGACGACGACGTTTCTCAAAAACCATTAAAAAACGTGCCAACGACGTCGACGACGACGACGACGACGACAACGACAACCGAAAGAATCGTACCAGTGACTGAAGAAATTTCAGAATTCCCAATTACGTCGACAATCGCGACGTCGACCCCTCCAGAGTCTCCGAGCACCGAAAAATCGACGTCGTCTACGTCGACGTCGACGACCGAACGATCGTCGAGTTCGGAAGAATCGTCGACGGTCTCGATTTCTCAGTCGACGAGTTACGACTCGTCGCTGGGACTCGTCGAGGATTCGGCGACGGAAATTTTATTCACGACAGCTCCAGCCTCGTCTCTCTCGACCGGAAGTAGCTCCGAGACATTCACGCGCGGACCTTCGGTACCGGCGGTCGCACAGCCACGTCCATTCGGCTTTCCTCGTCGAGGACGACCGACGACGACGACGACGACGACAACGAGCGCGACGACGTCATCGGTGACTTCGGTGACCGAGCAAACACGATCAAAGGTGAGTAGTAGACCGACGAGAAACTTTGCACGGTCGTCGACGAGTCCGTCGCGGCAACGTGGTCGTCCGAGAACGAGGACAACGTCGTCCCCGTCGTCGTTCGTCACGAAACAGGACGACGAGTCGCGAAGAGGCGATTACGATGAAAACAATCACGACGACGTCGACGATAACGGTCTGAATAAATCGAGATACGGCGCGACGAGACGCGGCGGCAGCAGATTCACTCCGCCGACGTATCGCGTCAGGGACAATGAGAATTCCGCCGGAAATACTTTAAACAGAAGAACACGTCCGACGACACAATCGACGGAAAAAATCACGACGGAATCGTCGTTCGTCGAAGAAAATTCGGTCTTGCCGATTTCACGAGGACGAACGAGATCGACGTCGACGATCTTGACGGAGTCGAGCAGAAGGGGCGCCAGGCCTGCTTACGCAAGACCGACGACCGACAGTTCGGCAAGAGCGATCGATCTTGAAGACAGTCCGATCATAAGAATATCGCAGGAAAACCTTCCAAGATCCGCTTCGATCGAAGATTTTAGCGAAAAGCAGAAAATCACGAATATTCGAGTTTTCCAAAAATCGGAGATCGGTATCGGTTTGACGACGGTCGGGGAAGAGCCCATGACGACTTCTCCGCTTATCGAAGTGACGGAACAATCGACGTCTCCAGAAATTGTGGAATCGACGATCGAGATCGGTAATAAATCGAATGGAAGTGAAAATGACTTCAACATCGTCATGGAAAATTCTGCGATACGAAACACGACGGAGATCGAAGGCGTGACGATCGAAACGACGATACCAAGTACGAAATCGGTAGAGGACTTCGAGACGACGATCTTAAGTTCGACGAGTCCTTCGATCGAAGAAACGTCGAAGCCAATCAGACGGAAAGTTCTCAGAGCGCGCAGGCCTTTCGGTTCGTCGACGACGGTGGCGAACAGCGGGGAAATCAACGACGGTAATCCTAGCACGAGAAGACGAAAAATCGTTCGACGTCTTCGTCCCGTTGCCAACGAATCGGTAAAGGAAAACACGTATATCGGTACGAGCGAACAGAAAAAACTGCGTTCTCGGCTCTTCTCGCGATCGACGACACCAAAAATCGATTCGAGAGTTTCTCAAAGTTTACCGGAGGAGATCGTTAACGAGCCGAAAGATACGACGACCTCGCGGCCATTCACGATTATCGTTGAAACGGCGATGGATACTTTTGAGGATAATGCGAGGGAATCGACGATAGATGTGGAAGCTTCGACACTGAGCGATTTTACAGCGAGCGACGAGGAATTCGTAGGTGACACGTCGACGATCTTACCGACGACGATCGTCGATCGGCCGATCGAGGATACCGAAATGACTTTTACGACGGAAATGGAGTCGATAACGACGACGGAACCGTCGGGAACTTCTCTAGCCTGGGAATCGACGATTTTCACAGAAGAAACCGGAAGTGATACCGATATCTTCACCACCGAATATCCGACTACCTTGGAACTGCGAGCGACAACTTCGGCACCAACGACGACGACGACCGAATCGCCTCGTTTCGTGCGCAAGAAATTCGTCCGCAAGCGTCCATCGACAAACGGAACCGCGCGACGTTTCGGTCCTCCAAAAACCTCGAACCCGGCGTCACTTCTGGTACAGGCGAACGAACTCAACGCTTTGTCGAGTCGTCGAAAAAATCTTTTCGTACGTCGTCGTCCGGTTTCCTCGACGACAACGCGGACCACCGTCGCCGTCGAGGAGGAAGACGAGGACGACGGAGAGAATTTGAGACTACGCAACGATTTTGACGATCATGAGGACGACCTTGAGGAGGTCACGACGAAGGTCAACGTTCTTCCCGACGTGAATTTCGATCCGGCAGGATCCGGCGAGGTCGAAGATTTTTGGAAAAGTTATACGACCGTCGCGACCACCGCGAGTTCGGTCGCACATTCGACCTTCGTGGATGACCTTGAAAACAGTTTTACGATTCCGGACTCAAACAATAACGAATATCTCAGCAATTCCGGCGAGGAAGAGCTCCGAAACGATGATCAAGACGAAACCGCCGTAGTCGAGGAAACCGAGCGTGAAAAATCCGAAAGAAATTATCGTCGACCGGATCAACGTCCAAAATTCCGTGTACCGCAGTCCCTGAAGAAAGCCTCGAACTTGGAGACAACGACGCAAACTTCGCGTTACACTCAAGCGATACTCGATTCCTCGCCCGAGGAATCGTCCGAGCCGAAGATCAGGAACGATAATGTAAGAATCGTCGATTATCGTCAGCCCAGAGGACGTTTCGCTACCGCCCAAGACGACGAAGAGGACGAAAATCTCTTCGTCGATGATGACCTCGCGACGAAATTTCGTTTACCGATCTCGAAGGCCGATCGAGCCAAGACGGAAAATACGGAACTAACCTCGGCATTTTGGGAGACGCAAAATGCAAAAAATCGTGTTTATCCAAAACGCACGAGCAGCACGACCGAACAAACGATAACCGAGACTCTCGTACCGGCCAAAAAATTCGATTACGTCGCGGACGCCGCGTTGCGTAAGCAACAATCGTTACGTACGACCCAACGTTACGACGAAACGACGAAGATGTCCCGCGAAACGACTCAAAATTCCGGTATCGAAAACGAGAATTACGTCGAATCGGATTTTACGACCGCGTCCTCGAGCGACAAGCCACAAATAACGAGACTCGTCACGTCGATCGTGGAATCGGGAACGACCGAGCGCCAGATCATTCACATAAAAACGAAATACTCGTCGTTGACGTCGACGACGAGAATTCCCGTTCACAGTACTCATCGACTGCGCGATCATAACGCAAAATTAAAAAAATCTCAAAGGGACAAGGACGAATTTTTCAACGAAATTCGCGATTCGACGGAACCCACGCCCGACACATCGACACTGTCGATCGAGAGCGAATTTTCGAGAAAAAATCGTTTCACGACCGAGCCGACGATCGGATCGTCGACCATCGAGATCGAGTCGGTTTTCAGCAATCTCATCGCCAGAGATTTGCGAACGTAGCGAGAGACAGCGAAGCGACCAACGAGAACAAAACAAACAAACAAAATCATCAAACAGATCGAACGAAACAAAAAACATTTTCATTTCATACAAATAAAAATCTCATCCCCGAATTAAGACGCAACGTTCATCCTGACGCATCGCATCATCCAACATGAAAAAAAAACGCTTTCTTCACACGGATCTGTCACACGCACACAGAGACCGACAATAATGTGTATATATATATACGATCATGTACACTGTACGAAAAAATGCACAGGCATATATATATATATATATCATATGTGTAAAATGTATATAAAGGAAGAAAAAAAACGAGAATGATAAAATAGAAAAAAGAAACAAAGTGCCTACACGTTACGGACCGTTAATGATATTCGAACAGCTAAATCGACCTCGAACGTCGAACCATCCCCGTCACGATTATCTCCGCCATCTTTCCACATCGCGCATATCTTCATATAAACGTAATTAAATAATATAAACAAAAAAATCGTTATTTTTATATAAACGTACACGTATTATGCGAAACGAGTTTGAGGGACTGATAACGACAAAGAACGCAACAACAACAACAACAACAACAACAACAACAGAAAAAACATCATCTCGGGAAATAACAACAGAAATCACAGAAACAACAATAACGCTGAGAAAAATAAAGCTGACGAGAGAGGACGAAGAGATCGGGACGGTAAAACACAAATTCTCCCCCCGTCATGTATCGTTATGATTTTCAGGTCGACGCCGAAACGCTCAGGCTACCAACCCTTAAGGAACTCGTCGGTTTAACGACAACCGCGTTTACACGTACACCCTCGACGACCACGAGACTAATCGACCCGACGATCGACAGCAAAGTGTCGCGAGAAGAATCGATCGTTCGTGGATATCAAAAAGATCGGCCGGATGTTGAGAGTAGCGAGGAGTCAGGGGTGAGAACGAATTTCCATGATTCTCAAGGTCATTCGGAGACAACGAAGGAGAAAGAAATATTTGACAACGATATTCTCGGTTCGGAGGAGATACAACGTCGTTCATCGACGATTTCGCTCGTCAAGGACGAAGGACAATTCGCTCGAACCACCGATGACGAAGAGGGCGAGAAATCGAATAATGAAAAAACCTTCAGACGCGTCGTGCCCGTTACGATTTTGGATGAAAATAATCGCGAGGAAATCGCCGAGTTGGTGCTACTTCGAGTACCGGAGAATAAATTGAACTCGGCAATTCTTAAACCCTTCTTCAGGGTCAAAATTCTCGAGCAGGATAAGAACGAGACGCGTCAAGGGTTTGAGAAAAATGTGGACAACGAGTCGCAGGAATCGTCGGAGAACGAACTTTTGGAAAATTCCCGAGGTACTTCCGGTAAACGTAAGGACGAAGAGATCGCTGAAGGTCAGAACACTTTGAGAAATCGTCCGCGCAATAGGCAGAGGATCATCAAGGCACGAAGAAGAACACGTGTCGATAATTCCCACGAATCGAACGAACGAATTTCGAACGATCGACGATCGCCGGCAGTTCGAAGATTTTCTAGAAGACGCGATAATGTCGACGAGACAACGAACGTACCGGAATACATTGAGAATTCTTCGACGACCGTGAGAGCCACGACGATGAGGGGAATGTTTTCTACGACGGTGAAATCGAACGAGACCCGTGGATTTTATATAACGAGAAGAAACGACGAAATTTCAACGGTTTCTGGCTCGATCGCCGGAAATTTCACCCAATCGACCTTGGAAAATTCGTCAGCGAGAAAAACCGACTTGTTCGTGTCGACACCGGAAATGGACTCGGTGACGCGTAAAATCGTTTCGCCAACGGAAAAGATCGATTTCACGACCGAAAGCGACCAGACCATTGATCCCGAGGAGAAAAATGATTTCACAATTTATTACGACGCAAACACGACACCCGTCGAATCGGAAATGACCGTGACGACCTCGAAGGAGAATGATTCAACGAGTGACCAACAATTTACGACGGAAAAATCTGACACCGTGACTCCCTATTACGACACGACCGTCGACGATCGATTTGTCGAACCGCTCGGTTCGTCGATCACGACGATCGAAGAAAATCCCATGGACGACCTTGCGATAACGACCTTTCGACCTTGGACGCGAGGACCGATGTTTACGACGAATCCAACGACGATGGACGATTTGATGACGACCAAATATGAGCTAGACGACAGCGCGGGTTTTACCAATGACCTCAAGGTCATAGAAGCCGAAGAATCCACCGACAGTAGCTCCGAAACCCTGAAGACGTCCGAGAACACCCACTTGAGTCGCGCCGAATTCGACGAGAACAACGTGAGGACCGAATACAAACCGGAGTCATTGGACGTTGAAAATACGACCGAGTCCTCGAAAACCTTGTCTGACGAAATTAATTCGGACCTGAAGAACGAGGTCGAAACTACGACCGAGTTCAGGACCATCGCGTTTGAGACAAACACAGTCGATGCGATGTTGGAACAACTCCAAGTTAAAAGTACCACTGCCCCGATAAAAACGACATCTGACCAAGGTCTTTTAATGACAACCTCTCAAACTGCGAATCCTTCAAGAAGAACGACGAACGTTCAGGAAAAAGCGACGACGTACAAAGGCGCGTTGAACAGGGGAAGAGTACGTTTTTCTTCAAAAACGAGCGCAAGCGTCGTTTCGTCATCGACTCAAAGTCAAGCCCGAAGAACTACTCAGGCGTTCGAAAACGAGGATTACAGAAATAATTTGACCAGTCAAAAAGAAACGAACCAAGAAATTCCTACGACCGAGTCTTACGATAAAATCGGAAGAACTATTGCGAGTGATGAAGAGAATTATTCCAGCACGAGTTCGGAAGAAAGAACCCGTAGTCGTTATCAAAATTCCAGGTTATCGTTAAGAGGTCGCTATAGTTCTAGAAAAACAACGAAATCATTCGTAATTGATAGAACCGGAAGTGAATCGGGTGAACAAAAATTGGACCTTGAGAGTGGAACCACCACCGAGTCTTACGACGAAGCGATAAAAAGTACTCAAAATGGAGAACCTAATTATGTGACAACGACCTTCGAGCAAGAAACCGGAAGTCCTTCATCGAGTTCAAGGTCATCCTCACTAAAATCGGTCGAGATCGAGAAATCCTCGGGCGTAGACCCAACGACAGTGACCATGGATTATTTAACGACGAATTTCGTGGAGGCGACCGGAAGTGAGACCCTTCCTCCGGAAAATTCCAACTTCCCTCTCGCCACGACGATATCCTTGGAGAACGACGAATCGACAATCGTTTCAACAACGGAAAAAGAATTCTCGGTAACGTCGATCGAGATTGACGACAAAACAACGGAACGAGCTTCGATCGCTCCCAAAGTTGATTATCCAACCACGAATTTCGTGGAAACCGAAGGTTCTTTCACATCCCCGATGGCGGATAAAATCGAAAGCATCGTAACGATCACCGAGAGCTACGATCAATTTACCGATACGATGAATTCAATGAACGGGATCGTAACGGAAAAAATGGAGAGAGATGAAAGTAATGAAACCGAGTCGATCGCGATGGACGAGACGACGTCAAATTACGCCGAAACTCCTCGATCCGGGCATGATACCGATCAAACCGTCATGGCGGTCGAAGATCGTAAAAACGAATCCATAAATATTTCAAATAACGTAACGAAGACAAACGTCGAATTGGAAAGTTTGCCATCGACGACCTCCTCCTATACCAATACCGATCGTGATCGGACAATCACCGAGGACATTTACGGGAGAACGAACGATCGAACAATGACCGATACGACGGAAATCATTCGTGAAACGACGAGTCCTCGAGACGAGAATAATGACGAGGTTAAAGTAACGACGAGAGAATTTTATTCGACGATTCTACCGAGCACGATTTATAAATCGGACGTGACGACGATCGTCGCCGATACGAAAGTCCAAAAAATCGTCGCGACGGACATAACGAAATCGTCGCCACGAGAATTATTCGCGAAGAGGATTAGATCGACAACGGCGATACCGATCCGCGACGATAATTCACGCACCACGATCGACTCGACGAATCTCGTATCGCCCGTTACCGATCGTCACGTCAAACGCACTCGCGGCAGAGTCCGTTACGCGAATTTCGCCGGAAGTGCGGAAAACGAGGCGATAAAAAATCGGCGACCGATCAAACAAGTCGTGGTTCGTCGTCGTCCGGCGAACGATCGTCATCCCCAAAACGTCGCGACATCGGAAGCGAGTACGGAAATATCGCAAACGTCGAATGAACAAAAATCGACGAACGAAAATTCGAAAGATTCACGAAACAATTTCGCGTCGCGATTATCCGACGAGACTTTGAAAAATCCTGTAAATTCAACGAAAACACCGAGACGTCGAGTCTTGGTGTATCGTGGACGACCGCGAAACGAGATAATCTCGACGACCCCGTCGACGACGACGACGACAACGACGACGACCGTGCAAAGTTCTAGCGACGAGATAAGCGAGGAGCGTACGAGAAGAAGACGAAAATGGCGGAAGAGGATCGTACGGAAGCGCGGGAGGGTCGATGGCAACGAGGACGACCAGAGTATCGCGGAGACCCGCGACTTGAGGCGAACCTCGTCGAACGACGAGCTCGTCGACGATCTTTCCGACGAGCTCGCTGGCTCGTGGCTCGTCGCGCCAACTGCCGGAATCGCTGACTCTGAGGAGCGCGAGGACACCGGTGGGGAGGTCAGTTACAAAAAAAAAACCCCAAAAAAATTCTAGTTGCCAAACTAGCAAAAAGCCTCCACGCTCCTTCCGGTAACGCTGCTGCTGCTGCTGCTGCTGCTGCTGAATTATCTGCCCAATCTAACTCGAGAACGATGGATGCGAATAATAATTCGTTCATAACTTAAAAAGAATTTTAAAAAAACAATCCGCTATTGGTGAAACGTCTACCGTTGGCTTGACTCTACGCCTGTGCTGTCTCTTCGCCTCAATATACTACTGCTACTTCTTCGACGATCATACACACAATGGGGTCTTCGACGAGCTCTATCTTTCTTAATAAAAAATATTTAAAAAAATCAATAAAACCGAGAACTGTGATATTAAAAAAAGAAAAGACAAAAACTATTTTTTCTTTTTTAATAAAAAAAAATCTACTTCACACGGGTCTCGGTCGAATGACGCGTCGAGTGTACAGAAACAAAAACGACTCGTACTTTTATGTCTCGCGAGCTTGTCCTAAAGACGATGGACGAACACGAAAGTGTTGGTTTGCAAAGCACAACGAGGACGTGCGTGATTTATGGGACAACGAGAGGCTCGATCTCGCCCTCGTCTCGGATCTTCGTCTAGCGAAGAATCATCTCTTTCATCTATATACATATACATACATATATATATATAAATAGATATATATATATACATATATATGTAATAACAAAACAAAATAGCCTTCGCATTAAAAAATGCTTCGAGCGTTTGACCCGATGTTACTGTGCTTCTCTTCTCAACAGCTATACTGTACAATAGTTCATTTAGTCCTTCAGCAAAACTTCATTAACACCTTTCATTAGGACTCATTCGATTCGTTCATGACGAATTAAAATGGTATTTTTTTTTTATAAATTTAATTCTTATTTTTATTTTTTATTTCTTTTCGATCTAATATCGTACGAGAGCTATGAATAACGCATTTGGTGATGAAATATTGGAGAGCTAATTGTATTCAGAAAACAAACAAAAAACCGTTAATCTATTCACGAGATTGTCGGTGAAAAAATAATGATTTTGCTACGCGATCACTTTTTTTTGTCTGGATCTACTCGAATTCGATAAAATGAATTTCTGATTCGAAATTTATGATTTTTCGCGTATACTCGATTAAACAAAATATGACAAATATTTGTGGGAAAAAAGTTTTACGCCGATGATCATACGTATCTCTCTCTCTGTTTTCTTTTCTTTTCTGAATACGTCCACGATGGTTACGGGAATTAAATTGGTCCTAAATCTCGATGAACAGGTGAACATCTACAAGAGCTCGGGTGCGTTTCTACGAAGACCCGGAACTCTGTTGCGAACCGACGCGTTCAATCGTGCGAGACTGAAGTCGGTGGGTATTTCGGTTCCAGCCACAGTTCCAGTTTCTCAGCCTCCAGCCGTATTTTCCAAAATTCACTCAGCCGGTTAGTTTTAATACCGAAATGCCTTACCCTAAAATTTAATCCTCGTATCTTTTTCCATCGATTCATTTTTTCATTCGATTCCATCCATTCTTTTTTTGCAGATCGAACGGAAGAAATAAAAACGGACGATCAGAGCGGACGAGCTCAGGAATTGGCAGTAACGGTTGCCGATCCGCCAACGATTCGTTCATCGACGATCGGTACGATTTCTTTGTAACATTTTTTCCGTTTTTTTAAAATTTAATTCACACCCGAACACGACAACATTTCACTCTGTGTCATTTCGCTCACCACAAAAAAAAACCTCTATCTCACCAACTACTTTATAATAATCTTCGAAAACAATTAATCGAACGACTGATCTTTCTCCTCAGCTCAAAATCATCAAGTTGTGTTTCATCATTGAACTAACTTAAAGCAAAAAAAAAAGCAAACAAACAAAGCAAAAAAAAACACCTCGCCTGGCTCACACTGGCTGTACTGCGACTCTACGTTCTGTATCCCGCCCATCAAAGATTCTCTTCTACCACAAGTCATCATCTGCTAAAAAAACAAAACAAAAATACCAAAAAACAAAAAAAATGTCTCTTCCGCATCATCCTCTACTTCATGGCTCGGTATCTGTGTATCTAATTTTTTTTTAAACGCACTAACGAATTCTTCTCTCGGTGTTTCGCATCGCGACGCACCTTGTCTATTCGCGTTATTATTTTTTTTTTGATTATTTTCTAATCTCTCTCTCTTTCTCTTTCTCTCCCTCTCTGTCTCATTGTGGGGTAATCGGAAAATCTATCATTTCGTTTCAATACTTTTGTACTCGTTGACGACAAATGAGAAAGAGCAAATTGTATAAAAAAAAAGAAAGAAAAATGTAAAATAGAATTGTGTGATGTGTAAAAGGAATGTCGGTTGTGCGATCAGGTCGTCTAGGCTTGAGAAAAGGAACGCGAAAGATAAGCACGACGATAGCACCACAGGCCGAGTCAGTGACGACGACCGCGAGAACAACGCCGATCCCTCGACGACGAAGCAGACCCAAGTCGTTTGCCGATAATGCAAAAATCGTCGCGACACCAACGAGACCGAGGAGACCGGCTATTATCGATTACGATTATTACGTCGACGAGGAGGTACGTCTCGTTTTGAAACCCGAACTGAAGGACAAACTTTACGTGACCGGTAAAGGTGGAATAAAGTGTCTCGATCAGGGCAATTTTGCTCATCCGACGTCCTGCAAGAAATTTATAACATGCGCGAGAATGGTGAACGGTCAGGTCGTCGGTACGGAGTACACGTGTCCGGACAAATTGTCGTTCGATCCGGTAGGTGGAATTTGCAACTGGTCCGCGGGACTCGGATGCGAAGAAAAATCCAATCCTACCGGTTGACTCGAGAATAATTAATCGGTTTTTTCGAGCGACGATTTACGTTTACTATTTTTTTTTTCGTGTCTTTGGTTACTTTTGCTCGTTTCCATCGAAACGCTATGAGACACGAGACAAGTTTTATTCGCTTGTTTATAATTTCCTTTGTTTTTCAATTTTTTATCAAACTGCCCGACGACCATTCGTCAAAAAAAGAAAAAAAGCTTTTTCGCTTGTCTCGATATTGATCGAGTTGATATTTACGCAAACAAAAAATGGTATAGTCGACTCGCATCATCTTTTTGCTTATTTTGCGTTTTTTTCTTTTTTGTATGATTTATAAAAATTGTATGCGAGAGTGTAGAAGTATCGTTCGAGGGGAGGAAATTTTTTTGAAAAAATGTTTTCGTTGATGACGAGGTGGAAAAAGGTCGAAAGATAAAATTATGTCGCTCTGTTGCGACGGTTATTACTTTTGGTGAGAACGTGTGACGCAACGCATAACGACAACTTGGTAGCCATAAATATTTCATAAGTGCATCGTAGTGATATTATCGTTAAAAGCTCTATCGTGTAATCTTTGTATATAATAATTAGTGTGAATAAATTGTAAGATGAACGAATATTCAAATTTAATCCTTCCCTCTCGAATTAATTTGCTTTTTCGCAAAATCACGAAATCGTTAAAAAAAAATTTTTTTTTAAATAATTTTAACAATATTAAAACATTGTTAGAGCTTATGTCGATCGTAAATTGCTCGCTGATCACGAATTCGTAGATAATTTTTCCCTCCCACTAAAAATTATAGATGAAAAGTCGAAAAATCGTGAAATTTTACAGTTTTTTCGGATTTTCCTTCATTAATTTCGAACTATCGTAAGAATAATCATCATATTCGCGATGTGCGAGAAATTTCCCCTTCGCGGGGCTCTTTTTTGCGAGCAAAATCGACGTTTTGGAAATTGTTTCTTTTAATTTTAATAAAAATAAGATAAATTTGTACATTTTTTAGAAGATAGTTGTAAATTTCTTTTTTGAAAATCGGTTCACGAAAAAAAAATTCGCGTATCCTTTCTCACCGACCGAGTCTTTTTCACATCGACTTCCGGTCGTTTACGTGGAAACCTACCTCGAGAAGGGAACTACTTTCGTATCGACCAAACTATGCGGATTGATACAATTTTAAACCACTGGCTCCCATCAGATGTCGCTCGCGCTCGTGGCACATCGGGATTACATTTCGTTAATGTATTTTTCCATTCTATCGGGAGTTTTAGTGGCGTTGCCTCTGGCATCGATGATGGTGACGGAACAAGATTGTCATTTGGTATGAGGGACGAAAGATTCGTCAGTGGTGGAGAATACAAAACCGGAACCATCGGAAACCTGTACCACACGATCGCACCGATAGAATCGACTTTTCATTAGAGGAGCTCCGAGAATCTAACCGAAAGCGACGACTCGATACGTGTATTTTGTTGACTATTTTTTTTTTGTTCATTTTCTTTTTACCATCGTTCGCTAATTAAAATATGGCACAACAATAATGAAGTTTTTTCGGTACTATCGATTCGGTAAAAATCGAGCGTCGAATGTTGGACCTCTGAAAATATCGATACGCTAATTAAATTCGAGAAGATAATCGACAGGATTTTTTTTGTTATTGTTACCAAGAACGAGAGATCGTACGGTTTCGAACCGGGTCGTATTAATTTTTGTTACTCGGGCTTGTTTTTTAAGCCGACCCTCGAGTCTCTTTTTATTCATCGCGAGATTGATATTTTTCACGTAAGGTCACAGCTGATCGTGCAATAAAACGTAGAAACATTTATTTTTGTCAACTGTGTATACAGTAGTAAAATATACAACATGTACGTGGGAAGTACTCGTCGTACACGACGTGATATCATTTTCCGTCTTTCGAGTTGTTTTTGTCCGGAAAAGTGACAGAGCCTGGGGGATGAAAATTGTCGGTCGGGGAGACTGATTATTTCGTGTCTAATTGCGAAAAACCGGAAAGGTTGACGTCGAAAGTAATGGAGAGCGTGGAGGAAAATCGTGAGGTCGAGGAAGATCACGGCGGTGAGTTTTGACAGAATTTCTCTTTCTTTTTTTTTTTTTCAATATTTATCACATATAAACCGAAATTATTATTTATTTTTTACATTATTTCTTAGACGATCTACGCGCCACGATCGAAAAGTCGGAAATAGAGAAAATTCAAATGCGGGAGGAATTCAATGCGCAACGAGCGAAGATGAAGGAACTGTTCCTTCAAAAAGAAGGTGAGCGAGAGAGAGAGAGAGACAAGAATATTATAAAATTTTACAATGTAAATTCCTTTCGTTTTGTAAAAATCGAGAAAAAAAAAGAAGAAAAAAAAGTCCAGTCTTGATTCGAGAAAAAATTTTAATCGCAGAGGAACTCAAGAGACGTCTAGAGGAGAATACGAGATTGCAGGAAGAAATAACAAAGATAAAGAACGAATTTGACGAGTGCAAGAGTCAGTTGGTCGTGGCGAGTCTGACGCTCGAGAACGACGTCGATGCGGAGAAGCGCAAGGCTCAAGAGGAGATCGAGTCGCTGCAGCGAGTCGTGTTGGACACGATAAAAGAGAGTTCCTCGTCGAGAGATCAATTGGAGAACGAATTACGAAAATTCAAAAGTATCCTCATGAAATTGGAACAGGAGAATAATATGCTGAAGTCGCAGATTTCTAAAGAACCACCGCCCGACGGTCCGCAAATCTCGCTCTCCACGGTGACTAAAACCATAGCCAGAAAAGTTGCCTCTCAATTGGGCGCCGACGCTCTCTCCCTCGGTGCTGAAAATCTCGAGGAGAGCATGAGGAAGGTAAAAAAATATGTACGTAACGTTTCGCCACTGCACGTAGATCCTATTTAACATTCTCCGTAAACCGTAAAACCGAGCTCTCGTTTCCCTCTGTCCGATGTGAAAAAAAAAGTTTTTCGAAAATCTTTCGACATTTCGTACGAATTGTCAAACGTTCGGTTAAAAAAAATATTGATAAACGTAGAACCGAGAGCTCCGAGCTAAATTTCAATCGTCATACTCAAGAAAACGAGAGAATAATGTTCGTTATTGAAATAACGAATGAAATATCGTTGGCTGATCGAACATAATTTCATGCGCAGGCCGAAGAAGACGCCGAGGTGCTGCGCTCGTTGGTCGTTCCCTTGGAGGAAGAGATCAAAGCCCTCAAAGAGAAATTACGTTCGACCGACGACGAATTACAGAGATGCAAGGAAACTCAGGCTGTGCAAAAGAGGCCTCGCGACACAAGTTCTTTGGGGCCGACTTGCGACATGTGCGTCAACTACGAGGCGCAGCTAGTCAAAATGCAAACGACCGCCAAAGAGCTGGAGGTACGATTAAACGACACAGAACGTATGCTTCAGGCGCAGCGAGAAGATCTTGCCAAAGAGGTAGAATTTCGAAAAGGTATGGAGGAGAAATGGAACGAGAAGAAGGAAGAGCACAAAATGAAAGTCACCGAGCTTACGACGGCTTCGCAGGCGGCTCAGCAGGCTCTTCGCGACATCAAGCAAACTTGTCGACAGGGTCATCAGGAAATAATGACGGAAATGGCGACTTTGACACGCGCAAGGGAGGAAGTTCAGAGACATCTCTACGAGTAAGAACGTGAAAAGAGAAATTAATTTTTCTAGTGAAAAAAAAAAATTACCCAAGAACATTGTTTTTTTTGTTTTTTTTGTTTGTAATTCTCAGACTTCAGCGAGAAAACGAGATGCTCGTGGGAAAGCACAGCAAACACTCGCAACAGTTGCAGAGCGAGACGATCAATATGCCAAACGACGTTGAAGAATTACACATGAGTCTTTTGAAGACTCACGAAGATCTTATAACAGCCAGGGTGGCGCAAGAAGTAGCCCAGGAAAAGGAGGAAACACTGAGATACGAGATTGGCCTGTTGCGAGAACAAATAGATCAGGAGAATAGAGCGAGGGAACAACAAACTTCGATGCTATTGAACGAAATCAAACAAGTCAAGTACGTTACAATTTTTCTCGAATTTCCAGTTTTTCTTTTCCCATTTTAAAAATAAATTCTTCATTGAAATTCTTTCATTCGCGATGCGCCAGAGGACAGCTTGAAAAACATCGACGCGGGGCTCGCGAAGCCGCCGAGAAGGAGGAAAAATTGCAACGTATAGAGAAACAATTGGAGGACGCGACGAGAGCCGAACAAGAAGCGAATACAATAATAGCCGAACTTCGTCAGAGAGTCGCGAGTCTTCAGCAAGTTTTAGACACGAGTGGCGAGGTACAAAAAGACTTTGTACGTTTGTCACAATCGTTGCAGGTTCAGCTTGAAAAAATTCGAGAATCCGGAAGCGAGGTCAGGTGGCAACACGAGGAGGACGTCGACGAGTGTCCAACTTGTCATTCGACCTTCGCAACATCCAAGAAAAAGGTGAGAAAACGATTGAGAAGACTCACCGAACTTGGCTGATCTTGAGAACGTTGGTATAATTGTGTTTCAAAAAAAATTTCAGGTACACTGTCGTCACTGCGGTCACATTTTTTGTCAGTCTTGTATGACACGAACCGTCAACAGCGGACCCAAGCAAAGACCGTCCCGCGTTTGCGGAGTTTGTCACACGTTGCTCGTGCGCGATACAGCACCGTACTTTAGTCAAGAACCTCCGCACACTCCCGATTAAATTACTCCAATTTTCCTTAATTTCTCTGCTTCTCGAAAAAAAAAAAAAGAAAAAAGAAAAAATACTAGAAAATCGTGTGAAATGTGCAATATCAAACAAAACTAAATATACAGGTTGTCCATCTTGGCTTGGGTCATTCAACTACGACGTATTTCGTCTCGCGAACGCTGCGGTTGTGGAAAAAGAAAAAGAGAGAAAAAGAGAGAGGTAGAGAGAGTTATTCTCACTCGTTGCAAATATTCAGAAGAAAAAAAAAAGATAAAATATATATATATAGTATATATTTTAAAGGACAATATCGGCTACTTCTCAATCGAGCTATCTCTTCTTCTCTTCGTCTAATGAAACGAGTCTAGACATTCGGACTAGGGCGAGACAGCAAAACGCTAGTTACAATTTTTATTGCCCCGCGACGATTGAACCATCGTACGGGTGATACAAACAAACAAACAAAAAAAGAAGAAGAAGAAGAAGGTATCGTGTAAATACGAAGAAGAAAAACAATAATAATAATTCTGTAATACTTAATGTTTATGGTAATTTGAAAGATTAAAGCTTTTGAATGTACGTCTGTCGTCGTTGTTTGTTTGTCAAACCCTTGGCGAGATAAAATAGCAAGTTTTATGTTTATTTTTCATTGTATTCGTACCGAGAAGAATTGTGGACGAGGTGCGCTTCTTGTGATTTTCAACATCGATGCACCTTTCTTACAATTTTCTTTTTTGCTTCGTCATTATTATTCTCATCGAGTCCTAGGGGAA
Organism: Netelia inedita; assembly: GCA_964017225.1. Taxonomy (NCBI): domain Eukaryota; kingdom Metazoa; phylum Arthropoda; class Insecta; order Hymenoptera; family Ichneumonidae; genus Netelia; species Netelia inedita. The sequence continues at coordinate 40,926,256 of OZ024921.1, forward strand.
CAGTTCTGGTATTTTTGTTTCGTTTTCTTCGTTTTATCTTAAAATACAAATATACATCTACGATGTGGATTAAACACAAATCACGTGTAATTAAGGGTGAGGATTGTGTCTCTCGGGTGCGAGCGCCCTCTAAAATCTCGTGATCATGTTTTAAGTCGTTTTCCGGGATATAAGAAAATCCAGATTCCTGTTTATTTTCACGTAGCTGAAAGAGAGTTTTTTTTTGCAACAAAAACATTTGTTATTCGACGAAAGTGTGTCGAGAAAATGGAAAAATTATTTCGATCGCTTACGAAAAAGAAGAGAAATTAGAATAATACGTAAAACGATTAATCCTTCGGCTAAAAGTTCCGGAGGAAAATCGTATAGTTGGGCAGCTTTCACCCGACGATTACGAAACAACGATCATTCGGACAAGTGCGATGATTCGGTATTACACTCGTATAAGAGAGAGATATACGAGTGATCGAGGTGGTCGGTGGCTTGTTTAGTAATCCGACACACTTTGCATTTTTCTCTCATATTCTCACTGGACTCTTCCTATCGACTGGGTCGTCTCTCGCGTGAACAACAATGAATAAAATAACCAGCCAATAATATTCCTTTCCTCAGCAATGTATTTACCGAACACGCAAGGAAAAGAAAAGAAAAGAAAAGAAAATAATGTAAAGAAAAACGTAGAACACAGTTACAATCGTAAATGGTGAGCTCCGACATCCACCGGTCGGGTCGATCGAGTATCGAGACTTTATTAAAAATTGTTCGTACACATTTTCACAGGACGTATTGAAAATACAAAAAAAAAGAAAAAAAACAAGAAAAACATGAACTTCCTTCGAGAAAATTGGTATAAACAATTTGATTTTTGTTTTTTTTTTGTGAAATCTCGCTTCTCCATCCACCCGGATTCGTTTCGTGTCGAAGATATTCTTAATTAATTGAAAAGTGATGTGAATTTTCGCAAACTCATTCGGTGCTATGTAGTCTCGTTCGGGGACATGTGCGATAATAACGGATTTCGCAATTTCGTCCATCTACCCCCGCCCATTGCCCCCCCCCCCCCCCATTCCCTTGCCCCATCGAACTTGCCGTGACCGTGCCGCAAGAATTTTCCGCGATGGTGCAATACAGTTAGCATGATATAATGGTACAATCGAGTCGAGGTTTTCGATGCATCACATCGCAAAGAATTCGTCTATCACATGATCGATCGGCTGAGGACGTTTGTGAAGATCTATTGGCGGATCCTCCGATTGTGCATGCTGATCTCTGAATTCTTTCCAAAGGCTAAGAGCGTCGACGTATTCGAGAATCTTTTCCGGCTGGTCCAATTTCGTATAAACGTGCATCAATCCTCGATAATCGTATTCAAGACCGCTATAACTTTTACCGAACAATTTAAGATCTGTGAAAATAAGAAGATCGTTGTGATTCATTGAGTTTTTTGGTCGTAAATTACGAAGATTGATAATGAATCGTGAGGGATATTTACTTATCGCGATACTGCGAAGATAAAGCCTCTCGGCGTCCCAGTAACGACCCATGTGAAAGTTGTACAATGACGCCAGATGACCTATGCTCAGCGCTACCTCATAGTCATTCGGTCCAAGAAGTTCCTCCTTAATGCTGATTGCTTTGAGATGCATCACTTCTGCTTCCTACAACGCGCTATTTATTATCTAATCTATTCGAGCGTGTTGCACTTGTATATTGTTTTTATCCGCGAAAGTTAAAATTTTTTGTTACTGGCTTACCTCGAACCTTCTCATGCTCTGATATAGTCGACCGAGATTACCATAGTGTTTTGCTGTTTGAACGTTTCTCTCGCCGAATGCTGTTTGAGCCAGCATCAGAGCGGACAAGTGCAAGCCCTCGGATTTGAGCAATAAATTTTGTTCCGACATCGGCGCATTGTCGAGAGCTATCTCCTCGAGTATCAGAGCTTTGATTCTCTTTGCGCTAGCTAACATTAAATGCTCCGCTGGCAACAATTTCTCCATTATCTCGATCGCTCGGCCGGCGTGATTGCTAAGATATGATTCGAGTTGTTGATCGTGACGAAAATTTCTTGTTTTTGTTGGTTTTTTTTATTTTTTTTTATTTTAAGAGAAGTTGTAAAAAGATTGCTTTACGCGACTCACCTAGATGCCTGAAATCTGCCAGAACTGTATTCGTGAACGTAGAGAGCGTAACCTAAGTCCTCGTGTGCTATGGCTACGTGAAGATTCGATTTGCCAAATATTGTTTTCCTTATGTCTAGTGCAGTCTGAAAGTCAAACGAGTATTGCACATTTTCCTTTTTTTTTCTTGTTTCTCCTAAACTCGGGAGAAAAGGTGAAATGGTTTTTGTTTACCTTATAGACGGACACGCTGTTCATAATACTATCATAATTCAACAAATAAAATCCATAATCTATAAGAACGTCGCAGTATTTCGGATGATCGGTGTCGAAAACTTCTCGGGCGAGATAAATTGCCTGTCTTATGAGCAAACCAGCTTTTTGAAATTCTCTCTTCACTACGCACGATTTTGCCGCTTGACGAAGAACGTCTATCGTTATCCGAGCGGGTAGATAGGGTTTCAGCTCTTTCAGAGCCATTACGCTCCAACTTGATACGTAGACGAGATAAAAAGTAACACGGACAGATTTAGCTCTAGATGCTCGATGATGTTTTTTTTTTCTTTTTATTCTCGATTTTCTTACCTAAGCGCCGCATCGTATTCGCTTCTTATGAAAAAAAGAACGCTGAATTCTGCGTAAAGGGCGGCATGATTGGTATTCTCGTATCCGGCAGCTTTTAGATTGTGTAATGTAAGAAGTGCTAATTCCTGTGTCTCCGCGGCTCCTCTGAACGCGCAGTAAATTGCTTGTGCGTGTAATAATCTGAATTTGGGTCAAACGGTGTTAAAAAATTGTCAGAAAAATATTAAAAATTTTCGATAGAAGATAAAAAAGTAAGTATCGGCTTTCTCTTTCGGCGGGGACTCGTGCAAATTATTCGACCGCACGATCGAAGCTGAAAATAAGGTGCGTAAAAATTTTGAATCGTTACTTGTGACAACAGTCCAGTGTTTTACACCAATTCTCCGGCGTATCGCCTCCGGCGAGGCAAAGCTCTTTACAAGCTAGTAAAACTTTCTCGCTCTCGGCGTACCAGCCAGCGTCGCTGAGAAAACCACCGAGTCTGAGACCAAGATTTATCACATTTTCATACAAAGTTCGTTTATTCCCAACTTCGAGACAATAAACACTGTAACTGATTGCCAATTCGTTGCCAACTTTTGTTCCATGATCCATGAGCGCCTGACGGAGTAAACGGTCACAAAGATGGATAAAATACAATTCAACGATCTAAAATAATCATCGACGCCGCCGAGGCGGCGAATGTATCGAATCTCGTGTAAATTACCTGAAATATCTGTAACAAGTGGATACGTCGATTTCGAACTTTCAACATCCATGAAAAAGTGTAAAGATCGCTCAACTCTCCACCCAGCAGACATAATCGTTTATCTTTGAACAGCTGAAACGAGAGGAAAATACAAAATCGTGACGATTTTTTCTCAATCCAATGTCGTATTTGAACGTACGAGAGAAAAATAATTCGCTATCGAGAACGTGAAATCAAAAAGAATATATATATATATATATATAATCGAAAGAGCGACGTGGTAATGGCAAACTGATTGCGAAATGCACAAGCGTTAAGTGAAAGCGAGTGAGAAAAATTGACGAAATTGTATAGAAAGAAGGAGAGAAGAAAAATGTGTCCAGTTGACAATCAGATGGGAAAATGGTGATTCATAATAACAGTCATCAGCGTGGAACTTGTTTTTCCACGATGGAACGAGCGAGTGTGTGAATTCGTTATTGGAAGCAACAATGCGTACGTACGAGGGAAGATAATGAGTTCTCAAAGTCGCGGGAGATAAAACACGACGGATCTCGGGACGTATGCCAACAAAAAAAAAAAAAAAAAAAAAAAAAAGATCCCCCAAAAAGCTAGAAAAAAAGAAAGAATAAATTCTTTTTTCGTCGAGGAAAGAAAATGCGAAGCAAGCGAGAAGCGAAGAGGCCAGATTCGAAGTGAGACGGAGCGAATGAGCGAGAGTGAGAGAGAGAGTGAGAAAGGTCCGTTCAACAATGACTACAGACGGTCACAAGTTTGACATTTACCTGATAATATATGTCGAATAGAATCTTCTCCGGTAGATCAACCAGATACTTCTTCGATATGATAAATTCGTTGGCGATCGCGGCGACACTAAGATCGTAAAGACTTTTCGTCGAGAACACCCGTGATTCGCATCCTTCGGCCATTTTCCCAGGGCCCTCTGCGATCTTCAATACAGCGATTACTGTCAGCCCCCGTGTGGTCAAGTAGTCGCGCACACTGTACACTCAACGACGACGACGACGACGACGACGACAACGGCTGCGACGACGACACGCATATGTGAGCTATTTCAGATAGCAGCACCCACCACAACACAGAAAGCAGCCCCCTCTTCGCGCCGTTGACAGCAAACTTTCCGTTCTTTGTTTTTCTTTCCTTTTTTTTCTTTTCTCTTTCTCGTTGCTTTTTTCGTTTTTCTTTCTCTCGCTCTCTCTTTCTCACCACTTATTCGACAATTCCAACACCGAAAAACAGCTGATTTTCCCTGATTAAACCCATGCGTCACTGCGAAATGAAATTTTATCCCGTAACGACGAATACGACGATTTTACGAATTTTCTCGTTAAATCTTCTCCGACGTCGCGGAGACGGCAATGTACACAAACGACGGAAAATTATAATCAGTAAAGTTTGTTGAAAGTATCTCGCGTGGAGCTTATCAACGATGCTTATCGGATAGCTGCGGTGCGCAAACTGATTCTCGAACTTACTGTCAAATTCTTCATTGTGCGAGTTTGAGAAGAAATATTGAAAAAAAATTTTTTTAAATGAGATATTCATGCGATTTTCAAGGAACGCGGAAATCGAAATATATACGTTAAGCAAATATTTTAACTCCAAATGGAGAATAACAACTACATATGGATTGGCAATTGTAAATTTGTCAAATAAAAAATGACGCAATGATATGGATCCGAATAGAAATTTTTCATTCGTCGATTATTAATGATTTGAGTCAAATTATCTCGTTACTAATAAGATATCGTGACTCGTGTGACGAAAAGTATTTTTCATGAGATTCGTTCTGGACAAATAGAGGAGAATGTTGACAGTATTTTAATTAAATATTGAACGTGGTACCGTAATAAAATTAGTAAACAGCGAGCGCGTCTTCTGTATCTCAGTGTTCGATAATATCAAAGAAAACAGGGAAATACGTAATAATTTTCATCGTCCCGTAAAATATAACGACGAATATTGACAGTTGTCATTCGCGCAATGTACGTGAATCACTGTTCGAAGTTGAGAACCACTGAGCACCACATGTGCACAGGGAGCACAGCAGTGTTTTGGACTATCCCAGAAAGCACCAAAACACGTACAAATTTGTATTGTTTGGCAGCATTAACGTTTTAAAGAGATATTTTCCGGTTTCCCGCGAGGTTTTATCGAGATATTGTGAAAATGGTGAGTGTCACTCTTATCTCGAACGTAGTTTAGAGATAAATATTTTAAGAATTTGAGGTTAAGCACAGCTGGTATGAATTATAAAAAAAAAGATATTTCCACGAAATTCCTTGAAGAAATTCCACCGTCAAACTGTCAATACGAGAAAAATATTCTTTCCAGCCGAAAGGAACGACTAAAAAGTTCATCGATAAGAAAAATTCTGTGACCTTCCATCTCGTCCATCGGTCGCAGAAAGATCCTCTCGCCGCTGACGAGACAGCGCCGCAGCATGTGCTCGTGCCCGTTGGCGAGAAGCAGCCTGCCAAAGCCGAGAAGAAATTGAACGATTTGAAAAAACGCAAGGAGGAACAACAGAAATATGGAATATTTTACGACGACGAGTACGATTATATGCAACATCTCAAAGACGTCAATACTTTGCCCGTCGAGTGGGCACGAGTCGAGGATGTTAACGATAATAAGAAGAAGGAGAATGCACCAAAAATCAATTTACCGTCGTCCGTATTTGCCTCCAATGTCGAGGAGAAAGTCGGCTTGCTGAACAAAGCCGCTCCAGTTTCCGGCCCAAGATTGGATTACGATCCTGACATCGTGGCTGCGATGGACGACGATTTTGATTACGACGACCCGGACAATCAACTGGAAGACAATTTCTTGGAACTGGCCAACGCCGGACCCGACAAAGTTACGTTCAACGAGGAGGATGAATATGGTAGAGAGATAAAAATTTATTTACCGTTGGCTTTGCTTGCGAAATTCATTAAATGTGTAATTTTTTTGTATTTTCAAGATTCCGATTTCGACGACGAGGACAACGCGTCCGACGTATCCTCGGGGAACATGCTCACCTCGGACGAGGAGAGAGACGAAGTTAGAAGCCTCAATGGTCCTCAATTCTCTTTCAGAGACGAGGAGACAAAGTCTCGTTTTACAGAATATTCCATGAGCAGCAGCGTCATGAAGAGAAACGATCAATTGACGCTTCTGGACGACAAATTCGAGAGGGTCGGTACAATCTTAAAGATATCGATGTGTTTATTCAAAAATTTATACTAAATACGTTATTTTATTCTCAGATGTACGCTGCGTACGACGAGAATGAAATTGGTGCTTTGGATTGTGACGAGATCGAAGGATACGTTGCTCCCGATTCCGATATAATGTTACAGTATGCGGAAGAATTTGAGAAACAACGGAACGAACCAGTGAGTATTCACGTAAAAATGATTTATCGTACGTTCGGTTTTCATCCAAAAAAAATTCCCAATTTCTCTGTTAATTTTTTCAGTCTGAGAACGTAGCGAAACTCATGAAAGATAGATTAAAGATAATCGAAAATGAGGATTCTAGTTCGGACGATGAGGATAAATTACAAAAACTCATGGTCGATACGCGAGAGAGAGATAAATGGGATTGCGAAAGTATCCTAAGCACATACAGTAATATTTACAATCATCCCAAGTTGATATCCGAACCAAAGGTGAGTTTTCATTAATCATCTGGCTTTTTTTAAATTTTATATCTTAAAATTAATTGATTAATTAATTGTTCTAATTGAAAATATTTTTATAGGGTATTGGAAAGATAAAGATAGATCGTCGTACCGGAATACCGAAAGACGTATTGAATGGTCAGCCAGGGAAATTGACCGTAAAGAGTTTGGCACAATTAGATCGACAGCACGAACTCGAGAAGCCACAAGGTGCCCAATCCATAGCAGAAACGATGAAATCGACCCTCAGCGTACTGAGTGTCAGACCCAAGGGCGAAACGCCGGAAGACCGAAAAGAACGAAAAAAAGCCCTCAAAGAATACAGAAAAGAGAGAAGAATAGAACGCAAGGCTAACATCGAGGCGTTCAAAGAGGAGAAGAAGCGTCAGGAGAAGATTCTTCTCAATAATAAACAAAATATTCAGGGCAATCGTATTTTATAAGATAAGAACTACATACGTTAATTTAAAACTATCAAACCTTGCTGTTTCCTCACTCGCATTTCCATACATATTGTATAGTCCGAGTCTTACGATTTATTTTCTAAACCTTCCACGTTTCCGTCGTCCTTCTTACGTAACGAAAATATTTTTTTTTTTAATACGAGGCCAAGAAGTTTTTAATTTCATCGAAAAAATAGTTTTTTATTCAAAGTTCGAATGGCTTTGAACATTTGAATTTGCCGCGTTTTCTCGCGAACTCGTCGTATCGAGATGGCATTGGCCGCGCACGTGAGCCCGGTAAGTGGCGCCGCCAGGGCGTGTGGCGAGAACGTGAAGTACGCGACAGTCATATGATCGATTCGTGATTGCTGGTGCAGGATCGTCGTTCCCACATCGCAAAGATGGCCAGCCAGACGCAGGGTATTCAGCAGCTCCTGGCAGCGGAAAAACGGGCCGCTGAGAAAGTCTCGGAAGCCAGAAAACGTGAGTTTCAAATCGTTAATGAAAATTAACCCTCGCGTACACGCTTTTCTATTTATTCGTGAGAATTTCGCATTTCGTCGTTTTCGTCAGAATCGTTTCGTTCGTATGGGTGTAACCTTTATCGTGTGGCTCGTGACTTGTTTCTTGTGATGGATGAGACCCAAGAATTAACGAATGTAAGCCAAGTCGTCGATAACGATTTTTCTCATCGATACAATTTACTCGAAATTTTCCTCCGTATACAAATTTTTGTTTCAACCTTCCTACATACTTTGGACAATTGGAAAATATCTTTATTTTTTTATCTAGAAACATTTTTTCCACGAATATACGCGAACCGAGTCAAATTTTCCTAGTGACCCAAAAATCTTGTGATCTTGGGGAATTAATTAGTGACTAATTAAATTCCACATTTCATCCGAACGTAGTGTCTTAGGAGCGAACAAATGGCTTTACGTAAATTCATACGATCGCTGACACCGTTTTATCACAATTGACGCTTGACGTAAAAATTAACGATTTCCTACAGGCAAAGCCAAGAGGTTGAAGAAGGCCAAAGAGGAGGCTCAAGATGAGATCGAGAGATACAGGCAAGATCACGAAAAGCAATTTCGCGAATTCGAGGCCAAGGTAAATTAACGACAATTTGAAAAAAAAAAAAAAAAAAAAAAAAAAAAAAAATCCAGCCTCTTATAAAATTTGTAATCACCGCTGTAACAATAATTTTACATAAATTCAGCACATGGGTTCGAAAGAGGATGTCGCTGCACGTATCGACGCCGACACCAGGGTTAAGATCGAGGAGATGAATCAAGCCGTGGCGGTTCACAAAGGACCCGTAAGTACAAATCGAAACGAAACAAAAAAAAAACGAAAAATCTACAAAAAAATTTCATCCCGTTCCATTGATTCGCTCGACGATCATTATAATGAGGATAATTTTATCGCGATTCAGGTAATGCAAAAAATCTTGGAACTGGTGTACGATATAAAGCCAGAGTTGCACCAGAACTACCGTATCGAAGCCTAAGAGAAAAAAGAAAATTGTAAGAGAAGCCTTCTCGCGAGAAATAATTATAAATACTATATCATACATACATACATATATATATAATATACGTGTACATTAAACTATTATTCCCCCTCAATATTACCTTATCTCATATGTTATCGTTCGAAACGAAAAGAAAAAAAATGAAAAAAACTGCATTTGGCGCAAGAATGATCAGCGACGCCAGTTTGATAAAGCGCTCGTTACACAGTGATACTCAAACTTCTACAAAAAAAAGAAAAGAAACTGCAACAACATAACGAAAAAAAAAAGGAAATATTCTTGATCAATAGTCTAATCGACAATAAATATAAATCCTATAAAACAAATTTAAAAAAAGAAAGAAAAATTTAAGCTTCAACCATCGCGTCGGAGAGTTTGAGAATTACTGTAAAAGTTGCAACGTGATTTTAATTAAAAAGAAATAATAACGTACAGAAACGTATTATATACATATAAACAAATATATATGTGTATATATATATATTAATTAATTAAAAAACGATAAAACATCGTCGTTCTGACGTGCCAAGGCCTAGGCATGTCAATAACGACGAAAAAACGTTAACGTTTAATAATATACATATATATATATATATATATAAACAATAATAGCTAGGGTGGTGGCTCTATATATAAATAAATATAAATTTAGATAAATGTTAGATGTCATTCCATATTTCTGTTATCACGAGGACTATGAATTGTAAGACTATATATTTCTTCTTATCTATCGCGTCGTACAGCCTCGCGTCGTTTTCGGGAAAAGCTCCCAAATTCTTGAAAACCTCGCGACGATGTACCCGATAATATAATTCATGGAAAACAAAAATTGTTCTTTTTTTTTTTTTTTTTTTTTTTTTTCGTTTGTTTTTCTGTTTTTCATCGTTACGAATGTTACATCGATTCTCGTCGATTTGTCATCGAATACGAAAACGAATTGTGCGTAGTTCTACCTCACACGTGTACACCTTGTCTCTGTAAGCTGGCTGGCTATTCTGTATAGTATTAGTGTTGGAAAATAATAATAAAAAAGAGAGAAAAGAAAATGTTGAAAAAAAGTGATGAAAAAATATTTGAACAAGTTGAAATTTGACGATAAATTTTGTTTTCTTTTGTGAGTGATGATTAGTAATTCCTCTATATACTATCGGGTCTGGGGAAAATGTATACAATGTCAATGTTGCATAATCATTCGCATCTCGCCCGTTGGCCTTCGCGGTTTTTCGGACCTCGCGCGCCTTCGTCTCTCGCTACGTATTTCGACGATCGAGCAGGCTGTGAAACGTGACCACGTGACACACGAGCGCACGGGGAAGGGTTGATCAGCTGTGTGGGAGCCCGAGTGTTTGAAATTTCTCTCTCTCTCTCTCTCTCTCACACACACACACGCAGCATGGATATAACGACACGAAGTTGAGAACATTTGTTGAAGAAAAATAAAACAATATTTACTCAAGAATATGACAAAGCATCCAAGAATACCGTTCGTGTAACGAGAAAACGTACATTTGAAGACAATTCTGCGAGAATTTACTGTTTCCAAGGTTCTTATTCCGATCAAAAAATAGATATTCGTTCGTAGAACCTGCGCTAGACGTGCCCAAGCTCGACCGCGAGTGCGTCTCGCCCGGTACTGTTGCGCGATTGGTCGCCGAGTCACGGGAGTGGGAGGAAGGGATTCCGTTCCGAAGTGTGGTAGAGTGGGGGTAGACGGAGAAAATCAGCTGTGAGTTTCGTGTGCGGTGCAACGAAACAGAGGCGGCTAGCGGCTCGCAGACGGCGGCTGCTCGTACGGTAAACCGCAACAAGCGCCATTTGAGTTTCGCGTTCGACTCGCGATTATCGTGTGTATACTCTTTCTCGATAGAACCTTTATCGTTGTCTCATCTCCATTCTTCATACCGCGTTTTCGAGTGATACACGGTGCGGAATTAAAAAAGAATAGAAAACAAACGACGTAAACAAACAAAAAAACAAAGAAGAATAACCGAAAAATAAGAAATACGGTCCTCGTGCTTCGTGACGGAGGTGGTTTCTCGTTTGCTGCGAGACAAGAGCACAACGTGAGCTGTGCCGGGGGAAACGAGGAAATGGAAGCTGACGAAACGCGTACGTCCTTGTCGTGCAAGAGCAGCAACAGCGGCACGTTGGGTTACGTATTAGCGGCGGGCGTGGAGGCATCGGTGACAGCTACCAGTGCCCTCGGTCTCGCTTTTTAACCTGTTATGACAAAGAATCAGACCGTAAACCGGTCGCCGACCAACCGCGAATCCGGAGGATCGTAAAGTACGAAGATTCCCAAGCGTCTTTAACGCAACGAGACATACGCTAAATTACCTCGTAAATAAGTCGTTCGACAAAAAAAAATACAAAAAGTCAGAAGATAAAAAAAAAGAATAAACCCACCGCGTGTGTCGTCCGTGTGTGTTAAATTTCGATTATTTTTAAAATTTCCTTATTTTTTCTCTCAATTATAAAAAATAAAAAATAAATTATCGACGCGTTTCTTTGTTCATTGTTCCTTCTTTCTTTCTCTCGTTTCGATCCCTTTTGTGCGGCACGGCGGTAATAAACGTGTGACGACGCGGTCGGCCGGCGGAATTTGGTATTTCGCGTCGAGTGAGTCAGCCGGCCTGGGATTGCCGAGGGAAGACGAAGAATAATAAAAAGAGAATAAAGAAAAATTTTATATTGAAATAATCGCGAGGCCTGAGTGAGCCGAGAGGATTTGCACGAGGCCGATAAAAAAATAAAAAAGAAAGGGAATAAAAACGGGGAAAACATGTGGTGCCTCGTGAGCCAAGCTAACTCGGTGATTCTCGAGGTTCGAGTCGATCCAAGAGCCATTGGACAGGAGTGTCTCGAAAAGGTTAGTGTCCATAATATATATTTCTCTTTCTTTCGTTTCTTTGCTTTGTTTATTTTTTTTCTTTCTTTCTTTTTTTCCTCGATCGCGTTAACAGCCATGTTTACGTTATTACGCTACTCGCCTCGGTGCTCGTCGTGGCACAGAGGGGCGCTGCTCTCGTGGGCGCGTTTGTTTTCGTCGTGAAAGGTGCCTCGAAGCATTCCAGCGGAATAACACTCTCCACGAGGCACGGAGAGGAGATACAAGGAGTGTCTGTGTCTCTTTGTTGAGCCACGAGCCTCCCAAGACTATTTTTACGACGACTAGGGGGTCCGGGGGGGGGGGGGGGGTGAAAATGAAAAAGACGCGTGACTTGGTTTTCTTGATATTCTCGACACCCTCCACACTGTAATAAAATCTATATGTATATTTTTCGTCGATTATTTACATCAAATATTTCTTCAATATTGAATGAAAATTTTACATACGGATCGCGCGTTGACGATAACATTATCTCGTTCGTAAACGATGAGAAATAAAACACACACACACACACAAATTTAATTTCGTCGAATGAATAAAAATTCAACATACTTTACGACAAAATTTCGATTTATAATAAATAATGTTTTTTTTTTAAAATGTTTTGGGGGAAATAAATATAGCGGAGGTATTTATAAGGATGCTGCGAAGCTCGTTTGCCTTTCGCGTTATCAACGGGATGCACGAAATATAAATATTGACTCCCGGATCCGTGGATGCAAGCGAGTTTTATATATATAGAACGAGTAGACTCTCACTCCCTCTCTTTCTACATGGCGGAGCTCCGATTTTCGTGATCCACCTGTAAAGCCGAGGTCGAAAAACATTTTCCCTATGCGTCTCGTACCGCGTATATTCCCGTGCCCATAACTCGAACGATATTATCCCGTCCCCCGTGGGATTTTTTGAGTCATTAATTCGTACCTGTCTCTGGGACGAGCGAGAAATAAATATAAAAAAAAAAGAGAAATGGTCTACGGATCGGGCGGAGCTAGGATTACGCGTATATACGTAAGTTCTTTTGTGCCCTACGGGGCAATTTTGGAAACAGGTTTTTTACATCCGACCGGTTCGAGACTCATTGCCGTGCGTGTTCGCTCGTAACGAAGAGAGAGAGAGAGGGAGAAAGAAAGAAAGAAGTGAAATTATCTCGAATATCAACGAGGTTTATGGGAATTTAATAAACCGTGTTTATATCAAGATTACGATATGTACGGGGCCTTCCGTGTTGACTCGATAAATTTTTCTTTATTCGAAGCTATTTTTATTTTATTTTTTCATATTTTGCACATTTGCAAAAATCACTCGAACTAACGATTAGTGAATTTTGTGACAAAAAATGTCCTGTTGTTTTTTTTTGTTGCTCCTCGACGCTTCTTTCACTTGACCTTGACCTACGAGAGAGGAGAAAATAATAAATTCAGCAAAAGTATTCTCGAGCGCCATTCGAAGTTGGCGAGTAACGGGGACAAAAAATTCAAAGCTCTCTCGAGGAAGAAGAAGAAAAAAAAAACGTGTCTGACGAGTTCGCGAAGAATACGTCGTATATATAGGTATAAATGTGAACGTGGATAATTTATATGTGCACACGGTGAGAACTCTGGAAAACTGATTCCATCGGTTGGGTCAACTAACAAGCCCATGGGTGTTAACGATACGACGAGACGCCGGGACTCGATCATAACTCACGTGCGCAACAGATGCTACACACGAAACTTTAGAGCCCTTCGGAGAGCCCGAGCTCTAGCTTTGATATTTAAGGCCCCCGAGTCGAGTGAGCATCGTACTACGTACATACATACATACTGTATGATCTGTATCTATCTCTCTCTCTCTCTCTCTCTCTCTCTCTCTCTCTCTCTCTCTCTCTCTCTCTCTCTCTCTATATATATATATATATATATATATAGGGGGGGGGGGGGGAGAGATGGGATAAGCTACTTTGATTCAGTCGAGGATGAGATGCTCTCGGCACAGAAGTTTTCGAAAGGAGGATCCGATAACTGGACTTTTCTCGTTTCCAGGATCTAAAACTTTTCACGTACCCGCGGAACATTGATACCTGGGCAGGAATAATAATAATAATAATAAAAATAAAAAAAATAAATCGTAAAATATTCGACCCTTACAAAGGCCCTTCGACTTTTATTCCGAGATTTTGTTATTCTTCTGAAAAAATTCTTGAAATATATTATTACGAATAATTTGACAATTTTATATAAGACGATATTATACAAAATCGACGGATTAATTATTATTTTTAATTCTTAATTGAAATGAGAATTTATCGTGGTGAGAATAATACAATTGTCTTTTTATGATACGTGGTTTCAATTCGATCTTTCCATCATTTCATTTCGTCGATTATCTCGAAATTCATAAGAAAATAGTTATTATCGCGTTTATCCTCCGTCACGTCGGCGTTTTTTAGACCTTTTTTTCACGCTATTCCGGGGATGAAACGTTTTCCATCCCCTGAAACGCGATACCTCTGGTCCGACCTTTTATGTTCGCGAGCCTCGAAGATCGCGAGACGTCTCATGAATTTAGAACGAGGAAGGGGTGGGGGAGGGAGGGAGGCGGCTCTCTTCACGTTTGTTGGTATAAAGTAGAAATTACGAGAGACGCTCGCGTTTTATCCACAGAGTTTTATTTCGCTCTTTCACTCACAGTCTCCTTTCCTCTCTCCTTCTCTCTCTCTCTCTCTCTCTCTTTTGTCGCACATGCTACTTTTCTCGCTCCCGTGTCGATATGATTACAGTATGTCGAGACACGAGCCAGCCTGGCCAAGTGGAACGCGAACATGAACAATGTATTTCTCTCTTTTCTCTCCATCTTACTATCTCTCTCTCTCTCTCTCTCTCTATCTATCTATCTTATTATGTGTGTATGTGAACTCAACTGGGTCGAAAAAAATGTCACTCTTCCCGTTGTCCCGAGTTTGCAATAAACTGCGAATAATTAATTATCCGATTACATACTTGTCCCGAATTTCACGCTACTTTAATTTCGTAATAAAACATCACTTGAAAAACAAAACAAACAAAATTATATACTCGTAATATTTTCTTTTTCCTGCCCAAGTTTATTTCAATTGATTATTCGTCAGTTAATTAATTTATTTTCAACGCAAGACAGAATTTCAGGTATAATTTTTCATCGTCATATTTTTGTTCAATTCTGTTCGTTAACGAGGAAAATTCGTACGAATTCTTGTCGCACGATCGATACAACTTTCGAGCCAGAGTGAAACATATACCGAATGGAAAATATGACAAAGAAACATGCCTCGGTTACGTCGACCGATACATTTTTGTTTGTTTGTTCGTCGATTCTTTTTTTTCTTTTTCTTTTTTTTTTTTCTTAGCTTTTTATCGAAACGAACGACGAGAGGACCGAGAGACCGCATAGAATTTCGTCACGATCCAGTGGATATACGGAAGCGGTGGGTTGGGGGGAGTCTTTCGCAAAGTCTCCTTATCCGCACGTTTCACGAGCTACAGACTCACTCTCTCTCTCTCGCTCTCTCGCTCTCTCTCCCTCACCGTGTCTCGGAAATTAGGTCGAAATTGGCCAGAATTCAATCTCGGGATTCAATTTGCCGTCTTTGTGTGGGGCCCCCGCGAGAGAGACTCGATCCGATCGGCACGTCGTTTTCGAGATCTAATTTGCGTTTACAAGCGCGCGCGCGTCTCTCCTCCCCCTCTCTGCCGTAGCGCCGAGCGCGCGCTCTCTCGCGGCTAAGACGCGCTATTCCTCGCGAGTGTTCCGGCGCTCAACGTCGAAAGTGCTCGCTTGCCTATATAACATTTCTCTCTATAATGTTTGTCTATACTATATACATATATATATATATATACATACGTACATACATATAGGTATATATATATATATATATATATTTGATATACGCAAGCATTCGAGAAAGCACCGTTGCAGGGCGTTCTCCTCCCGCGATATGCTTCCTCGAGCGCGTTCGAATTCCCGGATTCTCGCGAGCTTCTCATCCCTCCGACTTTCCTCGAGACGATTTTCTCTCTCTCTCTCCCTCTGTCTTACGATATATATATAGGCATATACGATCGTGTATTGGACTTCATTCGAGCTTTTAGTATGCACCCCGAGCGTTTCTGTATTTCCTGTACGACGAAACGACTATTCGATTCAACCACCCTCTGTTGGTACTATAAACATATACACACACACACACACACACACACACACACACACACACACACACACACACACACATATGTATATACACACACGTTTATAAAGGTGGTTGAAAAAAAAAGAAATTACGTGTTTTTTGCGCAATCGACTCCCTTCTCGAGATTCCTCTCTATAGTATTATGAACAGGAAGCAATATAAATCAATCGAAATAGAAGAAAGAAAGAAAAAAAAGCAATATTTTTCTCGAAACACTTTTATATAATACTTACACATTGCCGAGGGTTAACGGCGGATATATGTATATAAATATATATAGATATATATTTCGTGTGTACCCGAGGGATATTATTTGGTCGAAAAATCTGTCGATTTAGCTCTCATTTTCGTTTGTTTGTTTTCTTATTTTATTTTCCTATCTTACGTATCGATATCCATCTCCGTCTCTTATTTGCCCTCGCTAGTTCGCTTGATTTCAATGTGTGTATGTATATATTGGGCGCGTTTCGCCATTGTTATTCATGACCATAGTAGATATTTTGTGTATTCATCGAATTCGTACCTCGTATACCCCTTTCGTCCGTGCCGAATCAAACTTTATTTCCATATAATGGCCTTCGATCGTATTTATTATTATTGTCGTTATTATTATTATTATTATCACGCAAGGGCGCATGCCTCGCGTCACGAACAATCCAAAAATACCGATACGAAAAAAAAATCGTTGGTGGCGCCGGTTTATTTTTATTTTATTTATTTATTTTTTTAAACCTCGCGACGAGAGACAGGAAATCACCTTCGGTGTGTGTCGAGTCATGGAAAATAATTGCGAAAACTCGGTTCGATTTTTTTAGATTCTTTTTTTATCGTGTCTAACGATTCTTAATGCGAGAAAGGTGTAAGGACGCGTGTGCGATAAAATTATTGACGTCGGCGAATCGTTTTCTATTGACTATTTAAGAATGAGGGAAAGAGAGAGAAAGAGAGGAGAGAGAAACAAAAACGAACGTAACACTAACCGCGTTGTCTCGTAAATTATGAATGACATGCTAATTCGCGACAAACACGCGACTTTATTTCGGAGAAATCGTGAATGAAAATGGCGAGAGGCCGAAGACGAATTGAAACGAAAAACATCGTTAAACAAAAATCGAAAATATGAAAAGATGAAAAAAAAAAATCAAAAAATTTGTGGAAAAAATTTCCATCCGCGATAATTTCGTAAACGTAATATCTTCGAGTTGTATAGGGGCATCTTTATGGACCGCGTTTACCCTCGAGATTCAATATTATCCGTTCGCGCAAATTTATGCCTATAAAATGATCGTGTTCGAGAGATCGTAAAATAAAAAATAAAAAAATTACTCCACACTTTTATTAAATCCTCAACTTTGTCTACCCGACCTTTATACCCGCGAAGCCATTATTTACGACGTCATAGGTCGATTCGAGCGATCGCGACCTCGGGCGAAGAGGAGCCCCGGACGCCATCGACACCTGCGAAGTGGCGAACGTTCGCGCATTATTCAAACGTCATCGTCCGTCGTCCTCGAATTGCGACCATTAATCGCCCAACTACCCTTTTCCCCTCTTCGAAGATTCAGATTTTTTTTAAATTTTCGATACGCCACCAAAAAGAACAAAAAATCAATAAAATTTCGAAAAAATTATCAAAATTTTCTACGATTCTTTTCTTTTTTTTTTCGGATAAAAAAAAATTCAAAAATCGAGGTATGCTATCTTTTTCGAGCTCCCCGGTTATCGCTCTTCCTGAGCTTATCGAACGATCGTTCGAGATTTAATTTATCGTCTCGGGTCTTGCATATTCTCGAACGAATCGTATAAATTTCTCCTTTAATTACCCGCTACTATTCGGTCGTTCTCCTTTCAATTGTTACGTACGAAAAAGAAGTCGTTGTTCGTCGAGTCTTGCGGCAACGCTGTTGGGATCTCCGAGTTTTCGGGTCGTATAACAATAGGGGGGGTCAGCCTTTATTTACATGAGACGACGTCGTTGAAGTCTCTCCCTCCCTCCCTCCCTCCCTCCCTCCCTCTCACTCTCTCACTCCCCCTTTCTCTCTCTCTCTCTCTCTGTTGCTTTATCGCGTCGTGATAGCACGGTTGATCGTCGTCGACGTCGTTTCTCGGTCGCGGAGTTTTGTTTGCCAGGACCGACACAAAGTCGTCGTCGTCGTCGTCGTCGTCGTCGTCGTCGTCGACCATTCGAGAAAGTGTACCGCTCGACAATATACAGAAAGAAAGAGCTAAGCGCAACGACGGTAAAGACACTCTCGAAAACTGTTCAACGACGTGTGACGACGTACAAGATGTAAAATAAATTTATATTCACATATATATATATATATATATATATATGCACAAACATAGTACGAGAAATAACTTTGTCGCGGTAAAACACGTTCGTTTCATCGGCGATTCGGTCGGAGAATTCGTACCAGTGACCGTAAGAACACGCCCCTGATACAACTCTCAGTTACGACCCGACAACACTTCGCGTTTTCTTTCTACCCCAAAAACTTTTTCCTATTTACATTTAAGTAAAGTTCTACACGTTGTAGCTCACGATTACAAAATTCTCGTATACATGAATTTACAACGTTCTTCGCGAAGTACAACACTTTTTCTTTGTTTGCTCCTTTTTTTTTTGAAACTTCTCCGATAGTTTGCAAAGTTCGCCAATTGGGGGTTTAATACTTAAAAATTCTTGTAATTTTGCGTTTTTATTTACGCACGTATGTTTTTGCGTTTATTTTTTATTTTTTGTGAAAAAAAAAAGATTTGTTCGTGTTTGGAGGAGGAACAAAAATTGGGGGCGAGGGAAAAAGTGATTTTTTGGGTTTTTTAAATTTCTTTTCTTTTTCTTTTTTAATTTAAATTTTAATAGTTTCTTTATATTTTTTTGATTCGTGGAGATATATCAAGGTTCGATTCGCCGTGCGAATTAATCTCTTTTCTGCTCGATACCGCGCTCTCACACTGAATTATTACCGCGACTAAAAACTTTTTCCCATCCTCCTCGTTATCTCCCACTTTTCTCCCAACGTCGAGCGAATCAGCCGCGTGTCTCGGTTTATCGCCGAACCTTTCATGCGAAGATTACGAAAGAGAAATCGTTGAGAAAACCGAAGTAAAGTAGCGAGAAGAAAAATCGTCCTTTTTCGTTGGACGCGACACCTATTCGCGCACGTCGATTTTCGCACGATTACGTGTACGATATTTCTTTACTTTTCATTTAATTTCCTCAAAATCTCAAAAATTCGACGAGATAAAACTTAATTTTCGCGGAAATAAGTAACGTTCTTTTTTTTTTGTTTTTCAAATGGTAATTTTCACGAACCAAGCGTTCTTACGCGACGGGGCCGACCTTTTTCTAACGACGAACCCCTACGCCCCAGCATTTTTCCTTTCTTGCGTCCCTTACGCCCGCCACTCGACGCAACAAAAAAAAAGAGCGAGCGACGAAAAAAGAGCAAGCTCCAGTTTTCGTTCTTACCAAGTATAATATAAAAATCTCAGCGGAGAGGTTATTCATTTGAAATGCAAATATTCTCCACGAGAGAGAGCATTAACATCGGCCCGTCGTCGCAGTGACGATATTTCTTTTCTATACGTGTATAAGGTTATTACGCGCTTTTTTTTCGCCAACCCAGAGAAAAAGAGAGAGAGAGAGAAATAGTGGAGACAGCGTGCAAAAGACAGTCCTGGAGGGTGGAAAAGCGTGGAAGGTTTTGACGGGGTGGGTTTGAATATAAAAACTCGCAAGCTCTCGAGGTCGAAGCGAGGAAGGAATGCTGAAAAATTAATTCCTTCGCATTTACTCGCTGCTGCCGCATTACAATAAAAACCAACGTCGTACTGTCATTTATCTCCTGTTATTTATTTATTTTGCTCCTCGACCTCTGTATTTTGCGCACCACCGTCTTTCTGTGTTTTTTTATTTTTTATTTTTTATTTTTATTTATATTTTCTTTATTTTTCAACCTTTTATTTTTTAATGAGGTTCTGTCGGCAGTGCATTCGGCGAGAGGTGAATTGCCCCCCCCCCCCCCCCCTGGTTATATATTATTCGCGACGAGCTTTTTGCCGCTTTTATCCTCGAATTATTGAGAGAAAGAAACATTGGAAAAAAACTCGTTTTTTTACATAAAATTTTATTCGAATAAAATTGAAAATTGATTCGTTTTAATTGGGAAAAAAAACTCGGGAAGCGTTCGATTTTAATAAAAAGCTATCAATTTCTTGCGGAAAGTTGTTTTTTCTTTTCAATAATCTTTTTGTTTTGTTTTCGTGCAGAAAAGTGCGCGGGAATTTCAATCGGATTTGGGAAATTAAACGACGGTCTTTTTCTCGCACTCTCCGAATGGCCGTAAGACCAGGTGTACGATTTCGCTTTTATATATATCGGAGACTAGACGCCTTCGTTCGCCTCACGAAATCGCTGAAACTTTGCTACTTTTCGTTCATCCTCGGACCATTCTACGGATCTCATTGTTCCTTTATTTCTCTCAAATTTCTTCGTCCCCTCGGTCTCTTCCTTATTCCTCGCGACATTAGCGCACGGCTCGTCGGGTCGCAAACTTTTCACGTTTTCCCCTTGACGATTCTTGGCTAAAACGCTATCGGGACTGCATTTTGCGCCCGTTGCAACGTAGAGGACAAACGAAAACAAATACTTCGACACGAAGGTTGAACTATTTTTAAGTAATGAAAAAAAAGATCAAAGGAAAATTAAAAAATTTCTTTTTCACAAAAAATAAAAACAACATTCACAAAATAATAATCTTCGGGGAAAAGTTCGAAGATCGATAAAATACCACGTGTCGTAGAACTCTTTTCTTTTCTTCTCTTCTTTTTTTTCGTCATATTCGCGTTCTCGCGAACGATGAGCGAGGGGGTGCAAAAGACGCGTTAAGAAAATTTATCACAGCTGGCCCATATAATGGAAAACTTTGACTGGTAAATCACGAAGGAAGTTAGGCTGGCGTCCTCTCCGTGCGCTTGCAGAGAGTGTCTATGAGAGAGAGCCAGAGGGGGCGGGTTTGGAGGGGGGTGGTAAGAAGCGCACCCCAAGTTTAATTAGGACAAAAGCGACAACGCGAGCCAGCACACCGCGAGAATTTTGCGCCCTGTGATTCTCGATTTCACCGGGCACTTTAATTTAACTTCGACAGTTTTCGAATTTCATAAGTGGCTCTTTGAGACACACAGAGACTACGATGAAGACAATGACGACGACGACGACGACGACGACGACGAGAGGACGGGGAGAAAGCTGCTCGCGACCGTTTAAAAAATTGCCTTTCCGGAAAGTTTCAAGCTCTCTGTATTATAATGGTAGAACGTGCCGGATCGAATGACTCTTTTGCTTCGTTGATAAGCTCGACTATCGTAACTGATATCATGCCCTAAAACGCTACTTGCCGCGCAGTATTATACTCGAGGTGAGGAATTTCATTGAGCCGGCTTAATCTTGCTATCGGTTCGTTAACTTCGACCTCTCGGCTTTAATTCACTAAAACGCTCGTATAAGTTATCGTTTCGATAGGTATATCGATATTAATATATTTTATACGATCGGTCGATGTATCGATATGCGATTGATCGATGTATCGCCATACGATTGATCGATATTTATTTCGATATATTGACATTCGATCGATCGATATTCATTTCGATATATCGATATCTATTTCAATCAAATACATTTTGTTCAACATATCGATATCTATTTCAATCAAATACATTTTGTTCAACAATAATTTTCATTCTAATCGTCATCGATACGAGAGTTAATTGTGCCGATGAAAAAAAAATGTTGTTTTCGCGAAATAAATAAATATTTTACGGTTAACCCGGGGGCGGGAGGGGGGTTCGCTCAAAGTACCGTATTGTCCCCATTATCTCTATTCTCGAATATATACGTATAGGCGACGACCACCCTCAAAGCGTACATCGTTTGGCCGCCGTCCATTATCGTTTGACCGGTGAATTCGATCATGGACCGTAATTAAAGTTCACGTGTTTCACAAACGAATCTCTCGAACGGAGCGCACGAACGTGTGGGAAACCCTACCCTTGAGGGCATAACGTACACGGATGTACTTCGCGTCAGGCCGGAAGTGGTGTCCGTCCTATCTGTTATGTTCTTGGCTCGTACACTCTCTATATATATTCTATATATATATATATTTATACAGTGGGTTAGCTCCTGGCCAGTTTCCCTCGGACGAGTGAAAACTGAGCAGGCGCTGGACCACTGTATAATGTTGTACTATCCTAATGTACAAATTTCTCTCTCTCTCTCTCTCTCTCTCTCCTTATATATATATATATATATATAACATAGGAAAGGTTCGCACGGCGTTCCACGAGTCGAAAGACGTACGATATAACGTTAAAACGTACAGCCCTGACAAACCTCCATTTCCCCGTCAGGTGTACGTGAAACCGTGCATGTAATTAATTGGATTAATTAAGAACTTTGCGCATCTCGGCCGTGCCGGGGCGTGTTCGTCAGCCCTCTGGCCCACGACCCTTAGCTCTTTCTCTCTCACTGTCTTTCTTTCTCTCTCTCTCTCTCTCTCCCTCTCTATCTACCGTATAACTTTTCGAGAATCTCTTCTTCGTTTCTTCCTTACGCCCACTACCTCGCGTATACGTATAGCTACATATGTCTATATATATATATACACTTGCTGTTCTCGGAATTTTCCTTCGCCGCCACCGTGGCGTCTTATCTCTCATGATGGCCCGGCGGCCACTTATATACTCTCGCATAGTTTTATTACATACCCCCGCTGACTTAGATACTACCGGCCAACTTTATATGTACATCCGTATGTATACAATGTACACGTTATCTTATAAGGACATAGGTATACATATATACACAAACACACACAAACACACACATTGTCCTAATTATAATTTTTGCACCGTGGTCAGTGAGAAAATTGAGTTACTCGCTCGAGTAAAGGAAGAAAACAAAACAAATTCCCTGACCCAAATAATAAGAATAAAATGAAATAATTTTCTTTTTCACATTATTATTATTATTATTATTATTCATTCGTGTAAATCCCGAAATTTGTAATACTTTTCCTAACTATAAAATAAATAAAAATAACAATTTAATTATTAAGACAGAATTTGTGCCAATTAAATTAATAATTCATTCCCTCCCCACGTCTCATGTTTCAACGATATCGAGGATGTTCGAAACACACACGTATACACGACGGGATATACACAATGTGCGTTTACCCTCGAGTTATATCCGATCCGTGCAAATTGGACAAGCGAGCTCGAATCCTGTGGGGACACTTGGCAGTCTCCTCGAGTTTGCTATGTCGAACGATCATTCCTCGCGATCCAGCGATCTCACGGCCCTTAGCCCCCATCCCTTATCGAGATTCGTCCTACGATCCATATGCGTCTCGTTACATCAGTGTTCTCTCCCTTCCCACTTCGTCTCGTGCGGTATTTGCTATAGCGATTCGCCCAACCGGCAACCAACCATCCCCCACTCTTCGACCCACCTATTATTCCTATATGCGATCACGTCGTTATATCGACGACAGTGTGTAATCAGAGACGAGTTAGACGAGAAGATATCGCACTGCGTCGAACAATGGCGCGTTCCTTGATTCAACATTATTACATCGTAACCAAGTTATCGGCTCGGTCTTCGATTTTTCCTCAACCCCTACGATCTTCACATACCCTCTAAAAAAAAAAAACAACAATAACAGTAATAATAAAAAGAAATCGTTTATAATTTTCCCAACGTCGAAGACAATTTTTAGCCGATCTTTCCTCACCATTTATCCAATATTTTCCTCTGCTGTAGCAGCACTTTTTTCTCTCCCTCTCTTTCTCTCGCGTTATTCTCTCAACCCTTACCAATCATCCCCTTCCAACCCTCCGGGCTTTCGTTGCAAGATTTGATAAGACTCGTAGGAGCTTCGATGCACACCCCACCTTACTTTTATATCGGCGCTAGCTTTCAAGACCTTCGAGGTTTTATATGTGGCAAGAGGACGATGGATGAGGGTGAGAGGGAGAGAGGGATGTGAACGCGACGCGTGAGAAGCCAGAGGTGGTGCAGCGCTCGACAATAAGATGACGAGGCAGAAACTGAGAGGCGACCGAGCGAGCGACTGTACGAGACTCTCTGTACGTCATCGTCCTATATATAAAGTATCGGGTGCTATGCAATATATTATATAGTCACCCTCTTACATAAAAATATTTATATATATATATCTATATAGCGTTGCTTATAGTTCGAAAGATTTCGAACGATTCTCTCCGTCTCTCGCGCCGAATTTATCGTCGCGCGAGACGAACGAGAGAAGAAGAGAGAGAAAGAGTGTTCTGCACACGTTGTGGGATCGCCAATACCCGAGTAACGATTTCAAACGTTGCATGTGCGAAACGATTTATAGGCCGATATGGCGCCATTCGAATGCCCGTGAGGTGTCTGTAAAATGTGTATTTTTTTGTTTGTTTCTCTCTGTCTCTCTCTCTCTCTCTCTCTCCCTTTTTTTTCTTTTTTCTCATTTCGACTATACGCACATGCAGATGCACGCCGAGGCGCGTCAACTCACGAACGATCCGATTTCAAATATCCGGCTCTCCCGAGGGAGAAATTCAACCACGCGCTTATACACCCCGTTCTCGACGTGTACGTTTAACTGTAGGTATTGTACTTTTTTTTTCTCTGGTGCGTTTTTGGTGCTACTCTTTTATTTTTCGTTTTCATTTTTTTTTCGTCTTCTATTCGTATATTTTTATGTTGTTTTTCATTTTTATTTCACTCCCCGCGAAACAGCCTCGAGTGGTTTTTCACGCGAGTTTCAACTCGTCTCGTCGATCCGCCGAAATTCTACGTTCCCGGTCGAAATTTGTTTTCTAGGCGTTCATAAAACTTCTTTTTTTTATTTTGTTTTTTTTGTAATTTAATTTTGTTTGATTTTTTATTGTGTTTCACGTCGTCTCGTCGAATTTCACGATTCGAAAGGTTTCGAATTTGATTGATTTTTCGGTTTGTTAAAAAAAAAGTGGGCAGAGGTATAAAATTAATCGAATTTGGGTCGGAACGGGAAAACGACGTTTAATCCCCTAGTTTTGTAATTTACGTGTAATTAAATGACGAATCGCGTTCTCGGTCGATCAATCGTGTCCTCTTTTTTTCATTATTGACGATTTGTGTTTGCTTTGTTTGCAAATTTTCCCTCGACGAGTGCAAAATGTAACGTTTGTTTTATTTTTCTTCTTCTTCTTTTTTTGTTCGTTTCTCGTTGTTCGAAACGCGCGCGGCTCGCTCATTCGCGACAATTATCGTGACCTCTTTTCACCGTCCTTCAAAATCGTGTATACGCTTTTTACTACCGCAAGGACGATAGAGAGAGAGAGAGAGAGAGAGAGAAATACAAAAACAACGGAGTAGGAACAAAAAAACAAAAGAGACAATGACGAGCGCGGTTTTCATCGTAGTCCTGCGCGTATATCCGCATCTCGTCGTATCTACACACGCAGTAAGGATGGTCATAATTGCAGTAAAATTGCAAGCGCGCGCGGAAGCCAGCCGGGTCGCATCAAAGTAAATATGCTCGAGTTTTCTAGCTCGCAGCAATTAACCTGCCTCGTCGTTCTTTCGTTTTTTTTCCCCCTTGCGAATTTACGGGTACGAGCAACGGAAAAAGAAATATATATATTTCTTTTTCCGTTGCTATATATATATATATATATATTCCGTTGATATATACATATATATGTATGTATGTATAGAACACCGTTCCTTTGTTTAAAATTGAATTTTATCCTCGCATTTACGTCCCTGTGGGTAAAGAAACCTTTTCTCCATTCTACTATTTTCATTCTCTCCTCCGTTCTACATTCAATTTGATTCAACGAATCATATATTTGTAACGTTTTTGCGAAATCATTTTAAACAGTGGCGATAGCTGTGGGATGTAATTTTTTTTAAATTCACCATCTCGCGTATCCTGAAAACGTCGAGAAACGAAGTCACTCTCGTTATGTTTTTTTTCTTCTTCTTTTTCTTCAATTCTCATTAAAATTGTAATTATTCGATCTAAATTAACGCACCGTGGTACATTTTAATTGCGATCATGTATCGAAACAAATCTCCCAATGAACCCAAATATACAAAAATACTCTTGACAATAATCAATTTATCGTTTTTTCTTTAAATCCTACGGTAAAAAAAATTCAGTCATTTTTCATTACGGCAAAAAAAAAAAGAAAAAAAAACAAAGATAACTTAAAATTCGCCGAGATATCATTTACGATCGTGACGCATCGATCGCACCCGTATGCTTTCCAAATCAATGGCGACCTTCGCGTTGTACGTCGCGAGAAGAACCAAGATGAAATGGGGGTGGGGGGGGGGAGGTCGCCGCGCAAAGTTTTCGCGACACATAAACACGAGGCTTAAAAGCAGTTTCGTCTTTATCTTGCGCACGAGGGACGAACGAGGGAACGCGTTTTAAGCCATGTACATCCTTCACCCAACTACATCTCTGGCCACCGAGAGGGCTTACATATACATATGTATGAGACGAATGTATAGATCAGCTTTGAAGCGAACCGGAGGAGCGTCGCTACGGAGCAAACGTGATATAGATAAGCGCGACCGTAGTTACCTGCGGGTAACAGAGAAGTGTACGTAGGGTTGGGGGGGGGGGGGGGAAGGGGATGGACGGACTGACCGACAGGACTGAGCATACGGCGTATGGCATCGATCTAACCTCGTCTTGTATATATATAAATATATATGTGTGTGTGCTCGAGGCATACGTACATAGATTGGAATATATATATGGATGTATATAGCGTGTATTCCTGTGTAACTGACAAAGCGATAAAGGCCTCGTGAATAGCCACGACGACGTCCTAGAGTCTCTGTATATACACAGACCGACCGCCTACAACGAGACTCACGAGGATTAGAAACCTATGCAAAGTTCGCTTCCCTTACCATCGTGAGTACACCCCCCCCCCCCCCTCCCTCGCCACCACCACCTCGTGCTCCTCCTCTCCTCTCGTGGACCACCACTTCTCCAACGTTTCGACTACGTCGTAATCCACGTTGCCGAGACCGACGACCCCGGGGCTTTTCGTAACGACAGATTAACTCTCGCAAAACCATACCCGTGATCCTCTCTCTCGCTCTCTTTCTTTTTTTCTTTCTCTCTCGCTGTGGGTTCGTCCGGTATATCTTTGAATACACGCGTTACAGTGTTGTGTATCTCTCGTTTAGGACAGGGAGACGAATTTTCTTGGAGTGTATAATTTCATCGTTTCGAGGGGAGACAAAATAGAAGAATATTTTTGTGATAAGAAAAACGAGGGCCAACGATTGAATTATTATAATTGATATTTTATTTTATATATATATATTTGTTCTTTTAATTGCTTCGTGGATTTAGTTTTATCTTTCAATTTTTATCTTTTTTTTTTATTTTTTCAGTTTATTTATAAAGTCTTATTCATTACAAACGGGTATATAACAGCGAGTTTGTATATGTCTATGGCGCTGTGTTCAAGGTACTCGAGCGCGCGAGCGTGAGCGGGAGTTGAACTTTATGTGGTGCATTGGCCCCACTCTTCTTGGCAGCGCGAGCGCAAACGAATGCGAGAGAGTCGAGTTAGCTAGGGAAGAGGAGGAGAGAGAGGCCCTCGTTGCACCAGCTAGAGAGAGAGAGAGAGAAGAAGACAGAGATCCGAGTCGATCTCGCGGGTAGACCGCGTGTGTGCAGCCGGTCACGCACTCACTCTCTCTCTCTCTCTCTCTCTCTCTCTCTCTCTCTCTCTCTCTCTCTCTCTCTCTCTCTCTCTCTCGCACGCTCGCTCGTATACACACACTTCTATCTACCCACTCGCGATAGTACCACACGATATATACGTATGCATATTTTTCAATGCTCGACCGCTCGACGTTTCGACCCTCTTACGAGCGTAGTGCACGAATATGCGCGACCGTATGGGCATGCAGATGTTTCTTTTTAACTCTCCCAATTTCGAGAGACTTACTCCGATAGTAATAATAATAATAATAATAATAATAATAATAATAATAATAAATGAAATAATAAATATTCATAAATTCATTAAAATAACAAAGAAGCAACGTACTACGGGAAAAATCGAATACCGTACGAGTTATAAATTCGATGAAATTTCTATCTTCTCCAAGAGTCGCGAACGACTATTATCCATCCCCTAAATTCGCTCGAACTGCTATAAAAGAGAAAAGAATTAAAAAATTATTTTCTCCCGTCGAAAGAAAGAAAGAAAGAAAGAAAGAAAAAGAAAAAATAAAGTTTAACCATTTACCCCGACTCGTAGTCTACACCGATGTACTCGCTCGCGATTCTACCGTTGGCGGATCGAGTATGCAGGTGCGTTCGACGATTATAAATGGCGAGATTAGAGTTGGCTCGCGGACTCTCTCCCTCTTTCTCGAGAAAAGTATTAAAGTCTCCTTCTCTCTTTCGCTTTCTCTCATTTTACGTTACCCTCGTCTTTCTTCCACCTTGCGTCTATTCTCTTTTTTTTTTTTTTTCATTTTATTTCCCTCATTTAACTCCGACTCCTACGGTCTCTCGTTATCACACCAACGTATAACCACGTGCACATCTTGACCAG